>JAJPCS010000075.1:52983-65748 GCA_021164005.1 Willisornis vidua nigrigula | reverse complement strand
ACACAGAGACATGAGACAGAATGGGGGACACAGAGACATGAGACAGACAGAATGGGGGGACACAGAGACATGAGACACACAGAATGGGGGACACAGAGACATGAGACACACAGAATGGGGGGACACAGAGACATGAGACACACAGAATGGGGGACACAGAGACATGAGACACACAGAATGGGGGGACACAGAGACATGAGACAGAATGGGGGACACAGAGACATGAGACAGAATGGGGGACACAGAGACATAAGACACACAGAATGGGGGACACAGAGACATGAGACACACACTGCAGCTGCTCCTCGTGGGGGAGGGTGCACAGGGCTTTGCAATATGACAATCTCAGAGATGGGAGACACTCAGATAGGAGGTGGTGAATTCAGCCTTCAGAAGTCTCAGAGGACAATGGGTCACCAAGCCCCAGCCTGTTCCCTTCATCCAGCATTTTCTTCCAGAAGGACCCTCATTTTCTGACCATTACACAGGTTACCACCACCTCCCAGCCCACCCCAGTGAAGCCCCTCTGTACACAGACCAAACATGTCTGCAGAAACGTCAGAGCTTGAGAGGAAACCATTTTTCCTGCAAACACAGCCCTCTGTTGTGCAGAAATCAGATGCTGATGGACAATTTATTCTCAGAGACAGAGCCTGCATTTGTCACAAAGATGCTGTTACAACTGTGCTTGCAAGGCTAAAACATCCTCACATAACACACTAATGGGAAAGGAGGCAAGAATGTAACTACCATGTGTGTCCCATTTTAAATCAGTAAAAAACTCTACACATGATACTAAATTTAAAATTAAATCCTCAGTAAATCATTAAAACTCTAAAGAGAAACAAAGACATTTCCTGAAAGCGAGATAGCTCAGCAAAATGAACCCTGCCACTAAATAAGTATTACACTCCATCCAGAGACCCAATTAGCATCTTTAGTCATCTACTGCTACGAGATGAGATAGCTGAGAGCCTCTTCAGAAACAGCTTTTAAGCCCTATAATTACCTCCCATCCTTACAACACTAAACGTATTTGAGAGGCAACATTTATACATAACCAGTAATTACAAGTCACAGGTTCAGATGTCTTTCATGTTCTGCTCTTTAATCTGTACTTTATTTTACTTCTTGCCTGGGAAAATGGGTATGTCATTGAACTTCTCTTTGGAAAAGGATAAGGCAGCATTGCAGCCTGCTGAGGGTTGTGTGGGAGCTGCACTCCACAGCCAGATCTGCTCACACAGACCCTGCTCAGCTCCTGCCCCCCTGGAACTGCCTCAGCCTCTCCAAAAGCACCTTCCTCTTGGACACAGAGTCACCCCAAGATGGTCAAACCCAAGCTGTGCCCCATCCCCACCCTGTCACCCATCACAGAGCTCTGAGTGCCACGTCCAGGCTTCCCCTGAACACCCCCAGGGGTGGGGACACTCCAGCGCCAATTAACCTGGTTGTTAATCAGGGGGACACTCAGAGCCACTGCCTCCTGTGCAGGGGAACTCTGAGAACTGCAGCTCCCCAGGACACTCTGTCCCTGTTCACTGTGACAACACAGGCAGAGTTTGGGGGATTGTGCACCAAGGGCAAACCAACCCAGCGAGTCTCCAGAACCCGCGACAGACACAATTTAAGGAAACCAAAGGCAAGAGACTCATCAAACCCCACCACTGGGATCTCTAGGTGGTTTGTGGATTCTGCTGCGTGTCCTCTGTGCCCACTGAGGTGGGGCAGGAGGTGTGTCCTCATCCATCCCTGGGGAAAGCCCAGGGTGCAGAGGGACCTTTTACACTGTCCACAGAACAGGGAGCAGCAAATACCGCCCTCAATTCCCAGCACAGCCACATTCACCACTCCTGGATCTGAAGATGACACTTTACAGTAATTAACAGGCTGAGAACAATCCTCTTGGTGGTGACATTTGTCAGGGACAGGAAAGCTCAGCAGGGGAGGGAGAGAACAATGCAAGTTTAAAACATTAAGCAAGCAGGGATTAACAGTATTCCAAACCACTGGACCTTCCTCCTACTCCTTTTTGCCATCCATAAATGCACCTGGTAATTACACCTCCCAGCACAGGTGACTAATGCCTGCCAAATATTGGATGACAATTTGAGATGAAAGTTGTTTTGCAGGTACCATTTACAGGAGTCTTATTATAACTATTGAAAAGAACAGCACAGGTTGCATTGCCAAGGACGTTTTTCCTCTAAAGCAAAACATCCTCAAGAATGTTATATCAGTTCCATAAATATTTACTTTCACTAGTTATTAAACAACGTTTCTGAATGGGTCTGAATGAATATTCATCACTTGGATGTGAAAATCCATTCTTTGGACAGTGCAAAGTCAAATCCAGAGGTAAAGGAGAGGACTCAGCTCCCAGTGACAGATTGGCCCCCATGAACCACAGGAAGTTGGATGTTAATGCTCTGTAAGAACAGATTATTTTCCTTGCTTATGAAGGATTTCCCTCAAATTAGAACTAAAATACCAGGAACAACTGCAGTCTTGACCTTATTCTGCTCCCCAGTGTTTGAACACACTCAGCATGCTTTCCCCATTCCTGTTTGAACAATCCAAACGACTTCAGGCACTTCTTTAATTTCCAGGAGATACTCTTATTGCTTCAATTTTATTCAAGAATTAACCCAATAGCACTTCTGCCACTAATCATTAACATATCAACATCTGACACAAAATCCTGGGTAAGTGAGCTCAGGAATTCTGAAGAACTCACTGAACTGAGGCATCTAAAGATGATTCTAAAAAATACACTGTATTTCAGCACATGTAATTTTAAATAAGTGAAATCTGAACAGACCAAGAGGCAAAACAATGTCCTCTGGACATCACAATATTCCAGAGATGTTGGAATACAAACCAAAGCCCTTACCTGATGGCTGGGTCCAACTCTGATCTCACCTTGGGTACTGTTTAGCCTCCTAAAGAATGAGAAAGTCATGAGAAAGAATCACAGTTAATGAAATTTAGGAGCATATTCTGTATTTTTTGTCATTGCATTTTCAGTACAAATGGAAGAGAAGCAAAAATAATCCATTACTAAGGAAACAAAGGGGGTTATAGTTGGGTGCACTGAGCAAGGTGGTCCAGTGGAAGGTGCCCCTGCCCACGGGCAACTCCAGCCCCTGCCATGCAGAGCCACCTTCCAACCAGCCCCTGACCTGCCCCAGTGCTGTGACCCTTCCCCTGCTTGTTCCAACACCAATCCCAAAACAGTGCAGCCAACAAGCCAAGTCCTGGGGCTGAGCAGAACCCCCACTGGGCAGCCCAAACCACTGAAACCCACTGGATGCCAGGAGGTCACTGGAGGGTCTTTTGTGACATGATCATATACAAGCCTGAATGAACATTTTCACCTCAAAATTTCAAAATGTGTTTAATATGTTTTAAGTTAAACTTCTCCTTCCTGACCACTGTGAGCTGTCAATAATCAGTGCCCAAGTGTGTGACCTGGAGGGGTGGATGTCAACCTGTCAGACAGAGCACACACTGCTTTGGCAATCCCCACTCCCATGCCATGGTGTTTTGGCAACATCTCCTTCCTAGCAAGCAAATCCACTCCAAATGTAAGCCAAGAAGAAGCTCCTGAAAACAAGAACATGTCAAAATGTTTTCCCCCCAATGCATATTGTTGCAAGACACACTCTGACACTGTTCCCTTGTTTTCAGGTTATGCAAAGAAAGGACTGAACAAGGAAATCAATTTTATATTTACAAAGTTATACATTAAATACCAGGGTATGTTTTTTCAACTACAAAGTGTCAGGATTTCACCCCTGTGAGGAATGAAGGGAAACCTGACAGCAGAAACTGCTGATGCTCTTCCTCCACTCCCAGGACTCTTTCTCAAGCTGTGCACATCCCTTCCAGCCAGTGCAAGTCAAACCTCAGACGTGCCCATGCAGTGCCTGCAGCTGCAATTCTGCACCAGCCAAGGCTGCACCAGCAGGGTTTGAACCTGCACACAACACTGGGCTGCTTTAGGTCTCAATATGAAAAACCTCAGCACTGCAAAGAGCCCCCAACTCCCAATTTCTTCAGCTGCACCACAAGGAATATCCTAAATATTTAATAATGGAGGCTGGAGGATCATGTAAGTAACTGCAGTTAAATGCAAAGTTTGGGATGGGACTTCTGCTCCCAAGTATTCCCATGGAAACTGGATGGGGTGATCCAACCATTCCTCACGTGAAATGTGCAGAGAAATATCTCTGTGTGTTTTTCCACCCCCATTTTCTGGTTCTGTGGACACCTAAAGGTGCTCCCTGCCTGCCCCAAAGGGAAGGACAGGGCTGGGCTGGGCTGGGCTGAGCTGCTGCTCAGGAGGCTCTGGCAGGCTCTGCATCCCCACCTGCATCTCCAGAGGGCACAAAGCGGATGCTCTGCAAGGGCACATGGGCTGGTCCAGCATTTTCACTGTTTGCACATCCCCAGGAATGGGATTCAAATGGAAAAGCAAATTCTTGCCATGGAAACTAAAAGGCACTGTAGGCTTTAAGTGAAATTATATTGGTGAGAGCAATTACAATGAGAATGGAAGGGCATCCTGTGTTTATTTGATGGGAAAGGGGGAAAAAGGAGCCAACACTGTATATGAAATGTGACACAAAAGAAACTGCTGTAACAAAGCAGTATCCATAGCAACAACAACTTAATATTTCAGTCCTCTTCAGCTGCAGTGGATTAAATATAATGACAAGATGTTCCCTTTGAAAAGTAACCTGTTGCCATGGCAACGTTGTGTGCTGCAAAGTAAACAGGGGCTGGTCAGAGGGCTGGAAGCTGTGCTGGAATATCAAAGAGGCAGGAGCTGCTGGGGCAGAGCAGGCAGAGCTGCAGGCTCGGGGCCAGCTCAGCCTGTTCCACGCAGCTCCCAGGGAAGAGAGAGGATGTTCAGCTCAGTCCAGCTTTGTCCTTCCCATTCAGCAGCACCAGGGGAGGGCGGGGGCTCGAGGCCAAAGGCAGCACCACTGAGATAACCCCGAGCAGGGGTGAGGATGAGGAGGGCCCGAGGCAGCACAGGCTGTGCAGAGCTTTATTTAGCAGCTTTAGGAGCAGGGAAAGAGGCAGGCAGGCTGGCACAACAGCTCCTGCACAATATCCAACCCAGAAACAAGCTTAGCCCTCTCTATCACCTGCCTTCGTGTCCACACCAGACTCACCCTTTGTTACACCAAGGCTGGCACAGCTGGCAGCTTTGCCCATGAAAACGTGGCACTGCAATGCCATGAAGGGCAGGAACAGGGCAACAGAGATGCCACAAATTCATTCTAAGCTGCCATGAAGCACAGCAGGACAGCTTTGGGCATAACTGGGGTTCAGGACCTGCAGCACCAACCTGTGTGCCAGTGTGGCCAGAGCCAGGCAGGGCTCAGGGCTGGGATTCACAGCAAACTGCCCTGGGTGTGCAGGCAGTGGCCAAAGGCACCTGGAGATTTCTGCCCAGCCCTTCTCTGCACAGCCTGTGCTGCCTTGGATGTGAACTGAGCCAGTCCTGAGCCAGCAGGACACCTTGCCAGGCTGCCAGAGGAACCACACAGGCTGCACACACAGGGTGGACCTTCAGGGATTGTGGGCACAAGGTGGCATCTCACAGAGTGCCTGAGAGGGGCTGAGGGAGGTGGCACTGCTGCAGCAGCACAATCAGAGAGTCATAGAATGGATTGGGTTGGAAAAGACCCCCGAGATCATCAAGTCCAACCCTTGATCCAACCCCACTGTGATCACCAGCCCAGGGCACAGAGTGCCCTGGGCTGATGATCACAGTGGGGTTGGATCAAGACGTGGTAGATTCCCACTCAGTGCCACATCCACAGAATCACAGAATGGATTGGGTTGGAAAAGACCTCCCAGATCATCAAGTCCAACCCTTGGGCCAACTCCAGTCCCTTTACCAGATCATGGCACTCAGTGCCACGGCCAAGCTCAGCTGAAAACCCTCCAGGGATGGGGAATCCACCCCTTCTCTGGGCAGCCCATTCCAATGCCTGAGCACTCTCTCTGCAAAGAAGTTTTTTCTGCTCTCCAACTTCAATTTCCCCTGGCAGAGCTTGAGCCCATCGTGCCCCCTTGTCCTATTGCTGAGTGCCACAATGACCCCACCCTGCTCTTTTCCTCTTAATACCCAGCAACAGTTTGGTTTCCTCCTGCTGTGGGCACTCAATGCCCCCACCACTGGCTCTCCAACATCTGCCACCAGCAGTAACAGCTCCAACCCCAGGAAAACAACCCAGTGCTGCCACTCAGATCGAGAAAACAACCCACAACAAAACCCCACAACCCAAAGGTCACCCAGAGGACAGAATTCTGTGCTACCCACAGAACCACTCTGGGCATACCCAGTCCTGATTGTGTGTGTTGAGGGGATCTCTAATTAAATTAGAGGGATGCTTCAGCAGAAGAAGGTTTTTGGACCTGCCAAATCTCTCAGCCACAAACAGTGTTTCTGCTTTTCTTTGGAACTCTCCAAATACAGAGTTTCAAACTCAATTTTCTAAAAACCACAGGCCAGTGCAACATGTGCAGGTCCCTGACACAAACCTCACAGTGCAAAAGAAGTTTCAACAATTGAACTGGAAACATTTTCAGCCTAAGCAGGTCCCAGCACCCTGGAAATGCAGCTGCAGGAGGGGCAGGGTCTTGGCAGTGCCACCAGGACAGGGATTCCTGGGCACTGAGCCACCCCCAAGGGAGGGCAGGCTGTGAGCTGAGTGTGCAAACCCAGCTGGAAGAGGCATTAATTTTATATGACCAAAGATTAAAAGAGGAAAGACAAAGCTTAAAGCTACAACATGCAGGGGGTTGGGTTGGTGGTTTGGTTTTTATGAGCAATAACAAGCTGGAGCACTGAACAATGGGCCTGATGAGACCTGGGGTTATTTACAAAGCCTGGTATGAAAATCAGTGGCTTTACTAAATAAAACCATGTCAGATATATGCATTATAGGCAGAATAGATTATACACTGCAATCATACACTGATGTAACCAAACAGTCACTACTGTTGGCCACATAATCAGTGACATCAAGAGGGACACAGTAAAGCAATTCCCAGGTATTGGTGATTTCTGTAAAATTAAGAGAAATCTCAAGTAGTCAGGAAAAGGAAAGTTTCAAGAAAAGCTTTTTCTAAAAAAATTCCTTTAATTCAAATAGCCCAATACTCAAGATGAAAAAACTCTGCTCTTCAGAGGCAGTTCCAAAAACATCTGGCAGGAATCATTTTGTTCCATCTCCAGAGGGACAAAACGGGAGAGAACAAAATTACTCCACTCCAACTTCAGCTGATTAAAACCCAGTTTATCAGGGCCTGAGAGTGAGAGGCACATCAGGGAGGAGAATCTGCTCCTCGTCACTGCTGGGACAGACACAGGATGATGCTGAGCCAAAGGGAGCCTCAGTTTTGGTACCCAAGATTATATTCCATATATCATGTTCATACACACAGAAGGGAAAGGCACGTTTAGGTCACTCAACCCTTAACCAAAAACATCCCACAACTCCCACAAACCTGAGTTAAACACCTGAGAATAACAAGCTCCCTGATTTCATCTGTGCAGCTTGCACTTGTCCCTTCAACCTCCTCTTATTAAGCAAGATTTTAAAACCCATTTAATAGAAACAGTATCTTAGTGCTCATGATCAGCCTCTGGTAAGTTTAAGTTTCTTTTAAAATCTGTTGTAACAGTGGTATAATAATTAAATATAAATATAATAAATATTAAATATAAATATAATAATAAATATAAAATATAAATAATAAATATAGATATATTATATATAATAAATATACTAAATATAAATAAATATACTATAAATACAAAGTTATAACAATTTAAAAAAGAAAAAGCAGAAGCAATTTTGAGTCCTGAATGAAAAATCCAACCTGTGTTTCAGGCAAATGAACTTATAAGGGAAGGTTGTCAGTGACTGCTCAGAGTAAAGCAGGAAGGATAAACATGTGAGTGCAGGCTCAGACCTGCTGAGTGGCTGCAGAGCCTGCAGGAACCTCAGGGCTGTCCTCACCCTCCTCTCTCTGCACAAGGAAGTAGTTGCACAAGTTTGAGTCAGACAGGAAGAGCTTTTTCAAGATAAGGTTTTTTTTTTTCATCATGTTTACACAGGAAGAAAAAAGCCCAGAGAGAGCCCCAGGGCTAACACTGTGCCCTGCTCAGAAGGTGGGATGGAAGTGGCCACAAGTCAAGTGACTGCGAGGGAAACAAGTGTTGTCTCCACACTGGAATTCCCTGTGTGGGCAATATTGTGCTGGATCACCTCTCCATGGCTCCTTTTCCAACATTATTTTACCTTTAAATACAGAAGACACCAGTTTTTTGATCCTAAGTGCAAAAAAATGTTATGGTGTAAAGTTGTATGCAAAGTTTTTTATCTGGTTACAAGTGATTCTGACAGAAATGGAATTTTCCTTATTTACAAGCAATATTTACACTGGGAAGTAAATGTGTGAATGAATTCAACAAGGAATGATGTTGCTTTAAGTGTTTACCCTGTACAGTTTCTAAACTGCCAGGCAGTACCTCTGCACTTCCCAGAGCAAATATTCACTGTTAAAACAAACTAAATGTTCCTGCAGCCCCATTTCCTCAGCTCAGGCTGTTCCAGGACAGTGGGAATGGGCAGCAACCTCAGCAGGTCATTTTTCCATAAAGCTTCATCAGGTCCCATCAATGATCCACAGAACACAAATTTCCAGCTCCCTTGACCAGGGAGAAGCAACAGCACCTGTTAAAGGTGATGAGCATAAAGAATGTGAGGCAGGAAAGAAGGCTGAAGGTATCTCTAGTTCTGCCACACACCTGGAAATGCAAAGCTTGAATTAAAACAAATCACAGCCTGAAGAACTGGAAGGCAGAGGGAAGGGGTAATCTGACTGATTCATGTCCTGAAAAAAGCTACAATGAAGGCAGAACGAAGGGCAGAGATCATCAAATCCTGGGCCATTACCTCTTCACCCAAAGGACAATATCCAAGAGCCTCCCAGGATATATTTGTAACTTCCAACAGCTGTTTGGACTGGCACTAAGTCCCCAGAACACCTTTGAGCAGCCTCTGAACTGGGGGAATCCTCAAAGCCAGCCCCGAAGTGCCCCTCAGGAGCAGCTGCAGGGGCACATCGAGGGAGGAAGGGGGTCCTCAGGGCACCAAACACCTCCCAGCACAGCCTCACTCCCCCTGACTCCAGGAGTTCTCTTCATCTGGGGGGAGCAGGAAATTGGTTTTCTGTCTGAGCTGTTGCTTTTTTTAACCAGGTCTTGCACACCCACACACAAGGCCAAGGAGCTGCTTTGGTCACAAACTGCCTGCCCAAAGCCACAGGTGGGAATGCAGGTGACAAACACCTGTGGGGAAACACGTGGAAAGGAAAAACTGAGATCTCCAAAGCACTGAAGGTGTGCTGAGAGAGCAGCACTGCCAGGGGGAATAAAAATATCCATCCCTTTGCTGGAGGCAGGAACCACCTGATTCCACACCAGAGGCATCCAAGGGGGGCTTCTGGCAGCCAAGACATCCAACATCACACCCACAAGTTCTTGTGCAAGTGATTAAGTGAAGAATGACATATTTGGCATATTATTCCAGCTGCATTTGCTTTGCCAAATGTCATAGTTCTGTTTAACAATCAGATTTGGGGGTTGTTATAACTTACAGGTACTTTTTCCACCTGTGCTGCTGTACATTAACCTTATGGGTTTTTTTAAAAAAAAGCATGACCAAACAATAATTTTTTCAAAAATAAGCATGACCAAATGACCATTTTAAGTTCAGAAGGAGCAAAGTTTCACTGTAGGTTTAGAAGTGGCATTTTAAATTCTCAGACCTTTCTTTTAAGACCTTTTCAGACCTTTCTTTCTTTATGCACAAACTGTCTCTGCAAACCAGCAGAAAGGAGAGTGCTTTGTACCCTCCCCATCCCTCCACTCCTCTAAACCAGCATTTAGAACCAGTGTTAGGGACACAGGGGGCCATCCCTGTTATTCCTGCAGAGCTCTGCCACAGTCCTGCCCATATTCCAGCAGCTCCTTTATTAGGAATAAGAATGTTTCCAAAGCTTAGGCCTGTGGAGACACCTCTCTACACTCTGAAGTGATCCAGGCTGAGCTCGGGGGAACTGGGCTCTGCCATCATTAGCAGCACTTTTGCTTCAGCCAAGGGCAAAGAGACCAGGGAGCCACATTAATTACGGGCTCTTGAGTTTTATGCTCTACAGGTATAAAGGGAAATGGAAAAGGGACTGAAACTTGGGATGGAATACAGGTATGGACATGGCACTAACATGGGCAAAATTCTGCTGGCTTATTCATCCCTCATTCCTCAGGTTCTGACAAGAACCACAGAATGGGTTGGGTTGGAAGGACCTGCCTGTGGCACACCTTCCACTATCCCAGGTTGCTCCAAGCCCCATCCAACCTGGCCTTGGACATTTCCAGGGATGGAGCAGCCAGTTTCTCTGCCCAATCTGTGCCAGGGCCTGCCCACCCTCACAGGGAGGGATTTATTCCCAGTATTAGTTTAAAACTGTTCCCCCTTGTCCTGTCCCTCTCTGCCCTGTGACAAGTGGCTCCCCCAGTACCACAACACACACTGTGCAGGTGATGACAACCTGTGCCAGGCTGGAGGCCAACCTTGTGCTCTCCACCTTCAGAGATGCCCCTGGGAGTGGCACAAACACTCCTGTCACTTTAGATTGACACACTGAGTAACTCCCAGGCAAGTTACCCTGGCTGAAGGTTCTTCCCTCAGGCCAGTCCTGCAAAGGGGCTGACAGAGGATGGCAACAAGGACAGCCCTGGCTTGGCACGAGTTCAGGTGCTCCTCAGTGAGGACACGCTGCAGAACCCTCCTCATTGCCCCCAACACAGCCAAGTGCCCTCCAACCCACTGACACTGAGCAGTGACACTGATGGTGCCCCACGAGGACCTCAGAGCCAGCTCAGAGCAGAGCCCCAATCCTGAATTTCCCTCAGCTCAGCCCACGCCGTGTCCTGCAGCCTGACAGAGCTCTGAGGGTGCTGCTGGCACGGCTGTGCCATGACAAGCTCTCAGTCTTTGCTGCAGTTCAGAGGCACAAGTGTTACCTGCATGTGACTGCCAGGCAGGGACAGCCACCAAGTGACAGCAGAGTCAGTGGCCCCCTCCAGCACAGGGACAGCCACCAAGTGCCAGCAGAGTCAGTGCTCCTCTCCAGCACAGGGACAGCCATGAAGTGCCAGCAGGGTCACAGCCCCCCTCCAGCACAGGGACAGCCACCAAGTGCCAGCAGAGTCAGTGCCCCAGCACAGGGACAGCCACCAAGTGCCAGCAGGGTCACAGCCCCTCTCCAGCACAGGGACAGCCACCAGTGGCTGCTGCTCCATGACCCTCCTCTGACAGCACCTGAACAGGCCCAAACATCCCCTGATGCCACCCCAGCAGCCCCTGCAGCCCTGCCCTTAGGCTGGCACACAGACAGCACCCCAAACCCCACCTGCAGCCCGAGGAGAGGCCAAAAAGCAGTGCCCAGAGCTGCAGCAGTTCAGCCCGTGCCCCCCTGAGCCCCCTGGCAGTGCCCTCCTCCTCATGCACCGTGCGAGCAGCTGCTCGGCAGCGCTGCTGAGCTCCACGCCAAGGCTCCCAGGAACATGCAACAGCGAGGACAGGATTGCAGGAACACTGCACAAGTCCCAAGCAGCAGCATCCCTGCCGCGGGAGGCCGCAGTGCTGGAGCCTACCTGCAGGGGCTGAATGGATCATCCATGCCTATGGCAGCGCTGGGGGCTCGGAGCTGCGCCCCAACCCTCTATTACCAGCTAAAACTCTGCCTTTTCCACTCTACCAACTCAAAATGGAGGCACATGCAGGCTGGAGCCCTCGCAGAGCTCGCACTGAGCTTGTGCTGTGACCTGAGCCGCACGCAGAACGCAGAAACTTCGCCCTCGGACTGGCGGCACTGAGCATGTGCCGTGACCCTCCGGCTCTCCACGCAGCGCGGGGCTGGCTGTTCCCGTGGAGCTGAGCCGAGCCGAGCTGGGCTGAGCCTGAGCTGCACACCCAGCCCTGGCTGTGTCTGTGCAGGGACGTGGGGCCTTGGCTGGGGGATCCTGCACGGCCAACGCGCCGCAGCCACGGCGGCGGATCCGGCTCCTGCTCCGGGCGTGAGCGGCTCGGGGGGCTCTGGCTGCTCATCCTCCTGCTCAGAACTGCACACAGGCAGGATGGAGGCACAGGCAGGAGCTCAGAACTGCACACACAGGCAGGATGGAGGCACAGGCAGAAGCTCAGAACTGCACACACAGGCAGGATGGAGGCACAGGCAGAAGCTCAGAACTGCACACACAGGCAGGATGGAGGCACAGGCAGGAGCTCAGAACTGCAGGAGTTCAGAACTGTACCCACTGACAGGCTCACAGCAAAGGCAGGAGCTCAGAACTGCACCCACCAAAGAGCTGGAGGGCAAGGGCAGGAGCTCAGAACTGCAGGAGTTCGGAATTGCACCCACTGATAGGCTCAGAGGCAAAGGCAGAAGTTCACAACTGCACCCAGTGAGAGGCTCAGAGCAAAGGCAGGAGTTCAGAACTGCACAAGCAGATGTTCAGAAGTGCACCCACCGAAGGGCTGGAGGGCAAGGGCAGGAGCTCAGAACTGCAGGAGTTCAGAACTGTACCCACTGACAGGCTCAGAGCAAAGGCAGGAGCTCAGAACTGCACCCACTGACAGGCTCAGAGGCACAGGCAGGAGTTGCAAGGCA
>JAJPCS010000075.1:24617-43485 GCA_021164005.1 Willisornis vidua nigrigula | reverse complement strand
ACCATTGTGGCTGTGCCAGGCTGGCTCAGCTGAGCCCACTCACCATTCTGGCTGTGCCAGGGCTGGCTCAGCTGAGCCCACTCACCGTTCTCGTTGTGCCTGTCCTGCACCAGGTGCTGGTACACCGAGTCGGGCACCTCAGACTGGCGATAGTACCACTTGACGTTCATCAGGAGATGGTCCCGTTTGCTCTGAAAGGAAAGACAAGGCCTGAGGGCATCACTACACAGGAAAATCCCACCCCACCTGGCACAGCCTCCTGGATTTTCACACTGAAACCCAAAGGGAGGAAAATCTCCCTCTGCCAATGAGCCAGGGAATGTGTGGTGGTTGTTTCAAACCAAAGGCAACAAGAACCTGCTGCAGTTCTGTCTGTCTGTGCATCTCACCAGCAACCCCCAACCTTTGCACTCACATTAATGAACCCAAGAAAAGAAGAGGCAGGGATCAAAAGAGGGCTGGAATTTCTGGCCTCATCCAGCATGGTCCTACTCTGTCATTTCTACAATCATGAAGTATTTATGGCCAAACATGCAAAAAATAAAACCAACAGGAAGATAATTCAGTGCAAACCTTCTTAATAGCTGGGACCAAAAGATAATAGACTTTTTCCCCCCAAGGACAGATGGATTCAGACATAATCACAGACATTCTTTATTACACAAAAGAATAGGATGCTGCACTTCAATCACAGTGATTACAGGCTCTGACTGCTCAGGAACCTCCCAGCAAAATTTACCCCAAACTATCTGCCTCAAATGCTCCTTTTTCATTGAGACTCTCCAGCCACCAATTTGTCCCTTCTTAGAAGGAAACTGAAGCATAAACACCACTTAAAAAGAGAATTTTTAGATCAAATCATGACAGACTCTGCTTCATTTATCTCCAAACCCCACGGTCAGCAATTCTTCCTGCTGCTCCAAAACACTTGAAGAAACAAAGGCCTGAAGGGAAAATAACATTCTTTTGGCATGAGGCAACTGCAAGGTTGTGTTTTTCTGGACTGCAGTTCTCTAGACCCTTCTAGGACTGCTCCTAAAACATTAACATTTCAAAGTTAAACCACAATTACTTGCCCAGAAGGTTCCTGTTGTCTCAGTCTGGTTGTTACAGCATTCCTGCCTAATAAACAACATCCAAACCCTGCCATTAAAGCACTTGGTGAAGCCTTTGATGAACCCCCCGTGTAATACCAGCAAACCACTGCCAGTGGCAGCATTGTGCCAGCAAAGGCTGTGCCTGAGCCACCCCTGCACACGGGAGGGATGCACGGAAAGCTCAGCCCACTCAGAACACACCGAGCTCTCCTGGGCTGTGCAGGAGGAACCTGATCCTGCTGTGCTGGTGTTTGGTGTTGTTTTTTTTTTAAATAGCACATTTGCAATCAAAGCCAACAAGCTTGTCTAATGCATGAAAAAAATCAAAAGGACAAGGAGGGAGAGGCAGCTCTGATTTCTGGTGCCTGCTGTTCAGAAATTGGGGTTGCAGCCTGCTCTGCTCTCCTTTCTGTCAGCACAGCCTTTGTGAACAGCCTCTCTGAATCCTGGAGACAAAAAAAGCCCAAGGAAATCATCTGTTACCCCCTCCCTGGGAGTTCATAAATTCTGTTAGTGCTCACAAGGACTGCTTGCAATGATAGGAAACATCAACCAGCAAATTCTCTCTGCACTTCTCAGCTGAGAGGAGAAACACTCCTGTGCTGGACACACTCACAAAGCATCGCTCTGTGGCACAAAAACTACTCCCTTTTATAAAGGACAGTTTACAACAAGCATTAGCAGCTGATGCTTTGATTTTCTGGGTTTGTGCCACTGAAATCAGGAGTGTTTCCAATAATGCAGCCCCTCCAAGGAGCACTGCACAGGAGGCACAGGCACATCTGGCCATGGAACCATAAAATCCAGCACCAGGTTTGCTCAGTTTTGTCCAACTAATCTAAAAGCTTCCCCTGACAAGTATTTTCTGTCCCCGCTCTCCAACACGGATGTTTTTTGTGGGGTTTAATCTGAAACTTCAATCTTCCTAAAAATATAAAACGTCTGTCAGAGTCTTCCTTTGCACATTTCCATCCCTCCCTGCACAGGAATTCCTAGACATGCTATTTTGTCAGCCAACTTCCTAAATCTGTGTCCTTTCTAAAGCAGACTCTGCTCAGAGGCGTCAAGGCGCCAACTCCGGTGGCAGACTATTTATTTTAGAGCCATGTGCACACAAAAGAAGCGTCCCCTGGTTCCTAAAGTGTGACTTTTTTTTCTTTTTTTTACACCTTTACATCTGAAAAGCTGCACAGAGTGTCACATGCCAAATCCAGACTTGCAGAAATTGCAGCAATGGCAAGAGCTTTAAATTTAACGTGTCCTTCTGTCGGCTCGAAACGACTCCCTGTGCTACAAAACTCTGTTCTCCCCTTAAATGAAAATATTGTCTTCTGCTGCAGCACTCCCTAAGTGCTCATTTGGGGGTTTTGTTCTTGCTGACATTTTGGGTTTTGTTCCTTTGAAACAACATGAATCAGTTTTGGACAGTGAACAAGAATTAGATGAAATCTGTAAGTGGATTAAAGCTCCCAGTTCAGGAGCATCTGGTCAACTTCTATTTAAAATGAGCCTCTGCCTTAAAGGGGAAAAAATAATCTTTAAAAGGTTCTCTTTAAAAGCAGGGAATGCTGTGACTGCCACAGCATCTGTGACAGTTCCAAGGTGTCTGTTTTCTTCAGAAGATGCTCCAAACCAGTCCCTGCCCATCACAGCCAGCCCTGCAGAGATTCCACCCTCCTTTTCCAGGGTTCTGAGTAACCACATTGTGCAAACCCTCACAGATGTCCTGCAGATTCTCTCAGAGGGATTTAATCAGTGGACTTCACTGCCTGCCCTATTTAGATCCATGTTAAATCACGACCAGCTTTGCAAACAATACCCCAAGTGCTGGAGCTGCCAGATGGGCACTCAGGAGTTGGGGAATAGCAGCGATTTCAGAGGCACAAACAGCAACGAGGCAAAGAACATCCTCCCTTTCCAACATGTTTTGCACTATGGAATTTTTCTGTCAGAAAAAAAAAATAGTGGGACTAATTCTAAGCTACTAAATTCTTTGTAGGATTTTAATAGCATGTTAAATGTAATAACAGACACCCCACTGCACAAATAAACATCTTGAGCACAGCAGCAAAGCAGCTCTGGCCCCATAAAGCCAGGGCTGGGTCTTTTTAACAATACAGATGAATCCCCTTCTTTGGGGTGTTGTTTGTCCCCCCAAAACTGTGATTTCATTTCACACAAACAGTTCCAGTGATGCTCCAGGAGGTGTATGAGCCTGACCTCAGTGGAACACTTGATTTGATTTGCTCCATCCCTTCCTGGCCCTTCCCTGCCATGTGGAACTGCTCCCAATATTTCTGCTCCTCCTGCAGAACTGCTTTCAATTTGGACATTTACTAATATTCAAAGGAAAGAAAAAAGAAAAATAGAGACCAATCGACCAGTGAGGGGAAAACAGCAGAGTGGGGGACACAAATGGAACTATCTGGGATCAGGAGCTGGAGCCACACAGCAAGGATTACTCCTCTTCCCTCTCCAACAGCACATGTAATTTCACATTCTCAGGATATCTTTTTGTAGCTGTTTGCTAATTAATTAAGAAACCCTATCAGCTGTTTGTAAGCCAAGCAAACCCAGCCTGGAAATCCAGAGGTTATTACTCCAAATGAATGTTATTTTTGCAGCTTGATTATTTAATTCAGATGCCTGAGCAGCAACACATAATTACTCCTTGCAAACACAGCAGCATTGTCAGTGCTTGCAAGAAATCAAAATGGGAAAGGAAAGCAACAACAGGGCAACAGGCAGAGGAATTCTCTGTGCCCCTCCAGAACAGGGGCCCTGGCAGGGCTGTGCCCCTTTCCCTGGGCAGGGCTGTGCCACTTTCCCTGGCAGGGCTGTGCCCCCTCCCTGGGCAGGGCTGTGTCCCCTACTTGAGCAGGGCTGTGCCCCTTTCCCTGAGCAGGGCTGTGTCCCCTCCTTGGGCAGGGCTGTGCCCCCTCCCTGGGCAGGGCTGTGCCCCTCCCCTGAGCAGGGCTGTGTCCCCTACTTGAGCAGGGCTGTGCCCCTTTCCCTGAGCAGGGCTGTGTCCCCTCCCTGGGCAGGGCTGTGCCCCTCCCCTGGGCAGGGCTGTGCCCCTCCCCTGGGCAGGGCTGTGCCCCTTCCCTGGGCTGTGCCCCCTCCCTGGGCACACACACAGCACCCCTCACCCCTGTCAGTGTTCTCTGCCAGCTGCCCCATCTCCAGGGGCTGCCCCATCTCCAGGGGCTGCCCCAACAGGACCAAGCCCTGCTGGTTTCCCTGGTGCACAACCAGGGCTGAGCAGGAGCTGCTGGAGCGCAGGGAGGGGAGGGAGGCAGGAAATGAGGGGCTCGGGAAAGCCACAGAGAATCGATCCATGGATTCACTGGAGTGTGAGCTGAGCTGGGAATGAGCTGCCTGGGGTAGCAAATATTGCTGTTTCCAGGGTAAAGGCCCATTTCTGTGATCTAGGCAGGAGAGAGAGTAATTTATTGACAAAACAATATCGGATTTTCTCCACCACGGCTCACGCTTGACATTTTCTGGCTGTTTACAGCAGGAATTTTTCCTTGAGTCCTTTTTATTCACAAATAAAACTCCTTTTGGAATTCGTGAAGCCCATTCAGGTGCTGGGAATTAATTCAGCCCTGTGTGCAAGTAAGTCTGAGATGTGAAACACCCCCCACACCCACACACACCTTTCCCTGAATTCCAACCTCTCACACCCAGGAGCAGGAGCACAAAGCAGGGACACACCTGACCTAAGCCCCGTCAGGACACACAGTTCTGCTCAGAGCCACTCTGCTTTCTTGAGAATATTGTTTGCTCGAGATTTCTGCTGCACTTTCTACAAAACCTGGAGCAACACTGTTGGCAAACACCATCAACCATCACAGACAGGTTATTTAAACCCCACAAACACACCTGGCAACCTCAGCCTACACACACATACCAACATTTGCCTACACCTTCAAAAAACCTGCAAAACGTGGCCAGAATCAGGTTTCCAACATGCCACATCCCCTGCAAGGCTGTTGTGGGTGCTGTGGGGACGTGGCCAGGCGGCCCCAGCTCCAACAGCCACCAGGGCTCAGCCTTGGCAGCAGCAGAGGGTGATTGTGACTTATCTGCATGTTAATTCCCAGCAGCTCCATCTGCTGTCTCCCATGTGGGTGGGTTGGCACCAGAGCTGCCAGACTGTCTCAAAAACACAGATCCTCCCAGAGCTGCACTCCCCAAACCGGCTCTGCTGCCACTTCCCCAGCACAGGATGTTCTGCTGGGGCGGATCTCACATGGCAAGGCAAGAACTCCCCAGCACCTGGGACAGACAAAGGGTAATTATGGCAGCTGAGAAGGAGGGAAGATCCCTCAGAAAGTGCAATAAATAGCAGTAAAAACCCGACTGAACCTCAGTGGATTCACCAGCAAAATCTGCCTCATCAGGAGTTAGCCCTGAACTCCATTTCACAGAGTCAGAGTCGATTAGTCCAACCTTTGCTTCCACTGGATGTGCTGCTGAGACAAAGCTCAACCCACTGAGCACATTGGTACAAAAATCCACTAATATGAAATAAAAGTTACCTACCAGCTCTTAATTGTATTTAGTGCCAGGCATATCCTCCCCTGAACACAGCCCCATACAAGTTTTTTAAGGAGAAAAAGAGCATTACTCATTTCAGGTGATGACAACAGAGATGTCTGTCTTTAAAACAAACTGTGCTGTTTATTCCACCAACTTTTCAGCTTTACTAGACACAAAGCTGCTCACTGTGCCAAGAAAGAGCCAGTCACCTGTTTTCATTTAAGTGACATGCACTGAAGTACAAAAAAACCCCTTAAAATTTCAGTGCAACCCTAAATGATAAAAGATAATTTCACCTTGTAAAAAAATTAATAAAAAGAGCAGTTATGCTTAAACCCTGACTGGCTTAAATAAAACTATGATAAGGCCTCTCCTGAAGGTTATGGGTCATTGCTCACACCTCATTTCATCCCTTTGTGGTGTCTTTCTGCTCCGTTTGCCTTTGATGTTCCCCAAGTCCCATCTGTGGCTCCTGGGGTGGGTTCCAGAGGCACAAAGTGCCCCCACCAGGACAAGGCAGTGGAGTTGTGGCTCTCAGGGCTCCCTTTGTGGCCACTCAGTGCCACCCAAAGCCTTGCCCAGCTCGCTGCTCCCTCCCTGGCAAACACAACCAGCTCTCAGCAGAGAAGCAGCTCCGGGTCTGAGCTGATCAAATTGGAGTTGCCCTCCCAAATTCCCAGGAGGAAGCACAGCCTGGATGTCCAGCAGAGCTGGGCACACACAGCTGGGGCCACCCTGCTTGTGCTGCACAACCCACATCTCCAGGTTGGGTGGAAGCTCAGTTGGTTAAAACTTGGTTGTAATAACACCAAGGTCATGGGTTCAATCCCCTGTCTGGGCCATTGACTGAAGAGTTGGACTCGATGGTCCTTGTGGGTCCCTCCCAGCTCAGAACAGTCTGGGATTCTGTGAATTCCACTCCCACTGCTCTTTTCACAACCCACATCTCCAGGTTGGGTGGAATTCCACTCTCACTGCTCCTGCTGGACTGGAGGTCCTTCCAAAGCTCCTGCACCTCCAGATGTGCATCCACAGGTGCAGCTGTGGAGGTGCCACATCTCTGCTCTTACTCCACAAATACAAATCCCTGGATGACAGACAGGGGTGAGAAGCCATTAACAGGCTGTAATTAAAGCACTGCAAGGAACAGCAGGAAGCTCCATTTTTGATCCCAGCACATTCCTGGTTTTGCTGCCTGTCCCAGCCCCACTGTGGGTACAGTTTATGCCTTTCCCATGGAAGGGAATTTGGAGGGAGCAGCTGCCACAGGGCAGGGACCCTCCCGGGCATCCCATCCCTGGGCTGTGCCCACCCCACACTCTGCCAGGCACCACGAGCCAACCGATGGCATCACAAAGCACTCAACTCATCACCCAAGAGATGTCCTGGTAATTAAACTCCCTTAAGGGTTTTTTTTAGCATTATCCCAAAGAAGTGCAACACTGAAATGAAGACACCATTCAGGCCTTGCCTGCCATTTGTCATTAAATGTCATTTATGGCTTCTCCAGCTCCCCTCTAATTGCTGAGCAGCACCAGCTCAGTGTTTATCACCTCTATTAAAACAAGCAGCACAAGGCAGTGGGGCTGCTCAGAGCCATCACACACAGTTTAAATACATTTCTCACCTTTTAAATATCAAGAGACCACATTTTCTTTACCATCTCACTAAGGGCTTTACCTTTGAACAAAGACATACCAAGAGCTGAAGGATAAAACAATCAGGAGACAGTTTGCTCTGCAAACCCAGCCCAGAGTTTGAACAGTCTCAGGGCTGTTAAAATCCAGCCTAATGGCCAGGGGGGTTTTATGCCAGGAAAAATTAAAGCACCTCTGCAACAGGCTGGGGGGTGAAATTATAAAAAGGAAAGGGAGGAAAAAATAAATAAATAGTGATCACTCAGATCCTGTGACTTGGCCATTTCACCACAAAAGCAAACGCTGTTCCTATGAGGAAACAAAGTGTGTTTGGCAAATAAATGCCTGGAAAGTAAATGTTTCCTTGTGCAGCTCCTGAGAGGATGCAATTTGCTAATGAAATGGTCGGTTATTGCAGTGTTTCCATCCTCTAACAAACTGGATCCAACATGTGTGTTACAGAACAAGGTAATGTGATAAACCAGAAAAAACCCAGCTTTGTGCACGTGGCTCCTGGGAGGGTGTGCAGGACTGGCTGATAAACAGGGCACGAAACAGCCCTAAAAACACTGTCAGCAACTGCTGGGCAACCTCCAGAGCTGCTGAGCAGGACAACAAAACAGCAATCCAGAAAAAAATTACAAGTTGTACAGATCCAACTGCCTCTTATCACATTTCTAATAGAGACTGTTGCTGTATGCCCTGCTATCAATAGCAAGGATTAACAAGGTTAGACTTTTTATTTTTGTTCTGTATTTATATGTAAATCAGCACTAAGCAAACAGCCCAGAGCAGCTCCACAGGCTGCAAACTGAGCTGAACGGGGAGATTGGAACGAGGGGCTCCATTCAGCTGCAAACAGCCACACACTGAAAACACTGAAATCAGAAATAACCACACTGGGGATGATAAAAGGGATGCATTTACCTGCTAGAAAAGAAAAATGCTCAAAAGGAAAAGTTGGGAGAGAGGTATAAAGGGAAAAAAACCCCCTTTTCTTGGGTGCTGAAAGCACGAACATACAGACAACAAGATGATCCACAAGAAAAGCAAGTTCTGAAACACAGAAATGCAGTTTTTGAACATACAGGACACAACTCATGGACACCAAGTGCACTCTGGCTGGAGTTGAGTTGAACACACAATTCTAAGACTAATCATTTGTCTTGGGCAACAGAATGGTCACAGCGTTGCAGCTTGAACAAATGAAGCCACTCAGAGCTCCATTTCAAAAGCCAAGGGGTTAATTCAGGCAGACCCAGCAGAGCTCTGAGACCAACCAGGAGTTCCATAAACCATTCAGTCCTCCTGCAGAACTCCAATTAATTCCCTTTATTACCAGAGGCACTGGATGGAACCCATCCTTGCCCCAGAAATCCTCATGGAATGGTAGTGAAGGTTTCTGCCTTTCCCCTTGTTCTGGGCACAAGGGTTTGTACCAAGTGTATCATCACAGCCAGTTCTTCCATAGATTGTTGAAAACAGGAGAATTCTGTGTCCAACCACCACCCATAAATGCTGAACTGGCAGAGTACCTCAGAAAAAAAAAAAGGAATATTGCTAAAAGTTATTCAGGCAATCTGTATCCACCTTGGTTTGCCTGGTTTAGAGGGAGCTCCTGATTCACAGGAGTTTCCTTTCACCAAATGGCACCTTCTCAGCAGGACTGAGAGGATTGTTTTTAACATCCCCATGAACTCAGCTCTTCAAACTGCTGAGCAGGAGCCTCTTTTGGGGAAAATTAAAGATTATGTAATAAAATTAGGAGCTCTCCCTCTCTTTGATGCTTCTGTTAAAGGGACAAGCCCATTCCAATCAATATTGCTGCACAAATTGGAGAAGCCACTGCAATTATCTTGAATTCTGGCTGTAACACCTCCTGGGAACTTGACCCTCCAAGCCTGGAGCTCTCTGAGTGTTCAGTACCTCAGAGAAGTGGAATCAAATATTCATGCCCTGGCACAAGCAACACTCACAAATCCAAACTCATTTCCCAGCGTTTGAACCATTGCAAACTCCAGCACTTGTCCTACAAGTGCCTCCCAATGAGCTCAGTAAGAAATTAATCTGCAATACAAAGCAATATTAGCTCAAATTTAAATATTTACTGTGCAGTTCATGTATTTCAGAAGCAGGAATGCCCCAGATCTGCTCCCAGCTGTTTATTTTCCCGTGTTCAGTCACAAACAGCCCATTGGTTTGGCCACCCCTCCACACTGGCCATCACCATCTACACCAAGTGCAGGGATTTATCAGCCCCCTCTGGCACCAGCACAGCCAACACGTGGGAGTGGAGCTTGTTCCAGGGACATGCCCCTCCTGGACCCCTTCCTGGGGATGAGGGAGTGCAGGGACTCCCATCACAGGGCAGGTGACACTCAGAGGTCCCAACAGCTGCACCTCCAGGGGAAGGTTTATGGAGGTGTTTCATTCACCTCTTCGTGGAATTTTGCACTTCAGAGCGTGAAGTTTTTACTGCCTCAAAATCCCAACAGTTTGTACTGAATGAATTGAGGGCTCAGGAAATCCCAGGAACAGCCCCAGAAATCAGGATACAACACTCGGGTGTTTCCTGACCCATCTGCCCCAGGAAGGGAGAGGACACCAAGTCTCAGTCCATGCTGGACCATCCCCATCCTGCACCAGGAGCTCAGCACAGGGAGCAGAATTCCTGGGCTTAGGAACTGTTTTGGGAGCAGAATTCCTGGGCTTAGGAAATGTTTTAGGAGCAGAATTCCTGGGCTTAGGAACTGTTTTGGGAGCTGAATTCCTGACCTTAGGAACTGTTTTGGGAGCTGAATTCCTGACCTTAGGAACTGTTTTGGGAGCAGAATTCCTGGGCTTAGGAACAGTTTTGGGAGCAGAATTCCTGGGCTTAGGAACAGTTGTGGGAGCAGAATTCCTGGGCTTAGGAACTGTTTTGGGAGCAGAATTCCTGACCTTAGGAACTGTTTTGGGAGCAGAATTCCTGGCCTTAGGAACTACTCTGTAACCCAGTGTGTGACACTCTGCACCCCACCACAATGGGAACAGCAAACAGCACCTTTCCCAATCCTTTCAGCAACAGACACCCCACAAAGCATCCAGGGGAACCCCTTCCTGCAGAATCCCTGCCATCCCCTGTCTGATATTCCATACTCTGCAGCTTCTGCCTGGCAGGGTCCTGAGGTTCACACAGATCAAAGCAGCCAATTGCCTTTTCTTTTTTTGCCCTTTTTTTTTTTAAACATGAAGAATATGAAAGCACACACTGAAGCTGGTCCTTGTTAGCAGACCCATTTTCATCTCTTTAAACTCAAAGAGAGCAATTCCCTTGAAAACTGTCACAGCATTTTCCCAATCCATAAAGAGGAAGTTCAACAGCCTCAGGTCACTCATCACAACGACGGGGATACAGAGCATAAATTATGTCTTTCCATTGCACAGCAGTCAAACATATACAGGCTTTTATCTGACTTATTTGATTCTTTCTATAAACTGAATGTTTTAGGCATGTTTGTAGTCTAAAAAGGATGTTTTACAAATAAAAGGGAAGCACTTTGTACAGCATTCCTTGCATGAGGTACATCAATAGCACAGACATGGATGGACAAGAATGAAACAACAACAATATAACCTGTGTGTCTTCCCAAAGGAAAAAGTTCAAATAAACTTTAAGGATTTGCTTAGAACAAGCTTGTTGGTTTTAATAATTTTGCAATTCTTCTGACCTTAAAATGTGCCAACAAACAACTACAGGGAGTGAGATTTAAAAACCCAGAGAAGTTCTGCTTAGAAAGCAGAGCAAGATGCTTACGCGCCACTAATTTAATTAAAGTTATTTTCCCTTTAAATACCCTCTAATGGCCCAAAACGAACTCAGGCTGATTTAAAATCAATCACTTTAATCAAAATTACAAGTCCAGATTCTCCATGGATTAGTGTTCGGTGAGTAACAGTGTCAAAAATGCACATCCATCAAATTCCTCGCTCCGAGGCGCGGGCAGGGACCGGCACGGGCTGTGCCCATCCCAGAGGTGCCCATCCCTGAGGCTCCTGCCAGTGCCAACCCCAGCCCTGCTCCCCACCCAGACCCCCTCCCTGCCTCCTGCAGGGCCCAGAACAGCATTTGCAGGAGATCTGAGCTCTGTCAGACAGTCACAAGGTGGAGCTGATTGAAGCATTTTCCTACGTGGTTCCACCGTCCCTGCCTTTGCTGCCACTCCAGCTCGGGGCACATCCCAGGTACCCAAAGGGCATCCAGACCATTTTCCCTCCCATGTGCCAGCCTGTTTGTACCTCTCACCAGCAGAACACACACCATTCCCAGTGTTTTACACCAGCCTCAGGAATGTTTTCCATCAGGTCCCACCTGCAGCTCAACTGGAACAACCAAAGGTGTCTCTTTTACATGTTGTGCTTTACTCTTTTCTGCCCAGCTTTTGTTTTTAAGCATCCAGACAGGACTTACAAGTTCAGCAAGATGTTTGTGCCCCTCAGGTGCCCTCAGCAATGTCTGTGCCTGGTTCTGGTGCCAGTTCACAGCTGGGACAGCACCAAACCAGCTCAGCATCAAACCAGCTCAGCTGGGATAGACCAAACCAGCTCAGCAATGCCTGTACCAACATTCTGGTGCCAGTTCACAGCTGGGGCAGCACCAAACCAGCTCAGCAATGCCTGTGCCATGGTTCTGGTGCCAGTTCACAGCTGGGATGGCACCAAACCAGCTCAGCAATGCCTGTGCCATGGTTATGGTGCCAGTTCACAGCTGGGATGGCACCAAACCAGCTCCCCAGAGCTCGTGGGCAGCACAGGTACCATCTGGGAGCTGCCAGGGGATGTTCTTTGTGTCCCACAGCCCACACTGAGCAGTTTGTACTCTGAGCAGCCCCAGCTCTGCCCTGCAGAGCTACCCAAGGCCCTGAGGGAGGTTCCAGCAATGCTGAGGGATGGGACACACACACCAACCCAGTGAGCACAGTGACATTTCCCTTTCCTTAAGGAAACCACTTGGAAAGTAGGAAAACAAATTTCTGTCATGAATTATCTCCAGCAGCTCCCGAAGCATAACAAAGTGTCTGTGGAGGCTCAGCAGAGACAGGAGAAACCTGATGGTGCTCAAGTACCCCCAGATGACCAGAGAGAAAATTTCAACTTCAATAATCCTAAAGGTCAGAGACATTATTAAACATGACAGATGCCCTCAGCAGCCAACACCAGAGGACATGGCTAAATTTATTCTAACTCCATTTGCTCTTGCTACATAAAATGCAGCTAATGTACAATTTGATTTTTTTCCCCTAAAAGCCAGAAATAACATTTTTTTCCTCCATATTTTCAAGCTGGGACATAATGATTTATTTAGCAGTCAATTATCTCAGCACCAGGTGTAGCAAACAGGTTTACTTTGGGTAAGGAGGAGGAAACCAGACAGAAAAAAAGGCAGGTGGTGGTGAAGACTTTGCTACTGTGACAAAGGGCCTGAAGAAACCATAAATATGGGCAAGTCAAATATACAGGGGGATGTTAATGAACCCTGGGGCTCCTGTATCTACAATCAATCCACTGCAATTAAAGGTGTTCTTCCCTGCAACTTCATTAGCCACACATCCCTCCCGACAGCACAGCACGGGAAAAGCAGCTGGGATGGTCCTCAACAACTGGAATATCCCTGGTTTTCCCTGTCTGCTCAACACCCCCAGCTCACAATCCAACAGGGGTGGGGTGGCTGCTGTGCCAATGGAATTTATCCCAACTGTGCTTCCTGCTTTGCTCCTCAGAAAACCAGGGAAGAGAAGGGGAAGGGGAAGGGGATGGGGATGGGGATGGGGATGGGGAAGGGGATGGGGAAGGGGAAGGGGATGGGGAAGGGGATGGGGAAGGGGATGGGGAAGGGGATGGGGAAGGGGAAGAAAAGAAAAAAAAGAAAACCCAAACCACCCCCAAAACCTCCAAAGCAAACCCCAGTGGTGGGTTATTCTGGGGGCTGTGGGGGTTTGTATTTTTGTTTGCTTCTGGGGTTTTGTCTCTTTTCCTTTGTAGCCCCTCAGTTACAAGGTCTGGATTCCAACTGCAAAGATCCCCAGGCCATATGGATGGAAAGGGAGGAAGAGCTGGATTTGAGGCCTAAAGAACACACATCTAGTCTTAATTGCAGCTGTGTAATCCTTCTCCTGACCAATGCCACCATCTGCTTCAGCCCCCCAGTATGAACACTCTCTCCCTTTCCAGAAGACAATGATGTAGCTGTGACAACATTGCAGCTCTGGTGGAATTAATTGACTACATTGGTGCTTTACACTACCAAAGCCACTCAAAAAATCCCCCAAACCAAACCCAGAAAGGCCCCAGAAATACTAAACGTTCTTTAATTGACAGAACAATGACACTGATGGCACTACAGGTCTTTGGCAGCACCAGAGCACCATCCACACAGCCCTGAGCACCTTGGGAATGCAGAATATGCTGGTCTGGCTGCCTGAGAATGGATGGGTCCTGCTCCTGCCTCCTCAAGATATACCACCAAATAAAAAGAATGTTGCTCTATTTTTCAAGCAGGTCCAGTGAAACTCCAATACCCATAAATCCAGAGAGCACCTCCTGCCTCCTCCTCCAGTGCTGAACTCCCTGACAGACACGGCAGATTCCTGGCTAATTTAACACACTGAGAGCACCAAATCAAGTCAGCACTTAAAGAACAGTCTGTTATACAGCAAATAATTTGTTTTCACACAGATGTGACAAGAGCAAGCCTCGCTGTGCACCACAGCTTAATGTCTGTGTGAGGATTCCAAGTGGCATCTGGGCAGTGGAAACCAAAGGGAACACACAGAGGAGTGTGGCAAAAAGGAAGGGAATTATCAAAATGGATTCATGTGCATCTGGAATTATTTTAATACAAAATGCCCAGCAAATCTCTCCGTGCTGCTGACAAATCACCAGCTGAGGTAAATCCCAGATAATGAAACATTGTAAGGAAGGCTCTATTTAATAATTTAGCCCCTGTCAAGGAGTTGTATTGATTCTTGTTCTCAGCACTGGCAGAGAATGTTATCTGCAGCCCCACGGCTCAGTGACAGCCCAGGGAATTTAATCACCCAGCAGCTGCTGCCAAGCCATCCTTAAACTGTCACCTCTGATTCCTCCCCAGCCCCTGTGCCCACCCTGCCCACTCTGCCCCACTGCAAGCACAGCAGCCTCTCAATCTGCCTCCCATTACACAGAAAAGCCAAGCTCATTTGCAGGCTAAATTTTTTATTTTAAATAATTCAGAGCTCCTTCAAACGTCTCATTTCTCTGGCTCTGATTAGCAAGTCTGTTCCATCCCTCAGCAGCAAAACGGGCTGTGCTGAGGCACTTCCAAAGTCAAGGAATCCTGGAAGGGGTTGGGTTGGAAAGGACCTTAAACCCACCCAGTTCCATCCAGTTCCACCTTCCACTACCCAGGTTGCTCCAAGCCCACCCAACCCGGCCTTGAAAAGGTTTAGCAAAGATTTGGAGGAGAAATAAAATCTTCTTTTTGCCTTTTCCTGACTGAAGAATGAGACAGGAATGTGGAGAAGCAAAAATCTATATTAATCAGCATTTTTCCCACACCAAAAGGAAAAGGTCACTCTGCCTCGTAACTGGCCAGGGAAAATTTGCCACAAATTAATTCAGCTGCAGTTCAGGAACAGAACATCAATTCATCTGCAAACAGAATGAGGCTTTTAAATACATAAATGCTTGTGGCTACAGAAACCTCACCCAGATATTTGCATTCAAAACCAGCCCAGAGAATAACAGATGTAAATTTAACATGTTTGCTAAAATGCAGGGCCAGCTGCAGGGGGAATGCAAAGGACAGGAGGCACACACTGCATCATTCAGAAAAACTCATTTCTTTTGGTATTTTTTTCTCCCCTCCTTTATTTTATTCCAGGTGAGCTGCAACCCTTTCCATTTTATAATCCTTTGGATCAGAGTAAAATGATCCCACAGGCCCACCCAGACAAGGTCATCATACACAGATTTTCTATTCCAGGGCACTGGCAGCATTTCACAACTGTCTTTTTATGCACTTCTGCCTTTCCATCCAGCCTATAAATTGTTACAAGGCCCTGGGGCAATCCAGCTGTGCACTCCATTCAAATCAGGCTTCAAGGAGAAAGCTCCACAGTCAGGATGCTCCAATCAAACAAACACACAGGCACAAAGGGCAACAGCAGCACAATTAATAATGTTTGCTTTGGTAGGGCAAATTCAGCACTTTTCTGCCTTAAAGTTCCTCTCTGATGCTCAGAGTGTGGCCATGAGCATTTTAAATGTGACACCAAATTAAGGCAGAACAGGGGGAGGCAAAAGTTCAGAGGTTTTTCCTGAAATCCACCTGCTGGGTGGGCTCTGCAAATGGGCAAAGCTCAACAAGGAGTCTGGACCTGTTTATCCAAGCTGGAAATTCATCCCAAGGAAGGTTTAAGGGGCAGGATGAGAGGGCAGATTTGCAGGCTCTGCAGTGTGTGGATGAACCACCTGGTGCCATGGGCAGGGGTGCCCCTCTTGCTCCCACTGCTCTGTTTCCAGCACGGGCATTTCCTGCTCTTGGTTTCTTCACCCCTACTTGTTACCCCAGAGAAAATGCATCTAAACTTCCTGGATTGTATTTCCCTTTTCTCTTTCCTTTTGGATGTGTCTTTTTAACCCTTTCACCTCAGAAGTTAAGCTGGAATTGCCTTTTTTTCAGTAAATCAATATTAACATTCCATGATCAGCCACATTTCCAACCTCCCACTCCTCCCTGGGATGGAAGAGAACACTTAGGAGGAAGAATTTCCACACTGTGCTTTGTTTCCTTCTCCCAAAACACTAATATTGAATCATTTTATTCTACTCCTGATCTCTGCATGCAGATAAACCCATTTCCACCAGCCCTGGCTCTGCATCACTTTTGATATTTAAATTGAGACGTGTAATCAAAGCTGCAGACACAGGGGTTTGGATGCACTACATAATTAATATATTCCTATCTGAAATGTAATTACTGCTGTTGCATCACACACTGAAGGCAGCAGTTGGCTATTTGGGGTGAGGAGGAGACTTTTATTGGGGGATTATCATTAAC
Source organism: Willisornis vidua nigrigula (assembly GCA_021164005.1). NCBI lineage: Eukaryota > Metazoa > Chordata > Aves > Passeriformes > Thamnophilidae > Willisornis > Willisornis vidua. The sequence goes on along the minus strand of JAJPCS010000075.1, from coordinate 27,127 downwards.
ACTGTTTGGCTGGGACAGACACCAGTGGGTTCAGAGGTTTCCACACCAATTCAACCAAATCCCTGAGAATTCCCCAAACACCCTCCTTGTGCCCCTCTGGTGGGGCCACTGAGCCCAAAGGGCAAATTATCCAAGCTGCTTTTCCCTCCATACCCCAAATATTCCTGATTTTTGCCTCCTGCTCCTGCAGGACCCAGTTCCCTCCCAGGTCAGTGGGGCTGGAGCAGCAGAACCACCTCAGTGACCACACACAGCAACTGAACTGCTGCTTATTAATTGGATTTTTCCCCCATACAAGTCACTCAGCTCGGTTTTAATTGTGTATTTTCATCATCTGGAAGTAACCACAATCAACATCTTAATTAAGATAAAGAGAACAGGAGGAATTTTAGGACTTGTTGGCCATTAACAAAGAGATAAAGGGAAACTTCACTGTTTGTGATACCCTGATTGTAATGCAAAGAATCTGTCAAGGCTTAAACAACAAAAGAAAACTATTAAATACTACTATTTAATAAAAAACCCCCATAGCTATGAAGTGATATCCTCAGTCTGAAGGGAATAAAAATCTGTTTCTTCAAACAACCTGATCCAAAAGAACATTTCCAGTTTCCAAACATGCCATTCTTCAATTAAAAAAGGCAAAAAAAGGACTTGTTTTGTTTTGGGGAGGCAGCACAAAGCACTGCTGTGATAAACACTCACTGTGCAGATCCTCTGCTATTTCCTCCAGAAATTCCAGGTCCATTTCTCCTGCCAGAAACTCAGGAGATCAAAGTGATTTTGGCCAGGTTGGATTTATTCTTAGCAGGGCTCAGGCTGCAATTCAGAGCCCACAATAACAGGGTAAAGAGCTGGATCTGGGCTCTCTGCTGAAGGGAAAGGTGCAGGGAGCAGCAATTTGGCAAAATCAGCTCTGAGGGGGCAGAGAAGCAGCATCTGCTGCCCAGAGTTGTTTCAGAATTAGGACAGTTCAGGGCTGTGGGTCTGCAGGAAGCTCAGCCCTCACCCCCTCCCACTGCCACCAAACAGGCTCAGCCTCTGCTGCCTGGGCTCTGATGGAGGCACTTGGAGCACCACAGGATATTTAGGAAATCCTTCCTGAAGCTCTGTGAGATGTTTGACTCGTGCCAAATGCCAATGAACACAAAATCTGCTTCCATGACCTCCTGGTGACTGGAAAATCTGCATTCCTGACAGTAGTGGGGACAAGTGCCCTGCTAGAAATGCTCTGCTGAAGGTGCAGAAGGAAGGGACAAGCAGCAGAGACACCCAGGACACAACTCCTGATGGAAACACCCTGAACATCTTCTCCCAGCAAAAAAACAATCACAGAAACTTATGTTTTTTTAATGCACTGAAGCATTAACTGCTTTCATTTTATTGACTTGCCCATGTAATTTAAATCCCAAGCTGTGGGATTGTTCTGGAACAAAAAAAACCTCCAGTAAGCAAACCCTGAACCACATATCAATGATCCCATTTCTGCTGCTCTGGAAACACCATTTTCCTCCTTCTCAGAGTTGCTCAACAATGTCAAGGAAGTGTTAAAGGCCAATTCCTGTGCCCTTTCACAGGCTCTGTCCACGTGGTGCAGCTTTCCAGCTGTATTTTGCTGCTTCTTATTTTTGAAAATAATATTTTTGAAGTAACTGGCACTGTGAGCTGGATAACACAGGCATAAACGAGGGAAAAAAGTGCTTCCCAAGGCAAAAACAAGGGTGGAAAAGTTGCTCTAAAGCTCATCATGACCTGGAATAATCCAGATTTACAGGGGACCACTTGAACCCAACCACTCCTTCAGCTGCCCCACGGAGGAGGGAGAGACAAAACTGAGGAAATCCAATGCCAGAGAAGGAGCTGGTAACAAAAAAACATGGAAGGCAACAAAGCAAACACAGACTGAGGTGTTGCTTCACCACAGCTTGTTCCTAATCAAAGTCCTTAAGAATAATCTGCTCTTGAATCCTGAAAGAGGATAGGATTAATCCAGAGAAAATGAATTAGCACTAAAGAGAGATTAATAAAATGTTCTGGGACAGACAGCACAAACCCCAAGCAGTGGGGAAAAATAATCTGGTAACTTCTTGGTTGCTTTTACAACTATCTCATTGTCCTCTGCCAGGTCATGGCAATTCCCCTTTTAAAATGATCAATAATTCAAAATGAAGTGAAGCAAACAAAGCAAAGGCATTTATGGTGCATTCCACCTCCTCACAGGACCTGCCACCCCATCAGAGCAGCTGCACTTCCAACAGGCCACACCTGCAGGCAAAAATAAACCAGAACTCACTCCTCAGTGTTCTGCAGAACCCCAAACACAAACCAGGGCAGGGCAGGACCCTCCTCTGCACACAGATCTGATGCTCTCCTCAAGCACCACACACCCCTTTTCCTCTGGAGAACACACCTGCTTAGGGCCAGCACAGCAGGGGGAAAGAGGAACACGCTGAACCCCTGAAGTGTGCAAATCCACACACCAAGGGGCAAACCACAACTCTCCTTGTTCC
>JAJPCS010000075.1:0-24607 GCA_021164005.1 Willisornis vidua nigrigula | reverse complement strand
GGGGCAAACCACAACTCTCCTTGTTCCCAGCTCCCTGATCTTTGCAGTTGTAAAGCTCTAAGGTGTTGTTAAATGTATTTTCTGTTTTCCAGACCCACCTGGTCCTCCTGCTCTGCTCTCCCTGAGCTCTCAGCCCAGGAGTAGCTGAGAGAAGAGGCTGCCCCAGCCCAGCCCAGCCCAGCCCAGCCCAGCCCAGCCCAGCCCAGTGTTCCCACTCACACAGCTGGGCCACAGAAGCCACAGGTAAAGGCACAGCCAATTCCAACTTCCCAGGGAAAACTCAACTCCCTGAGCCACAATTTTCCCCAAACACTCAACTCAGATTTAATATTTCTGTTAATAAAAACGACACAGGGAACTGAGCCAGATCCCTGTCCCAACAGCAGAACATTTCACAGGGTAAAGATTCTCTCAGGAAGAGACACAGGCTAAGAAATACCACCTGGTGATGTATTAAACTGGTGACTGGGGCAGGGAAAAGGAGGTGGGAGAATGTTCCTTACCAGTTTGAAGTCCTGGATGCTGCAGATGAAGTAGGGGGTGTTCGGGCGGCGGCTCTCGATGTAAACACAATCTTGAAAGAAAACAAGAGTTTAAAAAGAATGGCAATTAACTTCTGCACCTCCAAGAAAGAACATGAAAACAGGATAAATTAAAATACAGCTTAGGCTTTGAAAGAACCAGCATCTCATTTGCATAACATGTAATTTATTCCGAGTGTGATCTAAAAATAGGAACTATTTATGATGATAAATAAGGGAATTAACTGCATAAAAATTAACTTTGATTTTAATAGACATTTTGCAGGAAAAATAAAAAGAGAGTCATTTGAAGACCCCTCTGAATTGAGTTACTAACAATGACCAGGTCACAGCCTGTGAGCCAGATCAAGAATCAGAGAGGGAACTAATCAGATCTTTTGTGGGCAGGTTGCCATTAAGAACTGAGCACTCACATATTTTCTCCTCTAATTGTGAAGAAAACCAAGGCAACCAATCCCAGCTGAAACACAGCAAAGTGAATTACAGGTACCTCAGGGAAGGCCTGGGCTTTCTCCACTTACATGTGACATGACAGAACACAGTAATTATTTTGGTTTGCCTTTGACAACTGCACTCACAGAGCAAGGGCTGGAGTGTTCAAACCAGCCCTGCAATAACTGCAACAAAAGAATACAATTAGGGATGGGAGAAAAGTGCCTGATTAATGTTAATGACCTTGGACACCAGAGAGCTCACACCCTAAACCAGCAAAGATGCTCCTCCCAAAGCCAAACAAACATCTCAGGGCACTCACTGAGTCTCTTTTTATAGATATTTAAATAAATTATATTCAAACCACAGAACACACAAACCCCACCACGATCCTATCAAAGGGGTTCCATGAACTTTGGTGTTATTTATACAGAAAAACTGCAACATCTCAGAGTTTTATGAGAACTCTTTGGTACAGTTTGATTCAATCCAGTTGATTCAGGAGCCGTTTGAGCACAGCAAAGTTCTCCTTTGTTACCCCAACCTGCCCTGGCTGATCGTCCCACTCAGCCAAACCCACTCCCTCAAACCACCTGCTCAGCATCCCAAAAGGATCCTCCATTTCCATCATGTTCCACCACTCATTGCTGGAAGTTTTTCAGGATTCACTGAGGAATGTGCATAAAAAGCCACGAGATTTCAGACACAGCAAACACCACAACATTTATTTTTTTTCTGAGTATCTCAGTCTTGCAGAGTGTTATCAGACAGGAGGCAGAGCAAGCAGCCCTGGGAATGGCTGGCACAAAAAAGAAGGGAATGTGGCATCCCCTCTGGATAAAGCAAAGGAGCTGCCTGGCCCTGGATTGCATTTTAGAGGAGGCATCGCTGGCTGCCTGCCCAGCCTGAACAAGGATGACACCCAGCCAGGATGTCTCCAAAGCAACAGAGGCCACACAGATAAGGAAACGAGTTTATCCAGGTGCAAAGCAATGGCCTGAATGACAGAAACTGGAAAAATGCCCAAGAAAAAGGAGAACATTCATAGATGCATTCACACTACTCAAAACTCAGCAGAGAGAGCAATTCCTTACATGTACCAGGATCCAAACAGCTTTGAAGTGGATCCAAGAAAAGAATTGTTCTAATGCAACAACCCTGTGTGGGTAAGATTTCTGCCCATCCTCACCCTCAGCTCTCTGCAAGGTGCCATTTCACCCTTTTGCCCACTGAGCACAAACTTTGGAACAATTCCAGCTCTGCACAGAAACTTCTGCAGAGACTCAGACAACTTCAGTCAGGTGTAATTTGATTTCTTCTACTGAGGGACAGCTGTTCTCACACCATCCTGCACCTGCAAGGAAACAAGAGCAGGTTCCCAGCCAGGAGATGTGTGTGCTACAAATCTCTGGTTTTCTCCACAGCAAGAACCACCTCAGACAACTCAAACATCTGAGGTGCAAACACAGAGTTCACTGCTGACAGACCAGCAAAGACTCCAGCAGAAAAGCAAAATAATTAACAAAAATAAAAATAAAGGAGCTTTGCATAACCTTTGCCACTACAATGGCAAAGCAGGTGAGAAATGGGCAGTTCCCTGCCCAGCTCCTGCATTCCCTGCCTGGCTCCAGCCAGGAGGGCACATTTGCTTCTCTCCTATTTCGTGTAAAATGTCCCACTGGGGATGGAGCATTTCTCTGACACATGGCACAGAGTCATTGTGCCTTTGGGCTTGTCATATTCACCAGATGTGCCCTAGTTCTGAGGGGTTACATTAATATTCCCACACTAAAAGCTGCTTTGAAAATTAAAGCTTCAATCCGTGGACATAAAGATCTTTGGGGGAAAAAAAAACCCCAACCACCTCCAGTTGTGAACCTTCAGCAGCTTAAATGGTGCAGGTTTTGTAGGAACCATCCTCACAATTAGAATCCTTTTATGTTTTACCTGAGTCAACACTTGCATTATCCAAGAACCAAAGCCTCAGGCTCTCTGCACAGCCCCACATTTCCACAGGGAAGATATTCCTTGAAAGTCCTTGTTGAGGAATGGTCTCCAGCCCCTGTCCTGGACCTCACAGCCCCAAGCTCAGCCTGCACAGGGGATTTGTGAGCAGCCACAGCTCCAGCACAGCATTCCATCCTGACAGCCCAGGATCTTATTGGATTCTGTCCCTCATTTTGCTTTCCTTCACATATTTTATGTTGGAAGTTCTGAAAATTAAATACCAGATGCTGCTGCTCCAGGAAACAGGGACAGGAGAAGAGGGAACAGCCTCAGGCTGGGCCAGGGCAGGTGGGACATCAGGAGGAATTTCCTCCTGGAAAGGGTGGGCAGGCACTGGAAGGGGCTGCCCAGGGAGGTTTGGAGTGCCCAGCCCTGGAGGTGGCACTCAGAGCTCTGGGCTGGGGACAAGGTGGGCACCTGGCACAGGGTGGATGGGCTTGAAGGGTTTTTTCAACCTAAATTATTCTGTGATATAGAAAGAACTGAAAGGGTGGGAGACACTCCTTGCACTTCTGTATATAAATGTATAAATCCTGAATACAAATTGTGGGATTGCCAATACAAGTGAAGGATATTTACACTCCAGAATTAAAGAATATTTACATTCCTCCATTCTGGTGGCTAAAATTAAAAGGCTTAGTGGTCCCAGTGCCCTCTGCCAACCACTCAGAGTCCTGAGCAGGCAATTCTGTTCTGCAGAAAGTCTCTGCCAGAGCCAACACCAGTGGGAAGCCCAAGACATTGCTGGTGTCTCAGGTGCTTAAAATTAAATGCCACAACCCCCAGAAAGTTAAATGTGATTAGGAGGGAGAGATCAGCAGCTGCAGATCATTAATAACCAAGTGGTACCTTTCAGAGGATCAAAATCAATACTTGCAACATTCAGTGACTTCTAAACGTTGAAATCTGAACTGGCCTCTGTTCCAAACACAGGAAAATTGCCAGAGCCTTGCAAAGAAAGGTCAGGGATGGGAACAAATCTGTAGATCTGGCAGGATGGGTCAGTGACAGGCAGGAGGGGGGGCACTGGGGATGCCAAGCACGTGGGCTGGGCTGGACCAGCATTCCCAGTGCCAGGTAGGGAGCTGTGGGGGCCCCTCTGCCCCCAGATGGTGACAACAAACCAAGTGCCAGAGTGAGCCTTTGGTGGCCCCTCCTGCTGAGCAGCTTCAGGAGCTCTGCTGGCTCCCTGGCAGGGAACCCGAGCCCTGCTCTGCAGTAAATGCTCCAACCAATTTCCTCTGTTCACTGGAAGCTCACAGGAGTATTCCCAGGGCCTGCACTACAGTTCTGCTTTGGCAAATGATTTTATTATAAACTGGTATCACAGTGAATCCATTTTCTTTAAGGGGTTTTGCTGCTGTTTAATGGACTGTCAGTATAATTTAGATTTCATCTATTTAAACTCATTCAAGCCTGGCTCCTGATTGTACAATAAATGGAACATATTTCTATTCAACAAAATTAATGACAGCTAATTGTGCTCTGCAGTTCCCAATTTCATAAAAGCAACTGTTCTGCAGCTCAGGCCCCCAAGTCCAGCATTTCCCACACCAATTATTTGCCTGCACTTTTCAAGCATGGCCACAGCCCTGCACATTCTCCTTGGAAGATGCTTTCAGAAATCCTTCATTAACGGCCCTGAGACAAAGCAAAATGTTCCTACAGAAAGTTGTTACCAAAAAAATGCCCCAGTGAAAGCAAAGGCACTGTGGGTGCTCAGCCCCTGCCAGGGGATCCTCCTGTCTTGGAGCTGCTTCTCTTTCTCAATTAAACACATGAAAAGAGAGGAGGGGTGGGAATAAGAACCCAGGGCGCTAAAAAATATTAATTAAATAACCAATTAGTCTAAGAGCTCCTCCTTTAACAACAGATCAGCTTTACTGCACACATACCATTTGAAAGAGTCCTTTAAGGCCACAGCAAAGTTGTGCTGGAGGTGCCACATTTGCTGCCAGTGCTTCCCACTGGCATTTCCCAAACACCCACGATGCCACCTGTCCCCAAAGCTCAGCTGGCAGCACTTCCACAGCTCTGCAGGGACCCTCCTCTCAATGTGGCAGACACAAAGATGAGCAGCACCACAAATGCCCCACTCCACTCCATAAACTCACTTTATTTACACAGCCTCGACCTCCTCTGCCATTAAAAAATCCTTAATGTGCCATTTCTAACCCGCTGGGCAATGGCTGTGGGTGACTCCTCTGAGACCTTAAATGCAGAGATTACAACAAACCTCTAAAAACCAACAGAAAAAATTGTCACATTCCACATGGCAGCAACTGAACCCCCTCCACAATGTCTGCAGCAGAGGAAGCAACTGGCCAGAACCCAAAACTGGAGAGGGTGAGGGCTCAGCACTGAGGGTCACAACACACAGACTCCTTCCTCTCATGCACTCCCCATTCACTCTCCTTTCCCAAGTGTAGGAAATGTGGCAGTGGGGACACTGGAACAAACAGACAGCCAAGAGTTGGGCCATAAACTGAGCTTGGTGTCACAACTGCCACCTCTACATGGCCCTGGGTTTGAGGAGTCCTGGCATTGCCCATGGGCTGGAATTCCATCCTCTGGCAGAGAAACAGCCACACCAAGAGGGCTTGGAAAATTCCTCTATTCCCAAACTCACCACAAACACCAAACAGGGCTGAACTTCCCTCTCTTAGCCACCCTTTTGATAATTAAAGTCTAACACTCTGCAATACCTCACCAAACCCAGGATGGGCTTTATTTGTGTAGCCTTCAAGCAGAGAACAATCACAGCCATCACCATTTCCCATCACTGACCCAGCACTTCATCTTCCTCATCAGACACAGAGCAATCCATCTGACAAGCTGCTGGTGCAGCCCTGAACAGAAACGTGTTCAGAAGAGGGGAATTAAATGTGTCACTTGAGTGAGGATGATTTTCCCAGAGTGCTGCACACACAGTGGAGATGCCAATCCTGCCACTCTTGCAGGGTGAGCCCCTGGGAGTCTCCCTGTTACCTGCTAACCTGATCCCTGCCTACTGCAAACAGCACTGAAAAATTACCTTGATTCCTCCAAATCAATGTGTATTTTCTGAAATGAAAAATATTTTCCTGTTGTTTAGACTTGTCAGTAGCTGTGAGGAGCCTTTCACACAGAACAAATGGGTGCAGCAGCTGCCAGGCTGATCCTGCAGCACAAGGGCATTTACTGTATTCCAACACTGGCACTGCCACCTTTTTCCTTCATCCCAAAGCACCAGGAGAGGATGGAAAAGCTCTGCTGGGTGAGCCCTGGTGAAGCCACATGCACCTCCTCAGTGCTGCTCTCCATGGTTTACACACAGAGGCCACACAAAGCCAGAGGAATCCATTTGCAGACCAACCTTAGGGCTCCACGTGCCAGGGCCAGCACTGGGCATGGGCATGGGCAGGGCCTGCCACAGCTGAGAGTCACTGGGCACTCAGCAAAGGCAGCTCCTGTTCTTACCCACTCTGCCTTTACTCACTGTTCACACCAACAGCACACCCAGAAAACCATCACAGAATCAGATGGGTTGGAAGAGACCTCTGAGATCACCAAGTCCAACCCTTGATCCAACCCCACTGTGATCACCAGATCATGGCACTCAGTGCCACGTCCAGTCTCACCTTAAACACCTCCAGGGATGGAGAATCCACCCCCTCTCTGGGCAGCAATTCCAGGGCCTGACCACTCTCTCTGGAAAGAATTTCTTTCTGATATCCAACCTAACCCTCCCCTGGCAGAGCCTCAGCCCGTGCCCAAACTGCACTTTATCCCACCCCCTGCACTCTCCTTCCAGCTTCACACACCCCCCAAAACTCAACAATGAGGCTCTCACAAAAGCTATTCAACAGCAATTTGCTGGAAACTCTGAAGTCCTTCTGCAGGGAGAGCAGAGCATGAGATCATTTCACCTTGTGCTGCCTCGTGTTGGTTCCCTTGCTGAGGTGCTGTTTATAGAGCTACTGATGTCACTGGAGAAACAGATCCTCATAAATCCTCTTAATTCCTGCAGATCCTTTTAAATGTCCCTACGTAGGTGAAGCAAACAAAACTGTCCTCAGCTCCAGGTGACAGTCTCCTCTTCTCCTGAAGCTCCAAACCAACTCAGGCTTTCACCCAACAAGGTTTTCCCAGTCCAGGTGCCATCACCACAACTCTGCAGCAGTAACAGGATCCTCAGTTTAAATTCTGTGACTTGAATATAATTATATTCCTTCCTGAGGGGTTCAGCAAACTGGGGGGAAAGGGGACAGGGACACAGAGAGGAATGCAAGAGCTCAGAGAGCAAGAGCACCATCACCCACAGAAGCAGCTCCTGCTCTGATGCAGATATTTCTACTGTGCACTTTTTCTGGCATCTTAATCCATTTACTTCATAAGACCAATTTATTGGGATACTGAAAAGAAAATCTCCATGTTCAATGACATGCTGAAAATACACAAGAAAAGTATCTCCATATGTCAGGTTCTTGTAAGACTTTAAGCTTGTTGCCCTCCAGAATAAGGAGGAAAAAGAAGGTCCCTGGAGCAGCATCAGCACCACCTTTTTATCTGCCATTACACTGGAAATTTTAGAAATTTTAAGCCACTGACAGTGCTGGGGTTTATCCCTTAGCCCCAAGTCACTGTCTAAAGCTGGATCAAAAGCAGGACCTGTGCAAAAGCCACTGTTACTCAACATGTTGGGAGCACTGTGGTCCTTGGGAAAAGGCTGGAGTGCCCCAGAATTCACAGGATTCACATCCACTCCCAGCTGACAACAACCAGGAACCTGCCCCAGCAGGGCCATGTGCCCCCCACACCTCCCTGGGCACTGCACACCCCCTGGGGGTACAAGGCAATCACTCCAAATGGGAGGGAAAATCAGCATTAAATTATCCAAGTGAATCCAAGAGGAGAGAAAAAAACCCCACAACACTCTCAGTCTTGCTGCAAATGTATTATCTTGTGCTGAGGGAACCTAAAGCAAACTTGAATACACTCTGTACAACCAAAATTAATGTCACTACAACAGGCACTTTGAGAACTGTGAGGGGAAAAAAAAAATAAGGAAAACCTCCCACATTTTATTTGGAAGGTGTGGAAGCTGAGAGGACAGATGGGGAACTGGGCCAACAAGCTTTTAGGATAGGCCTGTGTGATTTCCAACAAAGTAGAGAAGATTAATTGCATAGTGTTGTCTAAGCCCTGCTCAATTCTTTTTAATACATTGTTTAAAGCTATGCATGAATTCATTATATCTGTGCAAATTAATAAGAGCAGTATTTATACAGTAACAATATAGTGCAACCTTTCACTTGAAAAAAATTCCAATTATCTTGATTATGTTATTTATTTACAGTTTATTTGCTATTACTCCAATACAGCTGCTGAGCTCAGCACAGAAAAAAAGCTGCCTGAAGTGCTGGGTTAAGCTCTGCACAGGGTAAACACAGAGAGATTTCAGCCCAGGACTTCACAGGAGGGAAAGGGAGACCTTCAACTTCCATCCACATCAGATAAGAGTATTTAAGAGAAAGAATCAAACAACTGGAAAGGATTTCCTTTCCTTAAGGCCTCCAAGATGTGAGCTGCAGACACCAATCCCTTCTGCACACACCTGTAATTTTCATCTTGCTAATCCTTGCTGTGTCTCATTAATTTAAACTCTCTAATCCCTCTTAAAATTTATGTAATCACAGAATGGATTGGGTTGGAAAAGACCTCTGAGATCATCAAGTCCAACCCTTGATCCAACCCCACTGTGATCACCAGCCCAGGGCACACAGTGCCCTGGGCTGATGATCACAGTAGGGTTGGATCAAGACGTGGTAGATTCCCACTCAGTGCCACATCCACAGAATCACAGAATGGATTGGGTTGGAAAAGACCTCCCAGATCATCAAGTCCAACCCTTGGGCCAACTCCAGTCCCTTTACCAGATCATGGCACTCAGTGCCACGGCCAAGCTCACCTTAAAAACCTCCAGGGATGGGGAATCCACCCCCTCTCTGGGCAGCCCATTCCAATCCCTGAGCACTCTCTCTGCAAAGAAGTTTTTTCTGATCTCCAACTTCAATTTCCCCTGGCAGAGCTTGAGCCCATCGTGCCCCCTTGTCCTGTTGCTGAGTGCCTGGGAGAAGAGACCAACCCCCACCTGGCCACAACTTCCCTTCAGGGAGTTCCAGACAGTGCTGAGGTCACCTCTGAGCCTCCTCTTCTCCAGGCTGAACACCCCCAGCTCCCTCAGCCTCTCCCCACAGCACTTGTGCTCCAGTCCCTTCTCCAGCCTCGCTGCTCTTCTCACTTGGGTTGGAAGAGACCTCTGAGATCATCAAGTCCAACCCTTGATCCAACCCCACTGTTGGCACTCTGTGCCCTGGGCTGGTGATCACAGTGGGGTTGGATCAAGACATGTTGGATTCTCTGTCCCTGGAGGTGTTTAAGAGGACACTCAGTGCCACCTCCAGTCCCTTCTCCAGCCTTGTTGCTCTTCTCTGGCCCTGCTCCAGCCCCTCAATCTCCCTTCTGAACTGAGGGGCCCAGAACTGAACACAACACTCAGCTACAAATATGTGTAACAAGCTGCAAGAGTTCCTTCTGGAACACATGCTCAGACTGTTTGGGGGTAGATTAAGCACAGGAATGTCTATTCAGGATTTCATCCTGTTGAGAAATCATCTTTTAAATCAAATTTAAATATCAGTATATTCAGTTAAGATCCCAGCCAGGCCCGTGTCCCCCCAGAGCTGAGCTCGTGTGTGTTCTCAGCATTCTCAGCAGTTTTTAAGACAAGTTTCACAAAAGCACAAAGAGCAAACTGAACAGAAAAGTTTCAGTGCTGGGGCACATCTCTTGTGCTAATTATTACTAATAAAATGTAAAATTTAATAAGCAGAGTCTTAAATTACAGAACAGTTAAAAATATCCCAATTATCACGAGGACTTTCCCTGCTCTTTCACTGAGTAACCTCCTCCACATCAGCTCCAAGAATTCTCCATCCTGCCACAGGATAAAATTGAGATCACAGCCTGGTTTCCTGTCTTAATTTTAAGCAAACTCTTCTTGCAATAAAGCCACTGTATCACATTGTACTCCTGGGCCCACACAACAGCTGTTCTCAACAGATTCTGAATTATTTTTCATCCTCTGACACTGCAAATAAGATTGTCACCAAAGCCAGTGCTCCACAGGCAACAAACATCACTCAGCCACGAGCCCTGACCAAGGGAAAGCAGCTCCTGTGAATGCTCTGAAATGATGGATGGAAGGGAGTGCAAATTGAAGTTGAAGCATTTCTGAGATAAGCTGTTCTGAGGGATGCTGGCAGAGCTCCCTGGAAAACAGCCCCTACAGCTTTCCCAGGGCAGGAGAGTCTGGAATGCAGCAATTCCCACCTGGATCAGCACTGCCCATCCCCACACACAGCCCTGGGAGCAGCCACTGGGACTGGGACAGCACAAAAACCTTCACACCTGCATCCCACAGGGAGATTCTGGAGCACTCCATGGCGAAATCAGAGGAGATTCCCCAGTTTTCAGTTTGCTCCAGAAGTGTCCCTGTGGCACTCTGAGCACCCCACAGAACCTCAGGGCCCTTCCCACAGTGAACCAAACACAAGGATTGCCTGTGGTGGGACAAACAACAGCAATCAACACTTTTAAAATGCTGGGCAGGTGGGCAGAGAAGTTGATACTCCAAAACCAAGGAACACACAGAGTGAATAATCTCAAGTACACTTTGAGGAAAACGTCAGTTGTTAGACCTTGAAACCTTAATGAGACCCTCAAAACTTGCTGTGAATTTAGCAGTGATGAAGAGGCACATCCAAGACCTGCAGAGCTCCTGGTCCTGCCCCCAGAACATCCCAGATCCTTTGCTGATGCTGCCCCTGCCTGTGCTGACCAACAGCCACCCTGCCAGCTGTTAATTAGGGGGTGACATCAATGGCACAGCAGGTGTGACATCCTCAGTCACCTGGTTTGTACCTCACAGAAGACAGGAGAGGGGCTCTGTAAAGCCATCACAGACTCACAGAAAAGCTCATCAGCAAAACTGGAAGACCCCTCTCCATCCACCCAGTCAGTTCTAGCTCAGAGCAGTTCCCATTTCAACATGGGAGTGAAGCATTTGGTGCATTATCCAGTTTCCAAACCCCCCAGGGACAGCAATTCCATGGGATACACAGATAATTAGTGCAGGAGAAAGCAAAAAGGTGGATCTTCCTTAAAGGGGAGCTCAGTAATTCCACCAAGCCAGACAGCCCAGGACACAGTGGAAAGCCTTCCATGTCCATGTCCATGCCCACCTGTGCCCATGGCAAGGCTGCAGCCTGCCCCATGACCTAAGGGATGACTCCAATGAGTAGGGACCACCTTGTGTGGCTGCTGAGCCAACCAGCAGCTCTGGAGCACAAGGAGGAGTCAGGCATTGGAATGCCCTGCCCAGAGAGAGGGTGGATTCTCCAACTCTGGAGGTGTTTAAGGTGAGACTGGAAATGGCACTGAGTGCCATGATCTGGTGGTGATGACAGTGAGGTTGGACCACGGGTTGGACTTGATGATCTCAGAGGTCTCTTCCAACCCAACTGATTCCATGCCCATGCCCACCTGTGCCCACGGCAAGGCTGCAGCCTGGCCCAGGTTCCCAGGGATCCCTCCAACGAGCAGGGATCACCCTGTGTGGCTGCTCAGCCAACCAGCAGCTCTGGAGCACGAGGACTCGAGAGGGAACCCACTCCAGGGATGCTCTCTTACCTCCAGGCCTGTACACCACGTCATCCTCGGTGATGAAGGACGTGATCTCGCCGTTGTCGGTCCTCTCGTAGCGCGATTTCTTCTTGGGGGGTTTCTTCTTGCTCTTCTTGGTGGACTCCTCGGTGGTGGCGCTGTCCTTGTCGTTGTCCTCGTCCTCGCTGTGCTCGCTCTCGGCGTAGTTCTTGGCGCCGCCCTCGAGGGTGCAGCTGCGCCGGGGCCGGGAGCTCTCGCCCTCCCGCGCCTTGTCCCGCCTGTCCCGCTCCTTCTCCCGGTCCCTGTCCCTGTCCTTCTCTTTGTCCTTGTCTTTCTCTTTGTCTGCTGTCATGATTCGCCACGTGCCTTCTTCTGTCCTCTCACGGCTGGGCCTCCGTGAAAGGTAGACAGTGAGCCTGGGCTTCAGTCTTCTGAATTTCTCACTCAAAGCCAGGAAAAATTCAACCACTCCAACAGCCCCAGCGTTTCAGAAAGGTTCTTCAAGAAAGAGGGGAAAAGTACAAGTCAGTATTCAAAGTGCTTTCAATTTCTGCAAATAACAATTAAACCCAAAGAAAGCCCCACATCCCAAAGCAATTCAGTATGGAAAACACACGCAGTAAATCCAAAGCAGCCTTTTGGAGACTTCACAGGAAAAACAACTTCAGTGTCTGCAAAATGTTTGAAGCCATTTCCAGCCTCAAAAAGATCCTCACAACTCCTTAAAAAGATTCTTCTGTTCACTACAGACAGGTAATAACTTCTGGGATGGGAAAAGCTCACTGAGAACAGACATCACTTTGTACCTGCAGCTCACAGGAAACATTTAGTGGAGAAAAAACCCTCCCTAAAACATTTAGGAAGGGCCAAGTGCAAGAGAGGAGAGCCCAGAGCTCTGAGCTGGAGGCAAAGGAAGGAGCTCAGCAAATGGCTGGACTGTTTTACATCCCAACACCACTCCCCATGGATGTCCTACAAAGCTGGGACACAGCACAGGATGCCATCTGCCACTGCCAGGGCAAGCTGTTAGCAAGTCCTGCCCCTACCCTGCTTTTCCAAAAATAGAGCTAACCTGTAATCCACAGATTACAGGAATTAATTAATTGAAACCAAACCAAACCACAGGAGTTACAAATGCACCAACAAAATCTGCTTTTCCATATATAAAACCAGGACCTTTCATGAAAGAAGGATGTTTCAAAAAAAGGGACATCCAACACACAAAGGTAAATTATCTTTTTTCCCTAATTCACCAATACCCACATCCAATTCCCAAGTCTCCAGGAAGCTACAATTTGGTGCAATGAGAACACAACCCACTGTGTAAAAAGCCACAGCCTGAAAGGCAGGGCCCTGAGAAGACTGATTGCTCATGCACTCAGCTTTTGAAACCACATTAGAGAGGCAAAAGGACTATTTTCATCTCTGAGGACTCAGCTGAGCAGTCACTGATCCCCTGCACTTGAAATTCCTTCGGTCTTACACGAATCTCAGACCACAATATTCTTGTCCCTGTCGACTTCCACTTCCAGCAATGGAAAGAGCAGAAGAGGGAGACAAATTGCTTTTGCTGATGCAATTCAGGCTGTGCCCTGAATCCCTCAGGCATTTCCTGACTGAGCAGCTCAGGTAGGAAATGACTCTGTTTGCTCTGATAACACACCGGGGGACCCGAGGGGGCTGCAGTGGGGGAGCACAACGAGCCTGTCAGCGGCCACAGGAGCTGCAGGGACAGGGACAGAACAGATTCAGGAAGAAATGCCTTAAATTTCCACAGGTTTGGGAACTCCCCAGCAGCAAACTTGGGGCTTTTTTCCTCCTGCTGTTGCTATCAAGGAGCATCCCCCTCTTTTGGCACAGCCAAGTGCAGCACAAGCACCTTCTTTTGACTGCCAAGTGCAAAACGTCTCTTTTTCTTTAAATAAAAACTAGAAATCCATCAGTCACCACAATATTCCACCACTGAGGATGGGTGGCACATGAGAGAAAGGGCAGGTTTGAACCAGGACAGCTGCAGGGCTTTTCCTCAAAGATGAAATCTAAGAAGGTGCCAACCATCCCACACCTCTGCACAAAAAGGAAAAATTACTTTAAAAGTTCCTGTTTCAAGGAAAAATAAACCCAAGTTGATTAGTAGGTGACAGGTAATTAATCCCTATGAATTTTATCTGCATTTGAAGCATTCTGAGCTGCTGTCCATGTTCCTCAGCTCCCAGGGCAGCAGAGCTGTGGGGTCCCTGTGGAGCAGCACCCAGAGCTGCTCCTGCCAGGCTGGATTTAGGCAGGAGATTTCCAGGGACCCCTTTCACACCAGCAGAGCCTGTTCCAGGGGGACCCACCTCAAACCAGGGACCTCCACGTGCCCAGGGGTCAATCCCTCCCCAGGAGCCACCAAACACTCCCCTCGCTCTGCTTTGTCTCCATCCACCCTTTTTATGGGCAGAGGCAAAACCAGCAGAGACAAAACCCTCCAAGCCCTGCCAGGAAGCACCAGAGAAGCCCCCAAAGCCCCTCAGGGGCAGAGGGAGCCCCGCTGGATTCCAGTTCTCCCCATCCCTGCAGGGCTCAGAGACCTCCCCACACAGCTCTGCAGGGTTAAGTCCTTGCTGTTTCTCTCAGATTAAATTCAAACAAAGCACTTCAGTGTTTTTATTTCAAGTCCAATTACTAATAGGGATTTTTTCCTGGGTTTATTTTTTTCTTCCACAAAACACAGTTCTGCACAGAGGAGTAACACTGAATAAATAAACACCATCTTCAGTTATTTCATTTACTGGAGGGCTGGGCAATAATTAGTGTATACCACAATTTGCTCAGTTAGTCTGTTCATCTGTGAAGTTTCCAGCTACAAATCCAGCCAAATGCACTTCAGGAGATCCCATAAATGTAATTTTCAAAGCCATGAATAGAGTACAGGCAGGCTCTTCATCTTATCAGTCTCCACCTAGAGATGGAGTCTCATCACAAGCACTATTCAACTTTCTCACATAAACAGATTGCATTTCCAAGACTATTTAAATACCCAATTTCAAAAATTTTTTCAGGATCAAACTGACATCCCCACAAAGCAACAACTACTTCTGTCTAAGAATAAAGCAATGCCACAGCCTTGGGTGTAGGGGCAACAGGACTAGGGACAAAAACCACAACAGAGAGAAGAGAATGTGACACAAACTCAGCTGTGGAACAGCAGTGCAGGATGGCCAGAGGAGGAGGGAAAACTGTTCAATCAGCAGCCACCAAATTAAGATTAAGCCATTATTACCACAGAGATGTGTTTGATTAAGAAACTTTATTATTTCAGCAATGAGCCAAAGATGTTTTGAAGATTCCAAGATATGTTTTGCTTTTATGGTGAAACACAAGACTGTCCCCTGCTGCATCCCCACTTTTTATTTCCCTCCACCAGAAACCACAGGCCAAGAGCTATTTAGAGCTGAAGTCCACACCCAACATCTGGAAGGATCTCTTCAACCATAAGAGCAGAAAGTGCCTTACAACTGAATCACCACATCTGGACCTGAACATTTGGGTTTCATCTCCCACATTCCCACCTCACCCACCAACCACCCCAGACCAGGGGGTGTTACAAATCCCACGTGTTGCCTCATCCCTCCTGCCCAGGATGTGACTCCTGAGCAGACAGAGCTGCTGACCCAGCACTGCTCAGCACCCACAGAACCTGTCCTGGGTTCAGCACTTGGATCGTTCTCTGTGTCATCATGAATGAACAAGAAACCCAAAAACCACCATCACAAACAGCACAGAAATACTCTGAGTCTTCCTTTCTCTTCTCTAAAGTAAACTGGGCTAATACATCATTATATTGCCAGATCCAGCAACCCCACAGATGTTTCACTCTGGATTAGGACAAATACACTGGAAATCTTCAGTGGGTTTTGGCAAGCTCTGTGGTTTGGGTTTCCAGTAATTTCCTCACTGGCAGCCCCTCATTCTCCCTGTACCAAAGCAGCTGTTTCTGTCATTAAACCACAGAAGGGAAATTCAGGTTACAGCCCCACAGGCTGAAGGGCATTAATGGCCTTTGATACTGGTTTGCTGCTCCTTCCACAGGGGATTCATCTCAGAAAGAAGCAAATGGAGCTAAAAGGGGAACAATCACTTTCCAGTAGCTGAGCTTGGCACACAAAGGAGTGGGAGAGCAGCCCCCATCCATTATTTGTTCAATGCAAGTTGAAAAACCTGAGGAAAAATGTTTAACTCCACTGCAATCACACTCAGACATTTCTGTTGTTATGTTTTAACCAGAGCCTCAGGAAATGTCCATTTTTCCAAGTTTATTAATCCACTCTGGGACAGCTGCCTCCATCTGCACCCTGTGTGCCACCAGACTTGAAAGGTCTGTGTTATCTGAAGTGGTTCAGAGATCAAACATCAGCCCCAAACATGTTTGCAGAGTTGCTCCCTCAAGTTTTCTGTTCTCTGCTTTGTAGCAGCAAACGCAGACACTGATGAGTTCAGAGCACAACCAAATGTGCTGATTGCTGTTCAAATGCTCAGTGATGAATAAACAGAGCAAAAACCAGGCCCAGGAACTTGGATTTCCAGTCTGGGGCAGCCACGGTGAGGGCGAGTTGGCACCAAGTGTCTCAAGGGATGTCTGAAAGCAGGAGCTTCATTCACCAGGTCACAACTTGGCCCCAGAGAGTTCAGCTCCTCAGCACAACATCCCAAGAACATCAAGTGCTTGCAAACACTTCCTTTGTACAGAAAAGCTGTTGAAAGTCACACAACAGTTTCTCAGAACAGTTAAAACCTTCAGACAAGTCCCGAGGGTGACTCCTCTGCCCACAGAAGGTCTGGAGGAAAACCTCAGAGCAAAGCCCTTCAAAGCAAAGCCTGCAGAGCCCCCGAATTCCTGCCCTGGCCTTTGCATCCTTCACCTCTGTGACAACTCCAAAGCACCTTCCTCCCAAAATAACACACCCAGGCAGCTCTCTGGGCAGAGGGCATGGTGCCCTTCCAACCAGTCCTTCCCAATTCCAGCCCCAAAGCATCCAGGTGTCAGACTGGACTCTCACCAAACCTGTTCCAGTTCCACTCCCAAAGACAGAGAACAAGAGATGTCACGATGACTCTGCCCACACCTGCCTCTGCCTTTTCAAACCTAAAAAATGTTATTGCCAAAGTACCACTGGAGGAACCAAGCAGGCACAATTCAACCCTTACCTTCATTATTTTCAACTCATCATTACCCCACATTCATTTGCCTCAGGGTTTTTTTCCCCCAGCATTTTAAATCCAGTTCCAATTCAGGTTTCACCATTTGTTCATGTTCAGATTCCCCTGGCAGGACCTGCTGCTGCCCTGGCAGTGAGGGGCACTCAGACCTGGGCACTGGGAGCACTGGGGGCACTGGGACAGCCCAGCTCAGGTACTGGCCCAGCTCTGCAGGTGTTGGTTTCTCTGTCCACCTGCACCATCAGCACAGCAAAGGGCACAGACACCACCTCTGTAAGAACTTAAACCTCTTAACCAGAATTAAAGAGTCAGGTTTTAAAGATAACAGAAAAGTCCCCCAGAAGTGCTGTGAGAGAGGAACAGGAAGGCATCCAAGTACAGAGGGGAACTAAAAATATGGAGAAGAGCTCCTTTTTCTTATTTAAGCCAGACAGATAAATCTTTTAACAAGATTTGTTTGGTCATGTGTTCCCACTCCTAATAAACACAACAGGACCATTCTTCTGTAAGCTTTTGGTCTCACATTGTCAGATAACAAGGCACTGTTTCCTGCAAAAGCCAGATTAAAGAGTGTGTGGTGCCACTGCTGCAGCTCTGCCACAGAGGGTTTCTAATTTGGATGTCAAGGGAGAATTTTAACTCTGTTTGAGTGCAAGAGATTAAGGTTTTACAAACAAATAAAAAAACCAAACACCCAGATCATAAAGGTACCCCCTCATAAGGTTTGAGGAAAAAAAGAGAAAGCAAAAGGAGAGAAAAGGGAAAGCAAAAGGAGAGAGAAGGGAAAGCAAAAGGAGCAAAAAAGGGAAAGCAAAAGGAGCAAAAAAGGGAAAGCAAAAGAAGCAAAAAGGGAAAGCAAAAGGAGAGAGAGAAGGGAAAGCAAAAGGAGAGAGAAGGGAAAGCAAAAGGAGCAAAAAAGGGAAAGCAAAAGGAGCGAAAAGGGAAAGCAAAAAGAGAGCAAAGGGAAAGCAAAAGGAGAGAAAAGGGAAAGCAAAAGGAGCAGAAAGGGAAAGAAAAAGGAACAAAAAGAGAAAACAAAAGGAGAAAAAGTGGAGAGGAGGTTGCTGGAGGGTCCTGCTGCTGTCAGGGAGGGGCTGGAGGGTCCTGCTGCTGCCAGGGGGGGACTGAAGTGTCCTGCTGCTGCCAGGGGAGTATTGAAGGGTCCTGCTGCTGCCAGGGGAGTATTGAAGGGTCCTGCTGCCTCTCCTTGACTGCTCTGTGGACAAAGGGGTGACCCTTCTGGAGGCAACTTTGCTCCAAGTCTTACACAGCTCTTGGGAGTGTCCCCAGTGATTTATGTGCCTCTTATCAGTTGTCTCCCTTATCTCCTTCCCTGCGAGTTTGTAACACAAACACAGCCCTTGGCCAGGAATGGGCACTGCAGTTACATATTTACAGCCCTTCGAAACCCTCCAAGCACAGGCAATTAAAAGAGTGTTTGTTCCCTCTGAACCGCTCTGTGCCATCACCCCAATGTCCCAGGGGGGACAGAAAGCCCCAACAGGCACAGACCCACCAGCATCTCCCGGCCCCAAGGCCACCCTGGGGCCAAGGCAGACAATCCAAGGTGCTTCCCGGGACAGGCTGTGACCTTTTTCTTCCCCCTGCTGTTTACCCAACTTGACCTGAGCAAAGCAAACAGGAGATCTCACATTTCTGAGCTGTGTCTCGCAGCTGCCACATTTTAACCCTCAGTTTATGATGCTGCTCATTCCACCTCCCACTGATCCACCCTGACCTGGGCCATCCTCCTGCCATCGGGCTCAGGGGCTGTTTGACAGAAAAACTATGCAGGGTGACAGCTCAGATAAGGTCTAAGCCCCTCTCCTCAACACAGGGTTGATGCCACAGAAGTGGAAGAGGAAAACCACAAAGCAACATTGCACAAGGCAAAAATATTTCTGCATTTATCACCAGAAAATGGAGGGTATTTTCCATGTCTTCAGAGTCACATTTTCAGGAGGAAATTGCCAGGTTTATCAGGCAATTGTGAGGATTTTTGAGGATTGGAGTGGTAAGGATCAAAGAGAGCAAAGGAACATTTCCCTTTGTGTTATTCTAAATTGGCAAAGGACAAGTGGAACAAACTTGTACCTGTAAGAGCTCCTAAATTCAGTAAGGACTAAGAACAAAATGATATAAAAGAGAGTCAGCTTTGACCACAGAGTGGCCTGAAACACCAGGAATGATACTGGGAGTGAGCACATCCAGAAATGGATGGGCAATTTATGGGCCACACTCCCAGCAGTGACACAAGAAAAGCTTCCTGAGAACACCTGGGTGTACACACAGACCTCTGCAAAACTCGTGTAGTTCCAAATAAGCCACAATTTCTCCCCACACTAATTCAAGAGCAGCACCATAAAATCAAATCCAGCCTGAAAAGGTTTCTGCACTCCCAAATTCAGCAGGTAAATTAGTGTTTGGTGAGGAATTGCAGCAAGCACAGGGCCCTGGAGCTCCTGCTGGTCTGGCCACCCCCAGGTACCACACTGGGATACCCAAAAATCCCCCTCCACTCCATCACACCCACTGAGGAGCTTCAGGGCTGAGGGGAGACCTCAAAGGGAGAGTAACCAAGACACAAAGCTGTGACTGCAGCACAAAAACTCCAGCCCAGCCCATGCTCTGAGCCCCTCTCAGAGTGGGAGCTCTTTATTGCAACTCTTGTCATTTGGAAAGGGGCTTTAATGGCCTCTACACTCACACACAGAACAAACCACGATGCAGAGACAGGAAATGTGGAGCTCTGTATTTACTGCTGAAGTCACTCAGATAATGTAAATGATTACAATATAGGTCTGAGGAATGCAAAGCATCATCCCATAACGCCATTACAGCCCAGAACTTTAAAAAATGACCACATAATGCAGGATAATTCCCCCCTGTTAAAGGCCCACGGGACCTGCAGGAGCTGCTCCTGCAACGAGAACTGTCACCTGGGGAACTTCAAGTCATTTGGAGCCAAGGAAACATCTGCATTATGAGGCTGCTTAACAACTTTTAAAACAGGAAAAAACCCCTTTGTTATTATCTGCAGCAGATTATTTTGAACAGATTCTATCACAGAATATCCTGAGCTGGAAGGGACCACTGAGAGCAAGTGCTGGCCCTGCACAGACACCCCAAAATCCCACCCTGGGCCAGGTTCTATCAGAGGAAATTCCTCTGCTTTCCTTGCAGCCCCCACCCCAACAGAGCTGGATTTGCAGGGTAAATATTCAGCCAACAAAACACAGCTGAGAGACAAGAAGGGAGATTAGGGAGGAGAACCCAAACCAAAGGCAGTGGAACCATTTCCACCATCCACACACCAACAAACAAATCCCACCTTCCCCTGATAAATCACCAAGGATTGTAACAAAAAACCACCTCATTTCCTGACAGAGGTTTCAGAAAAAGACAACAGATTTGGAGAAGTAAAAGGGTTGAAAGCCTGCATATGGATTTCTTGACAGGCAAGTCTGTGCTAAAAAAAAAATAAATAAAATAAAGATAAATCTGTAGTATGTTTACTAAAGTAGGTAAAATACAAACATTGCCAAGTGCTGTAAATTCAGATCTGGGAAATACCAATAAAGAAATCAAAGATAAATTCCTGACAAACAATAACAGTCAAGCTGCTGATAAATGGAACAGAGTTGGGCCCCTTTTTCAACAGCTCTGCTTTTACAGGTGCTTTTCAAGTCACCAGCACAGCACACTCCTAAACCTGCCTCTAAGTCATGTATTTTAAGACAGAAATTGGTCTTGCATAACACTGAAAATACTCATTTGTGGGTGGTTATTAGAACCAGCCCATTTGCTGCTTTGCAGGCAACTCCAAGTGTAACTACACCTAAAATTCTGCTCCCCACTAATTCAGTTTCCATCCTAAATTTCATTCTGGCACCTCCATCTCCCAAACTGTCCCTCCCTGGGTGTTTTCAGCTGTGCTTTGCTCCACTGGGTGATTCATTTTTAAGAGCCTGAACTCTCAGCTGTCCCCTCACAACCCTTTCATCTTCCACAAAGCTTCAAACTATAGTTATTTAAATCACCCAGACGAAAACTAGATCGGGTTATTTTTGGAAAACCCCTTTGAGCAGCAAAGGCAAAACTTCTGCTCTCCAGCCACATTAAGGGGTTTATTTAACTCCAACCAACTCCTGTGGATCTTGAGCTGCCCCAAATGGAAGGGGGAGTGCAGGGTGGGCTCCAGGACGAGCTGCCTGCCCAGCCATTCCCTCTCAAACCCCGCTGGAATTACAGCAATTCCTCTCCAAGGGAAGCAGCATCCGGAGATTTACAGACTGTCCACCAGACTAACTGAAGCTGCACCACTTCAGAGCTCCATCAAATTCCACAGGAGTGGTGGAAACAAAGAAATTCTGTTCACTCAAAGGCACAGTGTGATCAGGAGGAAAACAGGACACATTTTTTCTTGTCCACTGTTTTAAAACACTTTATGTACAAGTGTCAAGACATTATTCTGCTGTCTGGAGTCTGCAGCATTTTCCTCATCATTCCATAACAATTAACAACTGAAAGGGATTCAATTACATCTCACTTCCTTTATTGCACTTGCAGAAACAGTAATAAATGCTTGGTATTTAAAGCAGTAAAACCCTCCCAGTGCAAGGGTGACCTCTGAGCTTTGCAGGAATATCCCACAAAACCAAACACACACCACGCTGTGTGCGAGAAAAGGAATGAAAGCCTCGAGTTGTGAGAGAGGTGGAAGGAAAAATAAGTTTGCAGCAAACCTGCAACAGCTCATTATCCCTCTCTGGCCTTGCTAAAGACTCCCAAACACTGTGGAAAAAAGGTATTTGCAAAGAGGATCCGTGTTTCAAGGGATTGTATCATCTCCTGAATGACCTGAAGTGACAAAACCAAAGCTGCCAATACTGGAATTTGACTTCAAGATCTTTTCATCCCCAAAATACAGCTGGGTGTGTTTTACAAGCCCTGGACACTGCCCGGGGTGAACCCACACACTGTTCTTGCCAGATTTTGTGCTCCACACACACACCACAGTTCTCAACTGCATCCAGTGACTCCTCACTGGACAAACTTCCAGGTTTTTTTCCCTTAAGTCTGGTTCACTTTTCTGGAAGTCAGAGAAGCTTCTTTAAAAAACAAAACAAAACAAAACACCAAAAAAAACCCAAAAAACCCCAGTACACAGTTTCAAAGAGAACTGAAAAACTCACCTTTGTAGCCATGTTGCTGCTCCTGGGCAGCAGCCAGTTAAATGTGAGTACATTTGAAGCCAGGACCAGCCCCCAGGTCTCACCCACTGGCTGTTTGAACACTCAATATTATGTTTTAAAATGTTTTAAGCTCTGAGCTCCAGGAGTGACCCCAGGAGTGCTCAGGTGCCCCCCATTAATGAACCCAAGTGAAAGGACTTCACAACTGGCCACATCTCCCAAGAGAAGAGGAGGAGAACACTGAGAAAGGCTCCAAGTGATGAGTCTGAGTCTAATCTACACCAAGAGGAAATGTTTGATAATTGCACGAAGTAACTTTGGCTTTGGTCACACTTCAGACATCAATATAATTCCTTCCTCCAACCACAGCTGCCCCCCTGCATTTAGGGCTGGCCTTGGAAGGTGCTGAGAACAAGAAGGCTGCAAATAAGACATAAAGCATTAAGTATAAAATAAGGATTGCAAATAACCATTAAGAGACACATGAAATGTGTGGCCTCATTCACATCCTGGCACCACCATCACAGCTCATCACCTGCCACCAGCAAACCAGGAGATGGCACAGGGACTGTGGCAACAGTTTGATGGCCTCGACCTCCCTAAATCCAGGGATACTCATCCTTCATGGACTGACTGACATTCCCACAAACAGAAGAGACCTGAAACACTTGAAGACAAAAATAAGCACATGGGGGTGGGGAGGAAGATGAAAAACCTCCCCGGCTTTCATAATTACGTGCTAATACCCCATGACATGCAAATTAAGATCACACAAGCCACGAATCCTACTGAAAATACCTTCAAAATGGAGGTTCTTTTCCCTAAATGGAGCAGTGTGAGACTCCTGACTCCCTTTTCAAGGTGAAGCTTTAAGGTTAGACACCAGTAAGAGCTCTGAAACAACATTAAATGTTTCATAAAGCTGCTGGCAGTCTGTAGTGGACGAGACACGACACTGAACAGAGCACCAGGAGCTGTTCACAGCAGTTTCATCCATCCAGGAAGGTCTTTTAAGACCTTCTTTATTCCCACAACAACACAAACCAGGGTTACCATCTCTTCCAAATAAAAACCTGGGGTGATGCTGTGGCGACTGAAGACAGCAAAACAAATGCCATGATTTATTCTTGTTAAGATGAACTGAAGTTTTCCTTGGAAAAGCAGAGCTTTGAAGACTCGTGTGAGTGAAGTTCCCATCCCGTGCTGAGCATTCCCAGCTCCGGGGCAGCAGAGCACAGGAGGATGTGCTGACACAAAGGGCTTTCCTGACACACCCCCATCAGGAGCTGCTTTCCAAACACCACAAGGACAATCCAGCAGGTGGATTCCCCAAGCAACTGGGACCCAATTAAATCTACCCAGCACTTGAGGGATCAGCCTGTTTTCTGCTCCAGTCCTGCAGCCTCTCCCATGAGATAACACACACACAGCCATGGTGAGATTTATCACTTGCTGACTATTCCTTAACATGCTGATCTGGCCTTTGAATCCCAGTGAACTTTGGTAGCTGTGACATTTCAAAATAATTACATACTATTTTTTATTCAAATGGTATCGATAGGACCAAGTTAAAAAAAAAATCCTAGGAAGGATTTTCTCAAGTTCTCAGCCCAACAGCCAAGTGCAAAACTTGTCATGGTTTTTCACTAGTGCTGTGTGTGTTGTTTCTTTGTTCACTGCTTTCCAGACAGGGATAAGGACACTCACACTGCTCCAGAGTTTAAAAAAAACCTCCCACAAACTAAAAGCCTTTTTTTGGAGAGAGGAGGAAAAAGGTACCAAACTAAAACCTCCCAAAAACAACACACCAAAACAAAGCCAAAACCCCAAAGAAAGCAAAAACCACGGCAAGAGTTCTAAGAAAAAGATCCCCACATAAACACAGAGCAGAAAATCATCCCAAACACAACCACTGCCTCCCTCCCATGTTGGGCTTCAAAAGCAAAACTGTCACCACAGGCACAATTGAGGCTGGAAGAGGCAGGAAAAGTTCCAACTGTCTCCTAAAGATAATCACAGGCGAGTTGTTATTATTCATCATCTCTCCACAAAGTTATCTGTGGGACCAAAGCACTTGTTTATCTGCCTAAGAATTGTTAATACACTTCAGAACTTCATGGGAAGAGGTCTCAGACCCACAATTCCAGCTACACATCCCAGTGTGGGTCCTCTCAGAATTTTATCACCCTGACCTACAATGCTCGTAATTTATCCCCACCCATTTTCTCTCCTCTAAAAGAACTGAGAGATAAGCACTGAGCAATTCACTGTCAGGAATTCTGTCATGCTCCTGAAATCCTAAACCACTGGGAACTCCCTCCCACAAGCCACTTCTATCCACCTTTGGCATCTCAGATACCACAGGGCATCCTCACAAGAAAAGGACTCAGCCACAAGCATGGATTCAATAAAGTCTGGTGCCAGAACAGAACTTCAGACAGCACCATTTGTTAGAAAAAGTCAAATTCTAAAGTTCAGCATGTACATGTGGAGCTTCATTCTCGTTTCTGTGACTGACTCCAA
>JAJPCS010000074.1:338850-358925 GCA_021164005.1 Willisornis vidua nigrigula | reverse complement strand
AATGCAGCAACCCTTGTCCAGGCTCCGGCTGGCAGGGTGGGTTTAACCCGGGGCTGTGTGGCTGTGTCTGGCACGGGGCAAA
Organism: Willisornis vidua nigrigula; assembly: GCA_021164005.1. NCBI lineage: Eukaryota > Metazoa > Chordata > Aves > Passeriformes > Thamnophilidae > Willisornis > Willisornis vidua. The sequence continues at coordinate 358,843 of JAJPCS010000074.1, read as the reverse complement.
GCCTTCCCTCGCTGCCTGGTGCCCGTGAGTGGCACAAGCATCGGGCATCGGGCATTGGGTGTTCTTCTGTGTAGGATTTAATGCAGCATCCCTTGTCCAGGCTCCAGGCAGCGCATCCTTTCCCTGTGCCAGGTTAACCCCCGGGCACAAAGGCAGCACCAGTGACTGTGCCAACCGCTGTGGGGTTGGGGGTGAACGCAGGGATTGGTTTCAGGGCCTTCCAGAGGGAGTTTCTGTGCCCTCTCACACACACCGGGGGGCACACAGGGCACTCCCGAATGCTGCCAAGGGCTTTAACTTCACTCGGAGGGGATTTTAAACATTTTTCCTGGCTACAAACAGCCCTCCTTTCAGCCTGTTTTTGCAAGGAAACGCTGTCTGAGAGTCTTCTTCTCCCTCTCTACGAATTACCAACCCCAAACAGTCGATTTTTGTCCTTTAGAGTCGACTGGAGCTGCCTCTGACTGTCAGCAATCCCGTTAATCCCTGCCACAAACGGGAATCAAACCAGAGAATTCAGGGAAACCTCTCAGGATCTCACTTGCTAAATTTGCTCTGTGTGTGCCTTTCAAGGTCCACCTTTTAAATTCCAGGAGTCTCCATAAATATTCACTGACTGTGGGAATTAAACCAGGAAACTTTCAGTAATGTGGGTTTTTTTAGAGCCATATCCATTACTTTCCCATTCCAGAGATTGACTCAGAGGAGGGAGGATGAAACTGTCCCGCTGGAATCTGGATGGGCTGCTTGGTTTGGGGTGTCAGAGACACCCATCCTTGGGTGCCACTTTTTAACACAGAGCATTGAGTTAAAATTGGTGCCTGTGAGCAATGCTGAAATATTTCAAAGCTGTGTTTCCTTCTGAAATTAATTACTAATTGCTGGGAGTGGCTCTGCAGCTCTCACAGTTGTTCTGGGTTGTTCAACAGGAAGAAAAATCCGAGTGGAAACTGCAAACTTGGATAGCAGGGAATTGTGCTGAGTGGAATGGAGAGAACTGACTTTGAAATTTCTCTTTAAACATCCAGCAGTTCCAATTAGAATTCTACAATCATGTTGACTTTCTGCTGCTTTTTTTTTCCCCTTTTAATCCGAGCACTAATAACAACCTCAAACTGGTTATGAGCTGTGCAGGTTTCAGGATGCTCTTCAGCATTTTAATTGCTTGGAGTTGCTTGTGTTGAGGTTTATACACATTAATTCCCTCCAACATCTGTTGTATCTCCCAGCACTGAAATGCTGCTTGTCTGACCCCCCCCTTGGTGTGTTTGGAGAAAGGGAGGCTGTGGAAAGATATTCCTGCTGGGAATTAATGGAGGAAAATGTGGCCAAACTCAGCTCAGGGTGTCTGGATGGTCTGGGGGAAACCATAAAAATTTGTGTTTATGGATGTAATGAATAATCTCTTCTTGAATCAACTTCTAAAGGAGGTGGGAACCCCCAAGGTTCATTTTTTAAGGGAAAGAGGGAAGGTTCTCACCTCGATTTTCAGAAGTTCTTAATGTCAGGTGGTTTTGAACTGCACATCCATGTTCTAACCTGGTATGGGAGGGAAAGGAAGAAAATCACCCTTAGAAAGAAGCATTTCCAGAATGTGTGTGAGCACCAGCTTAACATGTCAAACCACGTAACAAACACAGACATCTTTCATGTCCAAAACACACTAAAACATAACCTGAATTACCAAATGTGATACAACATTCCAGCAGAAGGTCTGGAGAGCCGTTCCTGTGTGTTGGAGGCAGTTTATTTGTCACCTGAGTGCCTGAATTTCCTTCCCAGCGGTGACTTTGTTGTGCAGTGCTTGGCAACAGCCTCACCTGTGCTGAGCAAAATGCCACTTACATAAAGTGCTCCTTTGGGTGGAAAATCACCTCGGGAGGAAATGCCCAGGAAATACCAACTGCACAGCAATAGCAGCAAGTCATGGTATGGAATCTGTAACTTCCACAGCCTCATAAACAGGGAATTTCCTCACTTTGGGGTTTGTGGTGTGGTAAATCATCATCTTTCACCATCGTTAAGGTCGTTACTTGGTGAATCTTCTCTGCTTTCTTCTATGCCCCCAATTTTCAGTTTTCTGTCTTCCCTCACTCTCCTTTCTCACTAATTAATTGCCTTTCCCAGGCATTTTCCTTCTCTTGTGGCTGAACTGCCTTCTCTGGCTGGGCTGATGAAGTCCATGTCGTCACTGCCCTGCTCTGATCTCCAGAAAGAAAAAAAGAAATCAAATTTGGAGAGATTAAAAAAAAAATAAGGCCATGACTCAAATGCTTCTGTGCTGCAACTTGTTCTTTCCCTCAGGGCTGAGTTCTCACCAGCCATGGCCAAAATGTCACCACAGTTCCCTCCAAACGTCTGTCAGTCTCATCCCTGCCTGCTCCAAACCCCTTGGACAGGTTCCCACAGCTGCTGTCTCTGTGTCCAGCCTTGAAAGAGCCTCAGAACGTCACAAAACCTCAACAGCCTTCAGGCTTTTTGCTCCACCAGAACCCACGAGTCTCCTTCTTGTCTTGCATCTGTCATTTTTGCCTCAGAGATGCTGCAAGTCAAGTCCATATGTTGCTGCTTCCTTCCTGGAAGTTCTCCTGGTGGCTCGTGGCTTTGGGGGGTGTTGTGAGGAACAGAACAGGCAGGAGATGGCATGACTTGGTGTCTCTTAATAGCCAGCTGAATTTTGGACATGCAGTTTCCCTTGGAGTCCCTGGAGAGAGGAAAACATCCCCTGAGGATGGTCCTCGGGGCTGCAGAGTTTCCCTTGGAGACTCTGGAGAGAGGAAAGCACCTCCTGAAGATGGTCCTCAGCACTGCAGAGTTTCCCTTGGAGACTCTGCAGAGAGGGAAACATCTCCTGAAGATGGTCCTCAGCACTGCAGAGTTTCCCTTGGAGACTCTGGAGAGAGGAAAACACCTCCTGTAGAAGGTCCTCAGCACTTTCTCTGCTGATAACAGGACCACATTCCCTCCCCATGGTCCACAGTCTCTTCTCCCTCACCCCATCCTGACCTTGAGGACTTCCAAAGCAACAGTTTTTAAAAAACCTTTTATTTTCTACAGCTCTTCCATCTTATTTTTCTCAGGTAATAACTTGGTATCATCAGGGTCACACCCACAGCAAGGTCCTTCTCAGCAGTGCCTTGGAAGATCCCAAATGTTTCCCCAAACAAAGTCAGTATTTTATAAATTAACTTTGCTGTTTAAACAGAGTTTTCTTTGTCTTGCAATATTTATCCTTGAGATTATAAAGAGTTCTCCAGGGGCAGGTTGGGCAGGGCTTGGAGCAGCCTGGCCTGGTGGGAGGTGTCCCTGCCCATGGCACAAGATGAGCTTTAAGGGCCTTTGCAGCCCAAACCAGGGGATTCCATGAATATTTATACAACTCAGATCACTTATTTAGGTTGTTGATACACAGACAGTCACAGTGTGAGGAGCACGAGCTTTTTAATGACGGGATTTCCAGAGCAGGATGTTTATTGTCTCTTCTTAATTAAGATTTTCATGGGGTTTTTTTCCCACAAATTAATTCACGTTGAGCTTTCATCATTTTAGGGCTTGCTTGTCTGTGAAGGAAATGCAGAGCAGAACAGAAATGAAATGCTGGGGAATTTCTGCTCTGGCTTTTCTCTTGGTTGTCCCTCTGAAACAAAGAGATGCATTTGCTTTTTGGAATATAATATAAAATGTAAATCAGATGCTTAGCCTTAGTTTTTTGGGATCTGTTTTCCTTACACAACAATCTCCTTGGTGGAATTTCAGAAGGTAAATAATATGGCTCAATCCAGGCATGGGGGTTTTTTTCCAAGCATTTGGGTTTTTTCCAAGGCTGGTGAATAACAACTGATCTGCTTCGTTGCTTGAAGCTGGAAATGTGCTACAGGAGATGAAAACCAGCAGAAGATGCCAGGTTTGGGTTTGCTTTCTGGTGGTGGAAGCCAAGAAGAAAGACTCAAATGGCAGCTCCTGTTTGGGTGATGCTTCAGGAAGCTCAGGGTGTGGGGACTGTGGACTTGAACTTGCTGAAGAGACCAGTAATGTAGAAGATCCATAAATTTCTCCAGGGGTTTCACCATGGTGGAAGAACCTGGTGGTGGGGTGGAGCTCCTGGTGGGACATGTCCTTGTTGGGGTTCCTTTTGGCACCAGCTGTGTGTCCAGCTGTGTGTCCATCTCTGTGTCCAGCTGTGTCCAGCTGTGTCCAGCTGTGTGTCCGTCTGTGTGTCCAGCTGTGTGTCCGTGTGTCCAGCTGTGTGTCCATCTGTGTCCAGCTGTGTGTCCAGCTGTGTGTCCAGCTGTGTCCAGCTGTGTGTCCGTCTGTGTGTCCAGCTTTGTGTCCAGCTGTGTCCAGCTGTGTGTCCAGCTGTGTGTCCGTGTGTCCAGCTTGTGTCCAGCTGTGTGTCCGTGTGTCCAGCTGTGTCCAGCTGTGTGTCCATGTGTCCAGCTGTGTCCAGCTCTGTGTCCAGCTTGTTTCCAGCTATGTCCAGCTGTGTCCAGCTGTGTGTCCAGCTTGTTTCCAGCTGTGTGTCCAGCTGTGCTGAGGTGGCTCCTGCCCTGTGCTGGCATCCCATGGACCAGGGGCCCAGGTCTGAGCTCTCCTGCCACCTCCACCCAGCTTTGGGCTGTAAGGTGGTGACTCCATGATCTTGGAGGTGTTTTCCACCCCCAGTGATTCTGTGATTTTTTTGGGTGCTCTTGGACCCGTCTCCACTCTGCTCTGGGTGGTTCTCCATGGTCTCCATGCTGAAAACACCCTTTTTACTTTGATGAGCTGACCTGTCTGTGTCTCTCATTCCCTCTTGCTGTGATTTCAACCTTCTTGGAGAAATAGGAGGATCCTCCTGCTTTCTGGGGCTTCTCTTTCCAACTGGGACTGGTGTTGGACTCGTGTTGCTCAATTCCCTCCTGGAAGTTCCAGGAGAAACAAACTGAGTGGGGAGGGAAAAGGATGGGGGAAGACCAGAAGGTTCCTCTCTTTTTCTCCGCTGTGTTCTCCCATCTGTCTCCATCTCCCAAAGAGAATTCCTGAGCCCTTGCAGGCAGTGGCAGGAAGGATTGCAGGGGATGAGAAGGTGAGGAGGAACCAGAAATAAGCCCCCACACACCAAACTCAGACCCAGGTGGGTCTCCTTGCCCCTGTTCTGTCCAGGTCTTGCCTTCAAACCCTGCCTACAACCCTGGAAAACAGAAAGGAGCAACTTCTTTCATCCCTTGGACACATATGTGGGAAAAGATGGTGTTCAAACACTCACCAGCTGTTAAAGACTCCACTGAAGCACAACAGATCATTATATTAATGGTAATTGGATTTGGAATCATTCAGCCATTTCTCTGAGAGGGGGAGGGAGAGCCTGAGTGATTCTGGCATTCTGGGAAAGGCAGTGGGTTCCCTCCCAGGGAAATGAGCTATTTCTGGAGTTTCCAACCCCTCTCAATAAGGTTTTTGAATGTTCAGAGTGTGAGGTTCAGGGACTCCCAGAGATGTCCTGCCTTGCTGTGGTGGCTGAGACCTGCTCAAGACCCCACAACCTCCAACCCTCCTGCCCAGGCTCACCCACTCAGTTGAATCTCCTGTGCCAAAGCGGTTTCTGGAGGAGGCTTTGCAGTTGAATTCAGCTTTGTTGAGGGCTCAGTTGGTGTGTGCAGCTTTCCATTGTGACAGCATCTACAAACCTGGGCTCTGTGTCTCCAGGAGGTACAGTTGGCTCCTTCCAGGCTCGAGCTGCTGCCAGGACAGACTGTGGCAGACACACTTGTGGCTTACCCTGATTTATGCAGTGTGGCTTGGCTTCCCTGCACATCTAGACATTCTCTGCTCCAGCCCTGAGGGGTTTTTTTTTCTCTTTTTCAGCTTTTTTGTTTCTGAGTAACCACAGGGTTTGACTTGCATTGCCTGTTGCTACCTCGGAGAACACCCTGTGGGTTCTGAATGAGCACAGGGTTGTAGAATCATGGAATGGTTTGGGTTGGAAGGGACCTTAAAGCTCATTTACCATGGGCAGGGTCACCTTCCACTTGCCCAGGGTGCTCCAAGCCCTGTCCAACCTGGCCTTGGACACTTCCAGGGTGGGGCAACCTGTGCCAGGGCCTGCCCAACTCACAGAGAACCATTCAGGTTGAGAAGAACCTCTGAGATGATCGAGTCCAACCACTGGACACACCCTCTGGTGGGTGTTGTTGTCTTGGAACAAGTCTGAGGGTGCTTTGACACGTTGGGTTTGTAGGTTCTTCCCTGCTGGTCATGCCATGGACACTCTGAAACAGCCCCAAAGTGGTTAAAACCTGAGAGGTGAGTCCAGGCAGTGCCCCAGAACGTGCCACAGTCCGTGGTGGGTGGATTTGGAGGAGCAGAAAGGAGAGAGGAGAGTTGGGAAGCTACAACAGGGAAATGACTCCTCCTCCTGACTTCCTTGGGACAAACACAGTGCTGGGCTGATACAGCAGCACCTGGGCATGGCTGGGGCTTAAATATTGCCATGACCACCCCTGGAAAAGATTATTGCCATAAAATGGGGTTTATTCTCCAAGAAATATGTCCATGGATTCAGTCTCTTCTTTTGGATAAGCCTGGGAAACACTGGAAGAAAAGTGAATATTAAGTTCTTAAGTTTTTTAGGATTTGTTCTCTCAGGGCTACAAAGAGGTGTTGCTGAAGGGCAGAGAAGGGGTTGAATAATGTAAGAATAAGACTCTGGAGAAATAACAATATATTGGATTTTTTTATTTTCTTCTTATGGTAAAAAAGCCTCCCTTGTGGTGTGGCACATTGGAGCATCCTCACATGGTCCAGGATGTCTCCAGGATTTCCCTGGAGTGGGAATCAGGTTTGATCAGATTGCTTTTGATTATTTCCACTAAAATTAATTGACATGGAACTGTGTAAAGACCTTCTGCCTTTTTTATTCCCACAACCAGCAAGTTGCATTTCCTCCTGGCAGAGCAATTTCTTGCAGCTTTTCCCCCAGCAGATGGAAATGCTACAAAGGCCAAACATCTGCACTTGGTGGAGCTAAATAGGACCCACTGCCTCAGTTTGCCCTGGATCTCTCATGGAGAAGGAGCTTTTGTTGCCCTTGCAGCAGCTCCACGTGGGCAGCCAGGGCTGGGATGACTCCCTTGGGATGCAGATCTCAGGGAGGAATCCAGTTCCCCACAGGAATGTCCTGCAGGTGGATCCTGCATGTCCTGATGTTCCTCTTGCTGCAGCAACTCCTTGGGTTCCCCCTGTGTTGGGTTCTGAGGTGGCTTGTGGAGAAGGCAGCACGTGGTACCCTCTGAAAGCTGGGACAGGAGGAGACATTAATCTTATTTTATCAGTAAAAAAAACCCCAGAAATAACTGATTTTTCTTTAAGCTCAGGCACAGCTTTTACAGATACAGATTACCAAGTGCAACAAAAGTGTTGAAGAAATGACCTCCTTTTATGGTTTTAGAATTGTAAGGTTGGGAAAGACCTTTAAAGTCATCAAGTCCAACATCAACCATTAAACCACATCCTCAAGTGCCACATCCTCATGTTTTTTGAACACTTCCAGGGATGGTGAGTCCACCCCTGCCCTGGGCAGCTGTGCCAGGGATGGACAACCATTTATGTGAAGAAATTCTTCCTGAGACTCCAAGAAACCTGCCCTGGCCCAGCCTGAGGCTGTTCCCTCTGCTCCTGTCCCTGTTCCTGGAGCAGAGCCCGACCCAGAAGGTCCTCCTTGAACCTCCTTTTCTCCACAGTGTCCCAGTGTTTTTTGTATGCCCTTACAATGTGCAGAATGTAGTTTGTAAATTAATTCCTTGCTGCTTTTTCCATCTAAAAAGAGCCCTATAAAGAGCTGCTTGAAAATTAAACCCATTTTGTGCTGCTCTTTGGTTTCCAGAAGGTTTAATGAGCCCTGCTGACACTGTGCACCTGCAGGAGGGAACTGCAGGGTGATGGACAACTTCATTAGGGGAGAGGCAAAGTTTTCTTTCATAACAACAATAATGCAAAATGAGCTTTGCCATTTTATTGGTTTCATTATTACTGAGCTAATTGGAGAACCTGTACTGAGCCTGGTGCTTTGTGGAGCTCAATCCCCAGAAATGAGGTCTGAGGGAACTCAAGACATCCAGTCCTTGGAGTTCCAGGGTATTTTCAGTACAGAACAGTAGAGTAAGTCAAATTATGGGTTATTTTTAGTTGCAATTAATGCACCAAGGCCCAGGAGCATGGACACTGTTCCAGGGACACAGGGGGGGATTCTGGGCTTTGTCCTGGGCAGGGCCAGCAGTTGGACTTGACCTTGTGGGCCCTTCCAGGTCAGGAGGTTCTCTGATTCCATCCTGCTTAGATGAACAACCCTCTTACTTATCTATGGATCCTTTTATTTTGCATTTTTCTGAGGGAACTCAGGAAGGGACACAGAGCCAAGGCAAAGGGAGAAAGGGAGAAGGAGGGATGGGCAGGGGGCTCTGGGCAGCACATGAGTCCAGCAGGAGGCAGTTCCTGGATGACCCCCATGGATCCTGAGGGGTGCAATCACTGCTTGGCACTCACAGGCTGTGCTCAGGCTGTTCCCCAGTGCCTGGAATTAAAGACCTCTTGGAAGACCCTCTTTGAACACCTGGGGCAGAATTCCTTGTCACCCTTCCCAGTCTGACCATCACCTCTGAACCTCCCTTTAGGTGAGGCTTTGGAGGGAGTTTGCCCTCTCAGGTGAGGGGCTGAGGTCAGGAACCTCCACAGGTGGTGCCTCCAGGGGCTGCTCTGCAGTGACTCCAGTGCAGGTGTCAAACCTCCATAAAAACACCCTGAGGAGACTGGAATGTGTCCTTCCCAGACCTGCAAACTTCCCTGCAGCCCATCACTGCTCAGATGTTGCAGAAAGCCACGTGGGGGCTCATTTACCTGCCTGAGGGAGTCAAATCAAATAGCTCCAAGTCCTGGTGCTGTTCATACAACATAAAACTTCTGGGAAAACAAGTAAAAGAGACACTTGAGTTCCTGGTCTGGCTTAGCTTCTAGAAATGGCATTTTTTCCTGGAATTTGCTTGTGGATATTGGAATAAGTGGGCAGCACTCTGTGTTTGAGTGGGTCTGTGTTTTTAGTGCTTGACTTAAGGAGGGAAGTTTTCAAAGCACTAATTAGACACATCTCTGAACTGTGATCACTATAAATTAATGATGGGGAGCCACGGCCACTCTCAGCCTTTGAGATCTGATGATCAATCTGTTTTCCAAAGCTTTCTCTTCCTCCTTGGGGAATGTGGGCCAAGGTCTGTGTGGCCAGACTGGCTCCCCTTAACCAGCTGTTCTGCTGAGCTGCTGGAGGGCAGGGCTGGGACAGGACAACAAGTGGCTCTGGTGCTGCCCCCAGTGCTGATGGACTTGGCTGCCTCCAACTGGGCTTGGAATTGCTGCTTTGCTTTCCCAACAGTTTGCTGAGGGATTAAAGCAGTGAATCCATTCAGTAAACACCCTCATCAGGAGGTCACAGTGTGTTCATAAATCCTGCCCAGGCAGCCCTTTTTTTGTTTGATGCCATTTGGTATCTATTACATCTGGAGCTCTTTCAGTTCCCCATGAAACTCGTGGAAGCTGCAAATGGATTTCTGAGTCAGAGCCAGAGACATCATTTATTTAGTTGGTTTTGCTCTCAAAGACAGCTGGTAACATGTTGATAAACAAACAATGTCCTTGCCACAAAACAACCCACACCCCAACCCCTCCCCAAAGTCCTGGACATCTCCACTGTGGCAGAGCTGATGTTTGCCAGACAAATATCCTGAAATGTTGGGGAAAATGTGCCCTACTGTCTCAGGAGGTCTCTCCCCCATTGTCCTGGTGCCGAGATGCAGGTGGTTGCATTGGTGTAATGGCAAAGAAGGAACAGGAAGATGAAGGAAGATGGACCAGGGTGGAGGAGGTGACACTGGACGATGCACATGGGAGGAGAAGGTGTGATGAGAAGCCCACACTGGGTCCAAATGTGGCCTGAAATGGGCTTCTCTGGAGTACAATAACTTGGCAATCTCTGCACGTCTCAGTCCATGCTCAGCTGCTGCCTTTTCTTCTGCCCTCTCAAGTGTGAACGTGGGTCATCCCCACAGGTATGAGGTTGTCTTCTCCCACTCTGCCTTCAACAAAAACACCCTGAATCCCCATGGCCTGAGGCTCTGCTCTCTTCCCAAGAAGGGAGTGAGGACAGTGTGCACTCCTGTGCTTCCAACCTGCCTCCAGAAGGGAGAGGAACAGCCTGGAAATGTCACCTTTGCTATTTTTGCAGCCCAGCCCTGAAAACAGCTCCTGCCTCGCCGTCTGCAGCCACACAACCAGCTCTTGCTGCTTCTCATGTGCTTGGCAGTTGTTGTTTTACAAGGGAAAAACATCTCCCAGAGAGTTGTAAATGCCTCCAGTTGGGAAGTGAATGGGAATTTTCTTCAGCTCTGCTTGGAGGGCACTTAGGGGTTTGAAGAACAGTCTTTGTGCTTTGGGTTGGAATTGCTTGTATTCAAATTGTGTCACTCCTGGAATGGTTTGGGTTGGAAAAGATCTTAAAACTCATCTTATTCCAAGCCCTGCCATGGGCAGGAACACCTTCCACTGTCCCAGGGTGCTCCAAGCCCCATCCAACCTGGCCTGGGACACTCCCAGGGATGGGGAGTCCACAACCTCTGGGACTCCTCTAGGACTCTGCTCCACCACCACTGTGACTCCACAGAAGACCCTGTGAAAAGTGTCAGGGCTCTGCTCTGCAGGACAGAAATATCTTCTGCTGGTTGTTTTATTGTGCTCAGAGCATGTTTGTGTTGCTGAGGACTCACAGAACATTCACCACTAACAACATCTGACAGTTGGGCTCCCTTTGGAGGGAACTCGCTGGGAAGGGCCTCAAGGTGGGCTTGGGAAAGGGTTTGGTTTTAATTTGGGTTAAAAGAACTTGAGGTTCCTTTAAAGGACTTAAATTGATGTTAATTCACAAGGTGAAATTCGAAAAATATTCTGAATTAAGATCATGGATCTGTTCTCTAATAATAGATGTGGGAGAAATTAGAAATTCCCCCTGTGGCCTGAGATGACAGTTGGATTTGTCAGAGTGTTCCTGTCCATCCTGATCTGGATCACACACTCACCATCACCTCTGTCACTGACATCCTTCACCCTCAAACATCAGCCCTGGCTTCTCACTCAGCCTTGCTCTTAGTTGACTTATTCTCACTTGTTATTTAAATACCAAGAGCAATAACAGGAGAAACCATTTTATGGGGTGGGAGGAGAGCAGGTCATGGTGGGAGTTGATGATCTTCTCCCAACTTCCTGATTGTATGATTTTAAGAAGCAAGAGAACGTGGCAGGGGCTGGTCAAGCACAACACTGAGAGTTGTGTCATTAATGGTGTAAATCAGGAGTGTGGAAGGGAGCTCAAAAACGTGGGTTTGGTGTTTTTTTTATACAGGATAATGCAACACAAAGATCTCCAGATCTTCAAGGGCTGCAATTTATCCATCACATTGGCCAAGATCTGCAGAACCAATGGGTGGCCACTGGAATTGGTGCCAACAGGAGGGCAACTGGTCCCTCAGACTGGGGGAACTGGAGCAGCCAGCCCAGAGTCCAAGCCCCAGGCAGTTACTTCTTAGGGGGGGGTTATTTCTTCAGTGATTCCCATCCAAACAAACACTCTATTTGATGTTACAAATCTAATTCCCACGTTTTTAAGGATTAATTGCTCTCCTAAGACAGGTCTTGATTAATTTCTGATTTCTCTCGTTAATGTCTAATGAAGGTAAAGAGAAATAAATTCAGATTATTCTGAGACTTTAAGGCAAATATTTCCTGTGCAATGAACACCACAGGATTATTTCTCCATTCAGAGGTGTCGGGGTGGAAAGGGATTTCTTGGTGCAAGAGCCATTGCTGGTTGTGGGGCAGTGGCAGCAACCACTGTCAGATGCCAACTCTGTGCCTGGAGTGCCCCTGGAGCAGATCCCAGCTGGAAGTGGCACTGCCCCAGGCAGGCATGAGGGGTTGGATTTCCCAGATAACAACCTGGGCTACGTCTTTGCTTTCACTTCCACTCATGGTTCGAACAAAGGGAGGACAAGGAACTGCAGCAGGTGATTAAAGCTGCCCTGGAGTGTGGGATGACTCCAGGGAAAAGCCAGGGATGCCTTCAGGAATCTTTTAGTGCCAGAGAGAGAAAAGTAGAATTTAGGATGTATTTTTGTTTTGTTTTCTGAGATTTTGGGAGAGCATTTGGTTAAATATCTAATGAATAATTCAGGGTCACTGATTTGTCATTTGCTGGTTAAAGGTGAACCTGCAGGAGAAACGAACCCAACACAAAAGAGATCATAAATCAGAGTTACAATTTAATAACAATATCACAATCAATGCAATGGCACAAAGAGAAATTGGGTTTAACCCCCAAACCCAGCAGTGTAACCCACCCCCTGGGGCACAAACACAGGGGGGTTTGGTGGCCCCTGTGCTGAGCCCCACGTGGTGCCCCCGAGTCCAAAGGAAAAGGAAGGGACAAACCTGTTGGTGCAGATGATGGCACAGTCTGGTGGAGAGTGGTGGGCTCCTCCTGGCCAGGGTCTGCTCCTCCTCTGGATCCAAGGAGTGGTTCCAGAAGTCCCCAAACCCCAAGATTCCATCCCCTCAGATTTGGGTGGGAGCCCCCAGTGCCTCCCCCAGGGCAGGGAGTTCCACCCTGGGGGATCTGACTCTGGCAGTCAGGGGGGATTTTGGACTCGTTGCTGGCCCATGGGCAGAGCTGAGCCCTCAGGTGGGTGTGGAGGTGCCAAGGAGTCCCTGCAGGGCAGTTCTCCAGCTCCTCTGCCAGGCTTCTTTCCCAGCCAGCTCCCAGCCTGAGGGCTCAGCTGTGCCCTGGGCAGCTGCTGCCAATGGGCCATTGGGAACAGTTGCTGGGCAATGGCCCAGAGGGTTTGGAATGCACAGCTTTGGTCACCCCCACACTGGGATAGACTGGGCCCTCCTGCTGAACTGGGACTGTCAGATGGACTAAACCCCATCCATGGCTGTAGACAAAGAGAATAAACAAACATTGAACTGAACAACAGCCAAAGTGAGAGGTCAGTGTGGAGGGAGGGGTGGACTCTGAAGGGCACCAGCTCTGGGAAAGGCAATGATTTCATTCTGATTGATTTCCTGAATAATCAACATTCAAATCTCCCAGCACAGGCAGGGAGGAGTTTTAATTAACACTATTAAAGTATTAACACTCCAAATTATGTGAGCAGGCCAGTTTTGAGAGGAACACACAGGTTTTGTGTCTAGACTCCCAAATTCCATGGAATGTTCTGCTGAACCAAATATCTGATGCAGTTCTGATGCTGATCTTCTGCCATGGAACTGGAAAACAAAGGGGAGGAGGTTCCCCTGGTGAGCTTGAAGTCTTAATTAACAAGCCTTAACAAATACAATTACCACAGATAAAGGTTAAAAAGAGAGAGGAGAGATAAAAGCAGATCTGAGATAGGGACAAGAATTAAAGCAGAGATATTGATGTTCAAGGACCCTCCACTGAGAGCAGCACTTTTCCTCTGGCCTCTTTTCCTCCTGGATCTCTTGATCTGCATTTTCAGAACTTTAAATGCTGGATTTCAAAGCCAAAGGAAGAATTTGGGAGACTTCAAGAACAGTGAGTTATAACATATGTCACCTTTCCAAGTAGAAGGCCCTGAGGGTTTAGAGTGGAGCAAAAAATCTCTGGAAAAAGCAGAGATGGATTTGTTGATCTGTAGGAGGCCACAGGGACATGTTTGGGGGTTTTTTTCTGGTGTTGTTCTGGTGTTTTATGGGGCTTTACTGAGCCAGGACCCAGGAAAATGGGCTGGGGAGAGTTTTGTGGTGTTGGAAAATCGATGTCTGCAGCTCCATGCACTGAAGTTAAACTGATGTGATAACTGTGACTGGTTCTGTCATCAATAATTCCTGCCCTGAGCAGGATATTAAAGAGGACAAATGAATTAAAACCAGACCCACTACTGACTACACACTGTTATTTGACTTCCTTAATGTTACATTAATTGTTGACAGGGATTATTTGGGTAGGTTGGGTTTGTGCTGTACTCGGAGTGATTGGGGGTTTGACTTTGAATGCAGGAAAGATCCTTCCAAATTTTGAAAAGGTCACGAGTGTTAATCATTGCAGGAAGGCAAGAAAATATCCTAATAATGACTCAACTGAAAGGAACAACCAGGATTAAAAGCTTCTTAGTGCTTAATGAGTGTGATCTTGATTAATTCATGCAACAAAGGGTTCAATCAACCATGTGGTGTAGCTGAAAAATATTTTTTTTGGGGGGGTGTTTTTTGGTTTTGGGATTTTTGGCTCCAAATTAAAAATTGGAGGTTGATGATGGGTGAGATTTCTGCTGCCTCAGGTGTCAGAGGTGTTTGCTGGAGGAGGCACCTGGGGCTGAGTTTGGTCCTGAAGAGCTGCAGGAGCTCCCCGTGGGTCCACTTGAAGTGGGAAACTCCTCCATGTGGAGACTCATCTCATTTTCCAGATGGAGACCCCAAAAATGGGTCAAACTTTGCTTTTTACAAAGGCCTGGAGTGACAGGACAAAGGAGAATGGCCTGAACTCAGGTTATTATAAGGGACACAGGAGAGGAGGCTCCAAAGAGACCTGAGAGTTCCTGAAGGGGCTTCAGGAGAGCTGGAGAGGGACTTGGGACAAGGCATAGAGGGACAGGACACAGGGAATGGCTTCCCACTGCCAGAGGGCAGGGACAGGTGGGATATTGGAAAGGAATTCCTGGCTGGGAGGGTGGGCAGGCCCTGGCACAGGTGCCCAGAGAAGCTGTGGCTGCCCCAGCCCTGGGAGTGTCCCAGGCCAGGTTGGACAGGGCTTGGAGCACCCTGGGCTGGTGGGAGGTGTCCCTGCCCATGGCAGGGGGTGGCACTGGAGGGGCTTTGAGGTCCCTCCCAACCCAACCCAACCCAACCCAACCCAACCCAACCCAACCCAACCCAACCCAACTAAACCCAACCCAACCCAACCCTAAACCAACCCAACCCAACCCAACCCAACCCTAAACCAACCCAACCCAACCCAACCCAACCCTAAACCAGCCCAACCCAACCCAACCCAACCCTAAACCAACCCAACCCAATCCAACCCAACCCAACCCAACTCAACCCAACACAACACAACCCAATCCAACCCAACCCATCCCAGCCTGGAATTCTGGGATTTATGGATTTTTAAGGGTTCCATCAGTAATATTTGTATGTCTTTTGTGCTGCTGGAAGTGTCACCTCCTTTGGTGAGGACAAGTCAGTGCAGGCCAGAAGGTCTGAGCACACAGAGAATTCCAGATGCCCAAAGCAGCCATTCCTGCCCAGGGATCACGGCAAAGATATTTTCCAGGAGAGAATTCCTGTATTGAAGAGCTGTCCCAGGGCTCACAGCAACGAGTTCCTGTTCTCTTTTTAAGGCTTATTTTTTTGTGCTCTTTTTTAGTTGTCCTTTCAGCACCACAAAGTGATTTCTGAAAATAATCCTCTGGCCTTCTGTGCAGTTTGGTGTTTATGGTGAAGAGGATGTAGAGATACAGCATAAAGAGCTGACAGCACAAGGAGGGACTCAGAGTTACTTGTTTATCCTCAAGGTCTTCCTTCCCCTCACCCAAAGCCTGTGACTCCTCATTAGTGAGGAGCTCCCTTCAATTCAGGCACAGGAGCAGAATAAAAATGAAAGAGTTTAGCACAGTAATATTTATAAATTGTATTTTTTTATATACCAAATGATCAGGACTATTCCTATTTAATAAATATTGTGGTCTAGAAGCTTCTCCCAATAACCTACACTTCTATCCTGCATTTCATCCCATTATTCCTCCTGATACTTTTATTTTTTTACCACTCTGATGTGGTTCTTTCCTTCTTGCATGAATATCTGAAAACAAATGTTGACAACCAGCAGGACTGTTTTAGCTCAAAGGACACTGTTTCCTTATTTTAACCTTCCTTTTTCCTAATCCCACCCTGCTTTTTAGGCTTGTTTCCTGTTTTGTTTCAGACCTGGCTGGTCTCTCACACCCCAGGTGTGAGCTCTGCCTTTTGTTTGCTGGGCCTGGAGTGTCCCCGTTGTGCTCATTTTTCCTGATCAACAAGAGAATTTCTAATGCTTCAGACACATGATCTGAAGAATCCAATTTCCTCTGAGTGTCCTGCTGTTCTTGCATCTCTCAGGCTAATGCATTTCCCTGCAGATAATTCGTTGAGCTGAGGATTTAATCAGCTGCAGCATCTATTTCTGGTCTGCTTTTCTGGCAGGGAGGGTTTGAATCCACATTCCAGATGAGGTGGAAATGTATTGAGTCCTCATTTCTAATCCTGCATTTCATTTTTGGGGGGCGTGGGGCACCTCTTCATGGCTTTCAATATTTTTAAGATGCTGTGGCTTTGGCTTTCAGAGCATTTCCCCTCGTGCCCCTGCAATAATCCTTCTCTGGACTGGTTGGGTTGAGGGTTGTGATTGGTTGCCACATCTGGGCCTCCTGCTGCTCCCCTTGGATTTATGTTCCACGTGCAGGATTAATCTCCAGGTCATCAATTGAAGTCTTTTGAGGACAGAGCAGGAGGAATTGGCTGGGCTGGATGTTTCTGAGTTTGTACAACATCCAGTGGCTCTCCCTGCTCTTCCCTTGGCCTCCTGGTGGTGAGTCCCCACCTGGACAAGGCTGTGCTGGAGTGTCCCTGACCACAGAATCACAGAATGAACTGGGTTGGAAGAGACCTCTGAGATCATCAATCCAACCCTTGATCCAACCCTTGATCCAACCCCACTGGGATCACCAGCCCAGGGCACTCAGTGCCCTGGGCTGGTGATCCCAGTAGGGTTGGATCAAGACATGGTGGATTCTCACTCAGTGCCACATCCAGTGTCACCTTAAACACCTCCAGGGATGGGGAATCCACCCCCTCTCTGGGCAGCCATTCCAATGCCTGAGCACTCTCTCTGCAAAGAATTTCTTCCTGATGTCCAACCCAAACCTCCCCTGGCAGAGCTTAAGTCCCTTCTCTTCTTGTTCTCCAGGGACTGGGTTCTGGGCAGCCCTTCCCTCTCTGTCCCTCTCTGTGTGCCCAGGACTGGGTTTTTGGCAGCCTGTGCCCCTCCCTGCATGCCCAGGAATCACAGAATCTCAAGATGAACTGGGTGGGATGAGACCTCTGAGATCATCAAGTCCAACCCTTGCTCCAACCCCACTGGGATCACCAGCCCAGGGCACTCAGTGCCACATCCAGTGTCACCTTAAACACCTCCAGGGATGGGGAATCCACCCCCTCTCTGGGCAGCCATTCCAATGCCTGAGCACTCTCTCTGCAAAGAATTTCTTCCTGATATCCAACCCAAACCTCCCCTGGCACAGCTTGAGCTGTGCCCTCTTGTCCTACTGTTGGTTGTCTGGGAGAAGAGACCAACCCCCACTTGGGTCCAACATCCCTTCAGGGAGTTGTGGAGAGTTCTGAGGTCCCCCCTGAGCCTCCTCTTCTCCAGGCTGAACACCCCCAGCTCCCTCAGCCTCTCCCCACAGGGCTTGTGCTCCAGCTCCTTTATGTGCTCCAAGGCCAAAGACAGCCAAGGGGGCTGCAGGAGAGTGGAAAAGAGAAGAACATGGAGGGTGGTGTTTAAATGAATTACAGAATGAACTGGGTTGGAAGAGGCCTCTGAGATCAGCAAGTCCAACCCTTGATCCAACCCCACTGTGATCACCAGCCCAGGGCACTGAGTGCCCTGGGCTGGTGGTCACAGTAGGGTTGGATCAAGATGTGGTGGATTCTCACTCAGTGCCACATCCAGTCTCACATTAAACATCTCCAGGGATGGGGAATCCACCCCCTCTCTGGGCAGCCATTCCAATGCCTGAGCACTCTCTCTGCAAAGAATTTCCTTCTGATATCCAACCCAAACCTCCCCTGGCAGAGCTTGAGCTGTGCCTTCTTGTCCTACTGTTGGTTGTCTGGGAGAAGAGACCAACCCCCACTTGGGTCCAACATCCCTTCAGGGAGTTGTGGAGAGTGCTGAGGTCCCTCCCTCCCCCACCTGGACCCTGTGGAGCCCTGAGGAGAGGAGAGTCAGGAGAGATTGGATTGATTCTCTGACTGAAGTGTGTTCCTGGGTGGTTTTCCCCTCTGAGAGGCATTGACTGTTCAGTGATTCCCATTTGCCTTCTCTGGACCTCTCAGTGAGCAAACACCATGGAATGTGTTCCTCTTGCAGCTTGTTTAGGTGAGAAAATACCCAGAACACAAATTGCAGCTCGTTAATCTGGGGGCATCTCCCCAACTTTAATTGTTTGATGTCCCCAACTCGAATTTTTACGTTAATTTTGGGCTGGTTTGAGCCCATTTGTCAGGTCTGTGTTCCCATCACACTCAAAAACCCCTCCCTGTGCTCGTGCTGCAAAGCTGCTTTAATCCTGAAATGGTGATATTAAGCCAACAGAATGGTTGGATGCTTTTGCCTCCAGCACTAGAAATGAATTGTTTTGTGCCTTGTAATCTGTTGCAATAACAATTTCCTTGCTCCTGCACTGATATCTCTGCTTGGTTGGCCGAGTGATCCTTTTCCTTGTAACTTCTGTGTCCACAAAGGCAGGTGTGACACTGAGAAACCTGAGGAAACGTCCTCGCAGCAAAGCACTTGCCCTTTCACAGGTTCATTTCAGGAGATGTTACAACAATTTTGCTGTGAGAAAATGTGGTAGACAGAAAGAAGCAAAGTAAGATGTTCATCAGAAAAGAAAAAGGCAGAAACAGCAAACACTGCCCGTCAGGGAAGATGTGAAAATTGGTGTTATTTCCTCTCAAAGCAACTGCTTTCTTCAAGTTCTGTAGAAATTCCAGGAAAATGAAACTTCTTTCTGTGTCTGCTGCAATAGGGCAAGAAATAATCAGCAAGACCTGCAGTAAGGGAGATAATCAGGCTCTGGACATCTGGAAAGCTTTGGTGGAAGGATGGTGAGAAACCAAATCCCATTGCCTGGGCAGGCTGGGGGATCTTCAGCCTGAGTTGTCTCTGTGAGGCTGGAAAGTTTTGGATTCAGCTGGACCTGCTTTGGACTGTGGGAAGGGAGATGATGATGTCCAGAAATCCCTCTCGGGGGTGTCTTTCTGTTCATGGCAGAGCTGTGGTGGGTTTTTAAGGGGCAGCCCTGAAGGAGATTGTGGAATCACAGGACAGTTTGGGTTGGGAGGGACCTCACAGACCATCTCATTCCACCCCTGCCATGGGCAGGGACACCTCCCACCAGCCCAGGGTGCTCCAAGCCCTGTCCAGCCTGGCCTTGGGCACTCCCAGGGATGGGGCAGCCACAGCTTCTCTGGGCACCTGTGCCAGGGCCTGCCCACCCTCCCAGCCAGGAATTCCTTCCCAATATCCCACCTATCCCTGCCCTCTGGCAGTGGGAAGCCATTCCCTGTGTCCTGTCCCTCCATGCCTTGTCCCCAGTCCCCCTCCAGCTCTCCTGGAGCCCCTTTAGGCCCTGCCAGGGGCTCTCAGGTGTCCCTGGAGCCTCCTCTTCTCCAGGTGACTCCCCCCAGCTCTCCCAGCCTGGCTCCAAAGGGGCTCCAGCCCCGGAGCATCTCTGTGGCCTCCTCTGGACTCTCCAGCAGCCATTCCCCTTGTCCTGTCCCTCCATCCCTTGTCCCCAGTCCCTCTCCAGCTCTCCTGGAGTCCCTTCAGGCCCTGGAAGGGGCCCCATAACAATGTAGTACGTGTAGTAAAATAACAGCTCTGATGATAAAAGAACATTTCTCTTAAAAACATTACTCATATATCTATTTAAAGTCCCTTTCTCATGCAGGCAGGTGGGTGAGTACAAACCTCATCCTGCTGCAGGAAACCAAGGGGCAGGTGCCCTGTGGGGACTGTGCCCTGTTATGGCACCTCCCACCCTCTGGGTGTTGGTGCTCAGGACTGAGGGGAGAAAAGGCTGGATCTGCACCCTGGAAAGGGTGGGCAGGCCCTGGCAGGGGCTGCCCAGGGAGG
>JAJPCS010000074.1:298463-319107 GCA_021164005.1 Willisornis vidua nigrigula | reverse complement strand
TGGTGGAGGGGCCTCAATGACCTCTTGGTCATCAGCATGGGAAGCAAATCCCAACCTCCAGAGTGTTCTGAGCTGTCTGGCTGTGTCTGGGTTAGGACAGCATTTAATAAAGACACCAGGTCTCAGCTTTGGCTTTTGGATGAACAGCTTGGGTTGGAAGTTGCTCTTACTTTCTATCAATGTTGAATATTTGCACTCTTGGTCTTCAGCCTGGACAAACTTCAGGCTCTGGAAGGGGCTCTCAGGTGTTCCTGGACCCTTCTCTTCTCCAGGTGATCCCCCCCAGCTCTCCCAGCCTGGCTCCAAAGGGGCTCCAGCCCTGGAACATCTCCATGGGCTCCTCTGGACTTGCTCCAGCAGCTCCAGGTCCTCCCTGTGCTGGATCCCCAGAGCAGCCACAGCATTTAGTTCTGTGTCAGATCCTTTCCAAGGAGCTGCTTTCAGCAGTGCAGGTGGTTTGTGATGCTTCTGGCCCTAATTTGTGCTTGGATTTCTGTCCCCAGCAGTTTGTGCAGCTTCACAAATTCCATGTGCAACTTTTGTGCCCTCTGAGGGGCTGTGGGGATTTGAAGCTTCAGGTTAAAAATGAAAATGTGTCTCCAACATCTTCTCTCCCTGACCAATTCCACGTGTCCTGGAGATGTGGATTCCTGGAATTTCAGGGCAATCTAAATATAACACTCAGAGAAAGGGCAAATGCCAGGAAAAAAAGAGAAATGGCCAGACTTGTGCTGGATAATGAGGTTCAGGGGAGGGAGAACTGCAGGGAGGTCTCATTAGACTGGGAAAACACAGGGAAAAATAATTAGGATGGAAACAATCTCCTTGCCATGGAGGGAGGAGATGAACCCCCTGGCTGAGGTGGGACCTCTGTGTGCCCCCCTCTCTGCCCATCAGCTCCCTCTGCCCACCCCAGAGCTGCCCCCAGGGTGGGTTGGATCATGCCCAGGGCTGGGCTGGGAGTGTTGGCACCATCAGAAGGAGAAAATCTCCTTCAGTTCCTGCATTTTCTGCAGGAGGTTTTGCCCCAAGTGATGATTGTCATAAATTAAGCGTGAAAAATCCCTTCTGCTCTTGGAGTTTCACTGTCTCAGGCCTGGATTGCATCTCTGAGACTTCTGAAAACTTCTCATTTTAGGCATTAAAACATAATTTGGAATGAAAGACTCCAGACATCCTAAATCATTTAGGGTGGAAAAGAGCTCTGAGATCGTGGGGTCCAACCTTTGGCCCATCACCACCTTGTCAGCCAGACCATGGCACTGAGTCCAGTTGTTTCCTGAGCACCTCCAGGGGTGGAAACTCCACCCCTGCCCTGGGCAGCCCCTTCCAGAACCTTCTTCTTGATCATGGAAAACGTTTTTTATTCCACACAGCTCTCAAATTCCTTTTGCTCAATTGCCATAACGTGGACATGAATCTGTTGACACAAACAGGCTTAAGAATGTAAAGATTTACAATTAATTATTAATTAGGTTTTGATTCAGTGAATTCTGTGGACAACACTTGCTGTTTCCTGGGTGTCCACTGATGATTCCAGCCCCACCAGATCACAGAATCATCATCGAGGTTGGAAAAGACCTCCAAGATCCTCATTAACCCTCCCATGGTCACCACTAAATGGTACTCAGAGGTTCCTTTCTGTCTTAAAATGTACTTGAAGTGTGAGTTCCACCATAAATAATCAGCCTGAAGGTTTGATCCATGGAAATTGTGGGAATCATTAGACAGCAGAGCTTGATTGGAGTGCTGGAGCCAAGGGGAGCTGTGGATCAATCCTGCCCTTGGTGGGCACAGTCGATTCATGGCATGATCTTTTCACTCCTTCTCCTTTTTATGTTTATTCTAAACAGCATCTTGAGTTTCATTTGCTCTTTTTGATGCAGTCCCAGCAACAGCTCATTTTTCTAACCCAAATGTGTTTTCTAGTGGCTGATTTTTGTCAGGAAATAAAGACTTTGTAGTCTTGGCTGTCAAAGACTTGTCCACATGAACTGAATCCGAGGAGGTTCTAATCCAGATCTTTGGAGCTCCGTTATCCTTGGAATATTTCTTTGGCCTCTGTCATGGGAGGGCAAGTTCAGAGGATCATTTCAAGGCTGGGGAATTCAAGGGGGGGCTTTGCATTATGTGATGGATGAGCTGTGGGTGGAATCGCCGAGAGTTAATTCTGGGAACTGGAGCTGCCTCCTCTCAGCCTCCTCCTCCTCCTCCTCCTCCTCCTCCTCCTCCTTCCCTGGAATTGCATCAAGCTTTGAGAGGGAAGGATTGCAAGGCAAGAGGTGGAGCCTGAGGGGACACAATTCTGGAAAACAAAAGGATATCCTGTGTTGCCAAACTGTTTCTGATGGATTTCTCTGAGCAGTGGCACAGAATTCCAGCAGAGATGTTGATGGTGCCACGAGGAATCATCTCCTAGAGGGAAAACCACCAAAGGAAGCTGCTTTTTGGGGAATCCATCACACAACAAACGGGCTTTGCATAGAAAATGGCAAGAAAAAGAGAATCATAGAATCACAGTGTGCTGGTTTAAAGGTGACCCAGCAGGGAAAATGAACTCACCACGAGAGAGATAATAAGTCAGAGCTAAAATTTAATAATAATATTATAATAAATATACTGACACAAAGGAAATTGCTTCCAACCCACAAAACCCAACAGTATAACCCAGTGTCCTGGGGCACAAACCCAAAGGGGTTTCTTAGCCCTGGTGCTGAGACCCCTGTGGCTTCCCCAAGTCCCAAGCAAAAGGAGTGAAAAAACCTGTTGGTGCAGGCGAGGGCTGTGGTCTGGTTGAGAGCGGTGATCTCCTCCTGTCAAGGTCCTGCTGCTCCTCTGGATCCAACAAGAGGTTCCCAAGGTCTTCCTGCCCACCACTTATGTACCCTCAGGGAGCACCCAGTCCCTCCCCCTGGGCGGGGACTCACACAATGGGTGATTAACTCTGGGAGCCAGGGGGTATTGAACTGTTGATGGCCCATTGGCAGCCCCGCCCCCTCAGGCTGGGTGTGAAGGTGATAATGACTCCCTGGGCAGCTGCTGCTGATGGCCCATTGTCCTTGGGGAATGAATAGAGGGGGTAGAATACACAGCTTTAATCACTCAGACACAGTGTTAGCTGGTCCCTCCTGCTGAACTAGGACACACAGAATCACAGAATGGATTGGGTTGGAAAAGACCTCCAAGATCAGCAAGTCCAACCCTTGGTCCAACCCCACTGTGATCACCAGCCCAGGGCACAGAGTGCCCTGGGCTGGTGATCACAGTGGGGTTGGATCAAGATGTAGATTCTCCCCCAGTGCCACATCCACAGAATCACAGAATGGATTGGGTTGGAAAAGCCCTCCGAGATCATCAAGTCCAACCCTTGGTCCAACTCCAGTCCCTTTACCAGATCATGGCACTCAGTGCCACGGCCAAGCTCAGCTGAAAAACCTCCAGGGATGGGGAATCCACCCCCTCTCTGGGCAGCCCATTCCAATCCCTGAGCACTCTCTCTGCAAAGAATTTCTTTCTGATCTCCAACTTCAATTTCCCCTGGCAGAGCTTGAGCCCATCGTGCCCCCTTGTCCTATTGCTGAGTGCCTGGGAGAAGAGACCAACCCCCACCTGGCCAGAACTTCCCTTCAGGGAGTTCCAGACAGTGCTGAGGTCACCTCTGAGCCTCCTCTTCTCCAGGCAATAACTAAGGTTGGAACAGACCTCCAAGCTCATGGAATCCACCCATCCCCCAGCACTGCCAAGGCTGACCATGGTCTATTTTTGATACCTCAGCCTGGAGGGATCCTCTGCTGGCTCTGTGTGACCCAGAGCAGAGCTCCCCTCAGTGCCAGGTGCTGCTCCACAGCCTTCACCAGGTTTACATCTCAATTATTTCTAGCCAATATCACATTATCCCTGTTGTTTGCACAGTCACAGAAACATTTGCTGTCTGTGCTGTGTCTTCGTGGTCTGGTTCCCTTCATTACCACCAGAGAGGATAAATATTTAGTGTGATATAAATAAGCACCTTGTTACCACGTTAAAACAACCCATCAATTAAATTTCAGGCTAATTGAAGGGAGTTTACAAAAAAACTTGTCAGTCTGAAAGGAAATAAGTCCATTAAGGTGGGAAAAGTGACATTTCAGAATGAATGTGATGGGTCTGTCAGCTCCAAAACAGTTTCAGGCTTCCAGACTGGGTGGAATAGTTTTCCAGTCTTTTTAAGCTCATCTCCATGCAAAGGGAGGGTGATTTGTACCTGAGGATTCTCCTGCCACATCCAACAGGGATGTGCAAACCTTGCAGCATGGACCAGTCAGGCTGTTGGGAAAAACAAAGATTTATATATATATATGTTTTAAATTAATTTGTTTGTTTATTCATCCATCCACCCATCCATCCATCCATCCATCCATCCATCCATCCATCCATCCATCCATCCATCCACCCATCCACCCACCTACCCACCCATCCACCCATCCATCCATCCATCCATCCATCCATCCATCCATCCATCCATCCATCCACCCATCCACCCACCTACCCACCCATCCACCCATCCATCCATCCATCCATCCATCCATCCATCCATCCATCCATCCATCCATCCATCCATCCATCCATCCATTTATTTCTTAATTTGTTTGTTTGTTTGTTTGTTGTTGTTGGGAAGCATCTTCTTTTCTCTGACTCCCCTCTGGCACTTGGGACAAACAGACACTTCCCATCACAGAATGGTTTGGGTTTGGAGGGATCTTCATGCTTGTCTTGTTCCACCCCCTGCCATGGGCAGGGACACCTCCCACCAGCCCGGGGTGCTCCAAGCCCTGTCCAACCTGGCCTTGGACACTCCCAGGTATGGGGCAGCCACAGCTTCTCTGGGCACCTGTGCCAGGGCCTGCCCAAAGGTCTCAAAGTCAAGAACTTCACTTCTTTCCCATTTTATCTTTCCTCTTTGCCATTTTGAAATCCCCCCAATTAAAAAAATAAACCCTGGTGACCCCCAGCCTGTAAATCTTCCCAAGCTTTCATGGTAGAAATTGTTGTTACCCTCAGGTAGTTCACATGAGTTTTGAAGGGACTTTACCAGTCTGGTTGGATAAATGGCCCAGAGGAACCCACTGGGTCATCCATGGGCAGCCCTGAGGTGTTGCAGCTGGTGGGGAACGATGTGGGTTCTGGGACAGGAAAAGTGGATGATGCTCCTCAGGGAAGTGGTTGCTCTTCATTTGCCAAAGTTTTTCCTGGCCCTCCATAACCTGGTCCATCAAATGTTCAGCAGCTTCAGGAAAAAACCTGATTATGGAGAAATTCCTGTTCTTTCTGGGTGGGCTTTGTCAAGAAGGGAGAGGTGGATGGGGCAGATTTGGAGGTGGAAACTTCAGCACCAGGAATAAGAATTATTGAGCCTTGAGGTGTGAGGGACAAATCATATTGACAAGTGTTTGTGCCTGATCTTGGTTATCATATAAATCAGGGCTGTGCTTCAATAACACCCTTCTGAAGGTTTTATTTTCTCCTGCTTTGCTTATTTCCCTCCTTATAAATAAAACTGCATTAACTCTGAGTTATAAAAGTATTATTCTAATTTATTATTCCCAACAAAATGCCTCTTTCCTGAAGAAATTCATGGCATCCTTTTAGAAGTGATATTAGAGAAGTGAATTTCGGGTTTTAATTTGTTTTATTGTGGCTACAGGGAATAAATTCCCTCAAATGAGAGTTTATTTTCCTGCTTTGCCATCCGTCTCCCTCAGGTGCAGTTTCAGAGCAGTGGGATTTAAATACAGGATAGTTTTAAAAGTGGAGGTTTTGTCTGAGGAAATAGGGGACAAGGAGTGACAGGACAAGGGGAGATGGTTTGAGACTCAAAGAGAGGAGATTTAGGTGGATATTGGGAAGGAATTCCTGGCTGGGAGGGTGGGCAGGCCCTGGCACAGGTGCCCAGAGCAGCTGTGGCTGCCCCATCCCTGGCAGTGTCCAAGGCCAGGTTGGAGCACCCTGGGCTGGTGGGAGGTGTCCCTGCCCATGGCAGGGGGTGGGACTGGGTGGGCTTTGAGGTCCCTCCCAACCCAACCCAGTGTGGGATTCTGGGATCCTTCCCCAAACTGAATGAAGGATCACAAATACCCTGTGCCCAAACCTGCCATCGGGTCAGGGGCCAATCCATGGGCACAGAGACACCTTCATGCCCTACTCTGTGCCATTCCAGGACCTACTCTGATAAGCAGTGCTCAAAATGAGGGAACAAAAACTATCCCAGGATCCCTGAGGTTGGCACAGCCCTCCCAGCCCATGGAGCCCACCCTGTGCCCAATGCCCACCTTGGCAAAGCCCTCCCAGCCCATGCAGCCCACCCTGTGCCCGATGCCCACCTTGGCAAAGCCCTCCCAGCCCCTGGAGCCCACCCTGTGCCCCATGCCCACCTTGGCAAAGCCCTCCCAGCCCATGGAGCCCACCCTGTGCCTGATGCCCACCTTGGCAAAGCCCTCCCAGCCCCTGGAGCCCACCCTGTGCCCGATGCCCACCTTGTCCCCCAGCCCAGAGCACTGAGTGCCACGGCCAGTCCTGCCTTGGGCACCTCCAGGGCTGGGCACTCCAGTGGGCAGCCCCTGCCAGTCCCTGCCCACCCTTTCTAGGAGGAAATTCCTCCTGTGGAGCACACGGGGCAAAGGGCAGGTCCTGTGTGTGTAGGGACCAATAACCCCTCCCTTGATTGCCAATCCATGCCCAATTCCACAGCTCCCCCTTGGAATTCCCTCCTGGCACCACTGGGAGAAAACTGGATTTTTCCTATTTAGAATGTGGGAATTCTGATTTGCTGTATGGAAAATAATGGGGAAAATCTGTGTTTGTCCTTGTTGGAATGTGGGAATTCTGATTTGTGGTAAGGAAAATAATGGGAGAAACCTGGATTTGTTCTCAGATTGTGGGAATTCTGATCTGCTGTGTGGAAAATAATGGGAGAAAACTGGATTTGTCCTTCTTAGAATGTGGGAATTCTGATTTGCTGTAAGGAAAATAATATGAGAAAACTGGATTTTTCTTACTTAGAACGTGGGAATTCTGATCTGCTATATGGAAAATGATGGGAGAAAACTGGATTTGTCCTGAGAATGTGGGAATTCTGATCTGCTGTAAAGAAAGTAATATGAGAAAACTGGATTTGTCCCTAGAATGTGAGAATTCTGATTTGCTGTATGGAAAATAATGGGGAAAATCTGTGCTTGTCCTTAAAATGTGGGAATTCTGATTTAATGTAAGGAAAATAATGGGAGAAAACCGGAATTGTCCTTGTTGGAATGTCCTTGTTGGGGGGTGTCCAAGGCAAGATTTTCAGGAGGGGATGAAGGAGGAAATGTTGGGAAAAACTGGGCAATAAAGTTGATTTATTTCCACCCTGATTTGGGCTTTCCTCCATCCAAGGTGTCCTGTGGTGTCCTGGAGGAGAAATTCCTGCTCTGCTTCCCCCCTTAGTCTGGGAGGCAAAGCTCAGCGTTTGCAACTGTTTTAATTTACACTGGAAAAGCCAAGATAAATAATATATTCCTCCTGTTCTCCACCAAGCTAAATGCTATATAAAATTACCTCCCTTTGTAAGAATATCTAATTATTTAGAGGATCTTTCCAAAAGAAAAATGCCAGCAGAGAGACCTTTCTTCAGGTGGTAACTGATCCTTCCTTGGAAAAATACAGAAGCCAGAAAAAAAAAAAAAAAAAAAAAAAAAAGAGCTCATCCCCTTTAATCATTGCTGTTATTTTAATTTCTTTGTGTTCTTTGGGAGAGGACTGTTTGCAGAGCAGCTTTACAATTTAATTTGCTGCCTCCCACACGCAGCACAAAGCCAGTGCCTCCCAAATGCAGCAGGTTAATGTGGAACCTGGAGCAAAGCAGACTAAATAAAATAGGAATAATAATGAAAAAAAAGAGGCATTTGGTCTGGCTCGGGGGTAATGCTGTTACCTGAGTTGGCAGTGAGGGCATCTCGGTGGCTTCCACTGGCTTTTGAGTTTTGGAGGAGATTTATCCTGAGTAAGAGGATAGAAATAAATTCTCTGTGTTGGTGCCTAGAAATTAATGTCTGGTTTAAAGCCTCTTCCTGCCACCTGATGTGGGAAGAGCTTGTGGAGCTCATGGCAACAGCATCTCAGTGGCTTCCTGGAGTTTGCCCAACCACTTGGAATTCAGGGTTGGCATTGGGTTTGGCTGGTGGCAACTCCTGCCATCCCTGGCAGTGCCCAAGGCCTGGTTGGACAGGGCTTGGAGCACCCTGGGCTGGTGGGAGATGTCCCTTAATGAGCTCTTAATGAGGGTTGGATTTGATGGTCCTGGTGGGTCCTTCCAGCTCAGCATGTTCTGCGGTTCTGGGATGTTGGTGCTGCTGCAGGTTCATGCTCAGGGTAACCTGGGCTGAGTCCTCAGCAGAGGGGACAGCCCAGTGTCCCCACAGCCACCTCATGGACAGCCCCATGTCCCCAGAGCCACCTCATGGTCAGCCCCATGTCCCCACAGCCACCCCATGATCAGCCCCATGTGCCCAGAGCCACCTCATGGACAGCCCCATGTCCCCAGAGCCACCTCATGGTCAGCCCCATGTCCCCACAGCCACCTCATGGACAGCCCCATGTCCCCACAGCCACCTCATGGTCAGCCCCATGTCCCCACAGCCACCTCATGGTCAGCCCCATGTCCCCACAGCCACCTCATGGTCAGCCCCATGTCCCCAGAGCCACCTCATGGACAGCCCCATGTCCCCAGAGCCACCTCATGGACAGCCCCATGTGCCCAGAGCCACCTCATGGTCAGCCCCATGTGCCCAGAGCCACCTCATGGACAGCCCCACATCCCCAGAGCCACCTCATGGTCAGCCCCATGTCCCCAGAGCCACCTCATGGACAGCCCCATGTCCCCAGAGCCACCTCATGGTCAGCCTCATGTCCCCAGAGCCACCTCATGGACAGCCCCATGTCCCCACAGCCACCTCATGGTCAGCCCCACCATGGCTGAGGCAGGAGAAGATCAGGTGTCCACACAAACAGGACTATCTGTGTCTGTGCAGCTCAACAAGGTGAAATGCTGAGAGAGCAGCAGGAGGGAAAGGGCTGAAACCTCCGGATTTGGGACCCAGAGGACACCTTTGTGATGGCTCCCATTGCATTTGGGCAGAGGAGACCTGGCCAGCTCTGAAGAAAAATGTGCCAGTCTGGCAAAGGAGGGAGCCCTGGCAGTGCCAGCTCCTGTCTGGGCTGCAATCCCTGGGGAAATCCAAGACTTGTTTCCATGTCCACAAGGAAAAGTTCTCTCAAGTGCCCCAGTCCCAGGATGAGAAGGTCCCACAAACCCAGTGCTGGATCAAAGCAGGGACTTGTCTTTTCCTCTCTCCTCGGGTCTTACATTTCCTTTCAATCCATGGAAATGGGGTAGAATTGCAGTTGTTGAAGTTACTTCATTCCCAGGATCCTTGGGATTACATTTCTCCCTTCCCAGCTGGGTGTAGCAGGAAATGCAGGAGGGGAAGTTTCCTTTTCATCTCCATCTTTCATTTTAACCCACGTTTTGGGACCTGTTGTGCACATGGAGCTCTGGGCCAGCAGAAAGTTCCATGACTGTGTCTGGATTGTGTGGAGAATTCTGATTTTATCCATGCTGGGTAATGCAATCCCAGGCCAGGGCAGTAATTCCAGGGAAAAATAATTCCAGCACCTACAGACAAAAATTAAGGCATATTTTCCCACCTCTTCTGGAAGCTCCTTGTTGTTCCTTGAAGCCTCATTTCAGCAGTTGAGTTCCTTGTGGTTTCATCCCCGTGGTGTTAATTCTGGTGCATCCCAGTTGCTTGTTTTGTTTAGTCTGAATGAGGGGGGAAACCAGGCACCAGCTCTGAAGGATTTCTCTAAAAATAACCCCCAAACCCCCAGTTTAGACTTTCCCTGAGCCAATCCCAGCCTGGCTGCTGCTCAGGGGTGTGTTGTGATGGAGAGCTCTGTGGGGGCCTGTGGGGGGCAGGCACAGCAATAGAGCTTTTATGGCTTCCTGCTGGAATCCCACAGCCAATTCCCTGTTCCACAGGCTCTGTTGGAGGCATCTGGAGAGACCTTTGGAAGGGCTTTTATGTGCCAAGGGTGTGGGGACACCAACACAGGTGCCACTGGGGGTGTCTTGGGGAACTGGGGTGTCTTTAGAGTGTTCAGGTGTTGTTTGGCTGCCAACCACTCCTTTAGAACTCCAGAGGCAGCAAACAAGGATCCAAAGATTTTCTGGGATGGTTTCCATGGAGTGGACCTGCCCCCTCTGCTCCCTGGTTGGGTTGGGTGGGAATGAACCACTGACTGGTGCTGTTGGATGTTCTGGAGGGACTGGGATGAGTGTTGGGCCAATTAGGAACTTGTTTTAAATTGCACTAATTGATAAAATAAAATCCCAGCTGAAGGGGATGCTGGAGTTGCTCAGCAGAGCTCCCCTCCTGACACACCTCCCACCACCTGGGCACACTCCTCTTCCTGGACTTGGGACTGGCAATTCCAGGGGTGTTTTTCCAAGCAGATGAACTGCTTGGAGGTGTGGGATTAAAGGGTGGGGAAAGGTGGAGGTGTGGGATTAAAGGGAGGAGAAAGCTGGAGGTGTGGGATTAAAGGGAGGGGAAAGGTGGAGGTGTGGGATTAAAGGGAGGAGAAAGCTGGAGGTGTTCATGGAATCACAGAATTGTTCAGGTTCGAAAAGACCTTGAGGACCATCAAATCCAACCATTCCCCAGCCCTGCCAAAGCCACCACTGCCCATATCCCCAAGTGCCACATCCACATGGCTTTGAAACCCCTCCAGGGATGGGCCCTCCACCCCTGTCCTGGGATGGACAGCCCTTTCCAGGAAGGAATTTTCCCAATATCCAACTTAAACCTGCCCTGGTGCAACTTGAAGATGTTTCCCCTTGTCCTGTCCCTCATACCTGGGAGAAGAGACCCACCCCCAACTCACTCCAGCCTCAATTCTGGGCAAACCTGCTGCTGGTTCTCCTGGAATTTGGGAAGGGGAGACCTTCCAGGCCCTCCTTTGCCCTTTGCTCCTCCCTGGCACTGCTGGTGTCCCTTAGAGCTCCATGTCTGTGCCATCTGATCCTTTCCCCACGCTCTTCCCAGAAGCCTCCTTTGATTTGTCTCTGTTGAAGCCCAAGTTGAAGCCCAAGTTGAAGCCCAGGTTTGGTATTTTTTTTAAATGCCAAACCCCATCAGACATTACTCTCAGCAGTGTCACTGTCCTGAAAATTGCAGCTTCAAAGGTCACTGATCCTTGGTTGTTTTCAGAGAGCAGTGAAGGATGTAAAGAAGAGTTTGCTCTTTCCTTGCCCTGGGCACATCCAACCACCACCGTGCCCTCCCAGTAACCCCTGGCAATCCTTCCTCCTGCAGCCACAGGCAGGAAAATGTGTGATTCTGCAGGGAAAACCCTTCTGTTGTACAACCCCCACCCTCCAAATTTACTGTTCAGGCATCAGAGAGAGAAGTGAAGCCCTGAGGAAATGGTTTCACAGCTCTGGAAGGTTTAATTTGATTCCCTTTTGTGTTGGCTCCATGGACTCAATCCTTGCTCAAGTCGAGTCCACTCTCTGTTCTGTGCTCATGAAAAATAAATATGAGCTGCAAAAGAGTCTGAATGTTTGTCTGAGAAGACAAACAGTGCAATAACAATGTAGTGCCATGAATTCCAGAGCAGGAGGGATGTTGGGGACAGTTTAGGGAAGTTGATGGATCTTCCTTGAATAATCAGGGCAAGGCAGTTCATTCCCACTTCAGTTGGACACCTTCAGGCTCCTCCAGAAAATCCCCACTGAGAAAGGCTTTGCTTTTTCATTCCATACCTCTCAGTAGGGGCTGACTTGGAGAATATTTTCTTCCTAAAAGGGGGACTATTCAGCAGAGAAAAGGCAGCTTTGTGCCCTGTGAGCTCGAAGGGCACTTTGGGGGCACCTCACATGAGCTGCCACCACTCCTTTTTCAGCTCCCTGAGCTCCCACCAACATTTTAGGAGCTCTTCTACATTACCTGCCTGTTATTAAATGGGGTTGCCTGAAGTTCTGGCTTTGTTCATTCATAGCCATGCAATGAATTTTAAATGCAGCAACATTGGGATAGTTAATTTTTATTCCAACCAACCAGTTCCTCACCTTATATCATCTCCCACCCTTCCAGCTCTTTTATTAATGTTTATACTTTCCCATAACAAATTAACTTTACCTTAAGGCTCAAAGTGTGGTTTAATTCTTGTTTCACCTCACCCCTTCCAGTTCACATTAAATTATTAGTTCACATGTTATTTGTTGCAATGGAAAAGAGTTTTACTTGGTGATAAAAGGGCAGGGTGTGGTTGCCAGGAGTTGTCTTTGCTGTCATTGTGGTGCTTTCCTAATGTGATTGGAATATTTCTGTGTTACTCATGTTTGGAATAATGAATGTCAATACCAGCAAATTGCCACAAACAAAAATCAGGAGAGGTTACAGTTTATTATCTCCTTTGTTTGACTGAAGATTCTCTCAAAGATTTAACTGAAAATACCTGTTAATGTCGTTGAACTGGAGCAAATTCCCTTTCTGCTTCTGAGGGATTCTCTGATCAGGAGGCAGGAGCTCATCCCTGGTTTAGGGGCTTCCATCGTGGCTTTGTGGCTTGGGCAGGTTCTGCTCTGAGGTTCCCCCATGTGCAGGGGAGATGGGCAGGAATTCCACAAGGAAATGTGCAGGAATTCCACAAGGAAATGGGCAGGAATTCCACAAGGAAAATACATCTTGGAGTCAAGTTTGAGCTCAGAGACCTTAAAGATCATCTCATCCCACCCCTGCCATGGGCAGGGACACCTTTCCTTATCCCAGGTTACTCCAAGCCCTGTCCAACCTGGCCTTGGACACTCCACAGCTTCTCTGGGCACCTGTGCCAGGGCCTGCCCACCCTCCCAGCCAGGAATTCCTTCCCAATATCCCACCTAAGGTGTCCCTGCCCATGGCAGGGGTGGGACTGGACGAGCTTTAAGGTGCCTCCCAACCCAAACCATTCTGAGTCTGGGATATTCCAACAAGATGTCATTGAAGGCAAAGGCACCTCCATGTCCCAGCAAGAGTTAAAAGTCAACGTGCCATGAGAGGGACCCAACTGGAAACACAATAAATGACCCACCTCGCTCTGAGCTCAGGGAGGAGAAAACCCATAATGAAAATTCAGACTAAAATCCATATTAGGCTGTTTTGTTTGGGTGTTGTTTTTTTTTTCAACAAGCTGAATTATTCATGGGGAGCTGCAATCCCATGGAGGGGCTGCTGTGAGATGAACAACCCACTCAGCCCTGCTAAGGCCACCGAAGCCCCCTCGGTGGAACTGCTGTCATGTACAATTAGCTGAACATTAATCTGCACGTTGCTGTTTTCTTCAGCAGGAGTGACATTCAGCCTGGTTTGTTTCTGATTCTGTTAATGAGGTACAATTTGCAGCTAAAAACAGGCAGGACATTTCCAGTGGATCTTCAGATTAAAAAAAAAAAAATATATCTATATACCTTCACTGGCCTAGAGATCATGTTGTGCAATTCTTAAGCCCAAACACACCAGTCCAGGAGGGCAGAGCCTTCCAGATGTGCTTCTCATGTGGGGACTCAGAGATGGTTCAAACTTGGCTGTAACAATGCCAAGGTCTTGGGTTCAATCCCCTCTGTGGGCCTTTGACTGGAGAGTTGGACTCGATAGTCCTTGTGGGTCCTTCCAGCTCAGAACAGTCTGGGATTCTGTGAAAATCAGGTTCAGGGCAGGTTTCTGTTCTCTGATCATCTTGCAACTGAGTCTGGTCACTCCTGGAAATGCTCTTTAGAGCCTCCAAGGTTTTTATATCTTTATATGAGATTGTGGTGGAGCTTTGGATCACCACAGAAAAATTGGGGAATGTCCACATGTGCAGAATCCTGAGCTAGAAGAGACCCACATCCAGTCCAGCTCCTGCACAGACACCCCAACAATCCCCCCCCCCTGTGCCCCAGAGGATCATCCAGACCCTCCTGGAGCTCTGGCAGTCTCGGGGCTGTGCCCACAAACCCACCCTGTGCCCCAGAGGATCATCCAGACCCTCCTGGAGCTCTGGCAGCCTCGGGGCTGTGCCCACAAACCCACCCTGTGCCCCAGAGGATCATCCAGACCCTCCTGGAGCTCTGGCAGCCTTGGGGCTGTGCCCACAAACCCCCCCTGTGCCTCAGAGCATCATCCAAACCCTCCTGGAGCTCTGGCAGCCTTGGGGCTGTGCCCACAAACCCCCCCTGTGCCTCAGAGCATCATCCAAACCCTCCTGGAGCTCTGACAGCCTTGGGGCTGTGCCCACAAACCCCCCCTGTCCCTCAGAGCATCCTCCAAACCCTCCTGGAGCTCTGGCAGCCTTGGGGCTGTGCTCACAAACCCCCCCTGTGCCCCAGAGCATCATCCAGACCCTCCTGCAGCTCTGGCAGCCTTGGGGCTGTGCCCACTGCCCTGGGGAGCCTGGTCAGTGCCCACCACCCTCTGGGGGAAGGACCTTTCCCTGAGATCTGCAAGAGAGGCAACTCCAGTGCTTAATCATTCTGAGCCAGGCAGGTTTGGTTCCCTGTGCCCCCAACCAGGGCTGGTTCTGTGGCCCACCCTGCCCTCCACCACACACAGGACTTCATTTGACTTCCAACACGCCCTTCTTTGTCATGCAGAATGTGGAGTCATCTGTGGCAGCTCCTCCCCAGGGACTGGAGCAGTGACAGACCCTGAGCAGCGAAACATCCCATCATTCACAACACGCTGGTTTTCACACCAGCTGCTGCTCCCGGGCTGTGCCATCCCGTGACAACTGGGGCGATTTTCTGGCTCAGCAGGTCGACTGTGTGTGTGCAGAGCTGTGTGAGCTGGTTGGGAGGAGGTGGAGGCAGGAGCTGGGCAGGAGGCAGGACATGGGCAGGAGGCAGGACCTGGGCAGGGGGCAGGACATGGGCAGGGGGCAGGACCTGGGCAGGGGGCAGGACATGGGCAGGGGGCAGGACGTGGGCAGGAGGCAGGAGCTGAGCAGGGGGCAGGACTTGGGCAGGGGGCAGGACATGGGCAGGAGGTAGGACATGGGCAGGGGGCAGGACATGGGCAGGAGGCAGGAGATGGGCAGGAGGCAGGACATGGGCAGGGGGCAGGACTTGGGCTGGGGACAGGACATGGGCAGGAGGCAGGACCTGGGCAGGAGGCAGGGCATGAGCAGGGGGCAGGACATGGGCAGGGGGCAGGACATGGAGGCCCAGCCCCACCCTGAGTGGCTCTCTGTGAGCAGTGGGGGCTGAGCTGCAGATCTGAGGAAGCACCTCTTGGGCACCAGGGGGGTGCCACCCACCAGCCCTGCCCTGGCTCATTTAGGGCACTGGAGCATCTCTGAATTTGCTGCTGTTGTGCCACCTGCTCTCAGAATAGAGAGAGAATTGAGTACCTGAGCTGTTCTTTGGGGGCAAGTTCTGAATGCCCACCCTGCAGACACAGCTGGGCTTCCAGCTGGGTTGGGGGCACACCTGGGCACTCACACCTGGGCACGTGGGAGGGGCAGCACTGGGTTACCTGGCACTCCTTGCTCCAAGCAGTGAGATCCCAGCCCACTGGACACAGGGCAGGGCTGTATCAGAGATGGTTCAGGGCCTGGAGGGGCGGCGTGTGAGGGCACTGAGGGCACTTGGTGTGTTCAGCTGCAGGAGAGGAGACTGAGGGGAGACCTCAGTGCAGTCACCGCTTCCTCGGGAGGGGCAGAGGAGGGGCTGGCACTGAGCTCTGCCCTGTGGGACCAGGGACAGCACCCAGGGAATGGCTGGGGCTGTGCCAGGGCAGGGACAGGGCACAGGGAATGGCTGGAGCTGTGCCAGGGCAGGGACAGCACCCAGGGAATGGCTGGAGCTGTGCCGGGGCAGGGCCAGGGCACAGGGCAAGGCTGGAGCTGTGCCAGGGCAGGAACAGGGCACAGGGCATGGGTGGAGCTGTGCCAGGGCAGGGACAGGGCACAGGGAATGGCTGGAGCTGTGCCAGGGCAGGGACAGGGCACAGGGAATGGCTGGGGCTGTGCCAGGGCAGGGACAGCACCCAGGGAATGGCTGGAGCTGTGCCAGGGCAGGGACAGCACCCAGGGAATGGCTGGAGTTGTGCCAGGGCAGGGCCAGGGCACAGGGAATGGCTGGAGCTGTGCCAGGGCACACCCATCTCTGGTTCTTCTCAGGGCAGAGCTTTGGCCATGAGGAGATTAAAACTCTGTTTCAACAAGAAATTTAAGTGCATATTCAACACTCAACACAATTATCCTTCTCCATAAAAGCCTTAAAATTCCCTTTTCTGTGATTTCTCCCTGTTTTCTCAACTGGTTCAACTCCCAAGTGTCGTGACTCTTCCTTTTGTTGAAAATCATTCACTTTATGATGGAAAAACCCCAACAAAACGTCCTGCAGTGTCCTGTTTAACCCCAAAGCTGTGATGGTCAGAGAATAAATCTCCCTCATTTGGAAACATTTATACAAGGCAAAGGAAAATCTCTGCCAAGTCAGTGTGAGAATCTCCAGAGAACAGCAAAGAGGAGTTCAGGGCTGGGAAAATTTCACTCCTGGGTTCAGTTTTGCTCTTTGAAACGTGAGGTTGGAATTTTGTAGGTCTGGTTTTTGAAGGGCTTTTCTCTTGTTTTTAATTTTGTTTTTTAATTTTGGAGATCTTGGTTTTAAAGATCTTGTTTTCCCCAAGTGGCCCAAGAGTAGAATTTAACAGGAATAATATTTTGATGATCTGATGAGTTGACAGCAAAAGTAACCCATAATTTATAAAAGTATAAAACTTAATAATAGAATTAGAGCATGATATGAAATTGCAGATTCATAGAAGAAATAATCCCATAATTCTTTCTTTTTTTTCTTAGGGGAAAAAAACCCCAAATTTACAATGGGATTTAATGAATAATTATTTTCCATTTATCTTTTCAGATAATTTTTTGGTAGAATTCAATGGGCATCTTTTTAATTAAAAGGATAAAGAGATTTTCTACAGATCCAGAGCAGATCTGGGCAATGGATTTCCAACTAAACTCTCCAATTCCTCCTCCCCAAGTTCCTCAGGCCTTGTTTGTATCTCCCTTCCCTTTCTGACTGTGGGATTTGGATTCTCAAACCCTTTTCACTTTGTGGATGGAATTCAGGAATCATTTGGGTTGGAAAGTCCAAGTCCAACCCTCCCCCAGCACTGCCAAGGCCACCACTGACCACATCCCCAAGTGCCACATCCACAGGGCTTTGAAACCCCTCCAGGGATGTGACTCCACCCCTGCCCTGGGCTGGACAACCCTTTCCATGAAGAAAGTTCCTTGATATCCAACCTCAACCTCCCCTGGCACCACCTGGGGCCATTTCCATATATTTATGAATATAAAGATTTGGACAGTGGACCTTGTGGAGAGCAGGAGACCCCCTGGCTGTTGTCACCATGGTCCTGCTGATCCCTGTCCAGGTGCATCTCCAGCATTCCAGCCCCTTCCTGGGATGTGAGGGAGGACCTTCCTCCTGCTAGAAAATCCAACCAATCAGGAAATATTATATTGAGTTTTATGTAAGAGTTTATTGAGGAGCAAATTTGGCCAAAAGTTGGTGCTCATTGTGGAGCTGAAAGTCCTGACAAGGCACTTGCAGGGCCTTCAGGAGGCCAAATGTTGTTTCCAAGAGGTGCCAACAGCACATTGATGGTTATTCAAGGTTTGAAACTCTCCTAAATCAGGGAATCATTAAGGTTGGGAAAGACCTCCAAGATCAAATCCCACCATCAGTGAGTGACTGAATTCAACCTGCTGGTGGTTTCCCTGTGTTTGGCACTGCAGAGTTTCCTGGGAACCTGG
Organism: Willisornis vidua nigrigula; assembly: GCA_021164005.1. Classification (NCBI taxonomy): domain Eukaryota; kingdom Metazoa; phylum Chordata; class Aves; order Passeriformes; family Thamnophilidae; genus Willisornis; species Willisornis vidua. The sequence goes on along the minus strand of JAJPCS010000074.1, from coordinate 301,242 downwards.
TGCAGAGCAAAGCTAAATCCAAATTTGCCAATTCATAATCCTTTAAATGGGCAAACAATTCTGTATGTGAGGAGAATGCAGTGGGTTTGTTGTTTGGGTTGGTGCAAAGACAAAGTGCTCCAATAATGGAGATAAATGTGTTTGCAGTGGGTTCTATCACTAATAAAACAGTGATGGTTTAACATCTTGCTGGCTAAAAATAGCCAGACCTTGGGCCTAATTATGGAGTTTTCTTTTGCTCAAGATTGTGAGCACGCTGGAGGTTGAAAGGGTTTGTTTCCAAGGAAACAAATGCACTGCACTCCTCTTTCCTGCAAGGAAAATGCCATCACCAGGCTCTCAGGAGAGGGAGGTGTGGGAGCCCTTTCCCACCAACACCTGGGCCCAGGTTGGCCTGAAGCTGGGAGGGCATTTCTGGGTGGCATTTGCAGTGTTGATGCACAGCCCTGGTGCCCCAGGGGTTGTCAGCCCAGCTCAGCATCTCAGGTGCCCCTGGGGGGGATGTGGGGCTGCAGCTGCACCTTCTGCAGGTGTAACAAAGCCCCTGGTGACTCCCATTGCAGCTGCACCTTGTGCAGGTGTAACAAAGCCCCTGGTGACTCCCATTGCAGCTGCACCTTCTGCAGGTGTAACAAAGCCCCTGGTGACTCCCATTGCAGCTGCACCTTCTGCAGGTGTAACAAAGCCCCTGGTGACTCCCATTGCAGCTCCACTTCCACGGGGAGCTTTGAGGCTCTGGGTTGGATGGAGAAGGTCCACGTGGGTTTCCACTTTTTGATGAGCACGAAGTGAGAGGACAAGGGGTGGGGGGTTAAACTGCCAGAGGGAAGGGTTGGGTGGGATGTTGGGAATCCTGAGTGTTGTGTTCAGTTCTGGGCCCCTCAGCTCAGGAAGGACATTGAGGGGCTGGAGCGGGGCCAGAGAAGAGCAACGAGGCTGGAGAAGGGACTGGAGCACAAGCCCTGTGGGGAGAGGCTGAGGGAGCTGAGGGTGTTCAGCCTGGAGAAGAGGAGGCTCAGAGGTGACCTCAGCACTGTCTGGAACTCCCTGAAGGGAAGTTCTGGCCAGGTGGGGGTTGGTCTCTTCTCCCAGGCACTCAGCAATAGGACAAGAGGGCACGATGGGCTCAAGCTCTGCCAGGGGAAATTGAAGTTGGAGATCAGAGAGAAATTCTTTGCAGAGAGAGTGCTCAGGCATTGGAATGGGCTGCCCAGAGAGGGGGTGGATTCCCCATCCCTGGAGGTGTTTAAACTGAGCTTGGCCGTGGCACTGAGTGCCATGATCTGGTAAAGGGACTGGAGTTGGACCAAGGGTTGGACTTGATGGTCTCAGAGGTCTCTTCCAACCCAGTTCATTCTATGATTCTGTGATTCCATCCTGTGGCAGCACAGAAGGTGCTTGCCCAGGAGATGCTCGTTGCCCTGCAGTGGCAAAGCCTCGAATTCCCAGGGCATGGCAGCTGTGGGGGATGCCAGTGTGTGCCCCAGCACCCACACACCATGCCCAGCTCGCTGCAGGAGCTGCCCCTGCCAGGGGCTGCACCACAGTGTCACTCTCTGAACAGGGTGGGATTGCTGAGTGTCCCCAGCAGAGGTTTGGGGATCTCCCTGTCCAAGAGTTTGAGCTCTGCCAAAGCCCCACAGAAATCAGGTTACTTTTTTATGCCAACACCTTGAAAGAGAGATGACATTGCCTGTGGTTTAACACAGAGGGATCCATTCCATGGACTCACAGAATCCCACACTGGGTTGGGTTGGGAGGGACCTTAAAGAATATCCAGGGCAACTCCTGCCATGGCAGGGACACCTCCCACTGTCCCAGGGTGCTCCAGCCTGGCCTTGGGCACTCCCAGGGATGGGGCAGCCACAGCTGCTCTGGGCACCTGTGCCAGGGCCTGCCCACCCTCCCAGCCAGGAATTCCTTCCCAATATCCCATCTAACTCTACTCTCTGACAGTTTAAAGCCATTCCCCCTCATCCTGGCACTCCATCCTTTGGAAATAGTCTCTGTCCATCTTTCCTTCAGGCCACAATCAGGTCCCCCCAAATCTTCTCTTCTCCAGGCTGAACAATCCCAGCTGTCCCAGCCTTTCCTCCCAGCAGAGCTGCTCCATCCTCTCCCCATCCTGGTGCCTCCTCTGGACTCTCCCCAGGAGCTCCACGTCCCTCCTGAGAGGAGGTGGAAGTACCCAGAGCACACCTGAGCCTGCCTGGACCTGGCTCAGAGCAAACTCTTGCCCTGTGCTGCCTGTACTTCCCAGGGAGGTTTTTCTGCAACAGGCAGAGCCTGGTTTGTGTGGAATGTTCTGGCACCTTCACTGTTTTCAAATTAGTTAAAAATTAGTGCAGTTCTGAATTTTCACAGTTCTGAGCGTGCCAAGATCTCCTGGCTTGGGTGGATGCACAGAGATGTGTTTTAGGCTGCAGGAAGCTGAAATGAGAGTTATTTCAATAAGAAAAAGTAACTGTTGTCAATATAAGCTGCCTTTTGTTACAGAAATTTAATATATAATTAAGAGGGGAGTTGGAGTATTCCAAGGAAATAGAATCACAGACTGGTTGGGGTTGGGAATGAGCTTAAAGATCATCCAGTCCCACCCCCTGCCATGGGCAGGGACACCTTTCACTGGACCTTCTTGGCAGGGGCACCTTTCACTGGACCAGGTTGGCAGGGGCACCTTTCACTGGACCAGGTTGGCAGGGACACCTTTCACTGGACCAGGTTGGCAGGGGCACCTTTCACTGGACCAGACTGGCAGGGGCACCTTTCACTGGACCAG
>JAJPCS010000074.1:283845-298453 GCA_021164005.1 Willisornis vidua nigrigula | reverse complement strand
TGGCAGGGACACCTTTCACTGGACCAGACTGGCAGGGGCACCTTTCAGTGGACCAGACTGGCAGGGGCACCTTTCACTAGCCCAGGTTGCTCCAATCCTCATCCAACATCATCATCCAAACGATGTATTAAACACTGGTTAGTTTTCAGGACTGGTTTTGATGTCTCAGTTTTCAGAAGGGGTTGGAGAAACTGAAGATTCTCAACTTTTCGTGCTTCAAGACATTGTATTGTCACCTTTAGAGTGAAAATCGGGGATTGTACCATTTGTTCGAGGTAGATGAAGAGCTTTGTCCTTAGTCCTGCAGGTCAGACCCTTCCCTCTGTCCCACCCCAGGTGGGTGTGTCCTTGTGGTCCCTCTGTGGCTGCTCCGAGGATGTGACACCCAGGGATGGGTGACAGGCTGTGCCCTCAGGAGCTGCTGGTGACCATTTCACCCCCAACCAAGTGCTGAGTGGCACATTTGCAAGGATTTGGAAGTTCCTCCTCCTGGGGTTCTCTTGGGATCACCATGGGCATGGTGGATGCAGAGCCCTTGCTGGGGACTGAGGAAACCTGTGGAGAATGGGATTGAATTTTCCTGCCTGTTCTGGGCCCTCCTCCCTGTCACGAAATCGGATGTAACAGGAAACATCCTAAAATATTTCCCTGCAGATGGATTTGTACTCAAAGGAACTTGAGAGCATGATGGGAGTTACCATCAGGGGAGAGAGCAGAAAGGAGCAATCTGAGTGTCTGAGCAAACTGCTGCTTTCCCTGGCTGCTGTCAGGAAATAGCTCCTTAAGTGCTCTGCTCTCAAAGAGTCATCTGCTTGTTTTAACACAAAATGCCAGCGTGTAAAAATACCCCTCGTGCTCTCCAGGAGATGGGAGAGCTCTCCAGAGCTGCTGCTGCAGGGCTTGGAGCCACCACAGAAGTGCTCAGGGTTATAGGTCAGGGCACTCTGACCTGTGTTAGAGTGGCAATTATTTTATTCCCTATGAATCCATGCTGGGGTTGAGGTCTAGGGAAGCCAGGAAGGCTGTTGAGTGGCTTCCCAGCCATCACCCTGGTCCTTGGATCGGGGCTGGAGATCCTGTTCTTGATGGATCCGTGTCCAGATCCATAAAAAACGCCACAGCAGAGCCCAGGGCTGTTTGGGGGGTTTATTCCTCAGCCAGGACACACCAAGGCTGGGGAGGGGCTCAGCTTTTCTCCTGGCCTGCAGCAGGGAGTGGGAAGATGGAAGAGTGTTGGTTCAGCATCTGCTCTTCCAGATGGCTGCACTGATGGAGGGGGCACCAGGGCCACAGCTTGGAGAGCTTGGGAAGCCTCACCAGCTCCATGTGTTACTCGGAGATGTCTCATCTCTAATAATTAGTCAGCTCCCAGGTGATGGTGTTCTGATCCACAAGGAATTTTAGCCTGGAGAAAAGGAGGCTCAGGGGGGACCTTCTGGCTCTGCAATCCCTGCCAGTAGCGGGAGCCGGTGGGGGGGTCGGGAACAGGGAGGGCACAGGGACAGGAGGAGAAGGCACAGCCTCAGGCTGGGCCAGGGCAGGGGCAGGGGGTACAGCAGCAGGAATTTCTGCATGGAAAAGGTTGTTAAACTTTGGAAGGGGCTGCCCAGGGAGGTCTGGAGTGCCCAGCCCTGGAGGTGCCCAAGGCAGGACTGGCCGTGGCACTCAGAGCTCTGGGCTGGGGGACAAGGTGGGCATCGGGCACAGGGTGGGCTCCATGGGCTGGGAGGGCTTTGCCAAGGTGGGCATCGGGCACAGGGTGGGCTCCATGGGCTGGGAGGGCTTTGCCAAGGTGGGCATCGGGCACAGGGTGGGATTGATTATCTTGGAAGCCTTTTCCAACCTGAACGATTCTGTGATTCCATGAATTACAGCCCTTTCCCCCTGTTGCTTCCTTTAGTTTCCTCCAGAGAGGGACCATCAGTGCTTCTTCCCTCTCTGAGGCAATGGAGCAGCTGCTTTCCAAAGATGTGGAGCACTGAGAGCAAATAAATTTCATTTCAAGTCTGAAGTTTCTGGTGGTTTGTGTTTCCATCAGATAAATGTGCTGGGCTCTGCTGCAGACACTGCCATGGGAACTCACATCCCCTGCAGCAGCAGCAGCTTTGCCACAAATTGCTTTGCAAAAGCTTTAAAGGTTGGAAGTAGCCAAAGTGGAACATAAAATTAAAGCTCCCTAAAGAAGCAATAAAATGGGAGATCAGGATCTAATCCAGATGGAAACTCCTGCCAGCAGCTCCTCTCCAGCGCTGAGGTTTGAGGGATGTAAAGGTGTCCTCATGTTTATGCTGTTGATAGAAAAGAGAGACAAACTCTCCCACTAATTAATTGCCAGCTCAGTGAGTGCTGAGACCCCTTGGAGATGGTTGTGGGGAAGGCTTTGCACGGACCAGCTGCTGCAGTTGGTTCATTTTGTTGTTTGCTCTTGGAAACCTTTCAGGAGGTTCACTGGGAAGTTGCAGGGTGGAGTGAGGATCAGCAAGATGATTTTCCTTCTTTTTTCCCCCCCCTTGTTTTAGTTTCTTCTGCTTCTTGCAGAGGCTCTCCCTGACTCTCTCCCACTTGCCCACCCCAATCTGGTGCATCCCTGGTGGCTCTCTGGGCTCTGTCTCTCGGATTCAGCCCCTGGGTGTGAACTGTTTGCTTTGAAACGCCTCCTCTTCCCCGTTCAGTTCCTTGGCTTGGGTGTTTCCCGTCTGAAAACTGTGGGTTTATTTATGGGAAGAGGGGAAGGAAAGTGGTGGTGAGAAAGATGGAGGTGAAGTGTCTGCTTTGAGAAGAGGGATCGTCCTGGGGGGCACTTGGGGTTGGCATTTGTGGAGGAGATTGAGGGTGTGTTGGAGCTCCAGAAACTGCAGCTCTGGCTGCCAAATGACTGGTGGTGATGCCATTTTTGGAAAACATCAAGTGCTTGTGCCATCTCCAGACAGTGTTTACCCAGAGCTCTGTAGACTGAGACCACTGTGAGTGGAGTCTGTCATTCTGGAGAGAGTCCAGAGGAGGCCCTGGAGATGCTCCAGGTCTGGAGCCCCTTTGGAGCCAGGCTGGGAGAGCTGGGGGGGTCACCTGGAGAGGAGAAGGCTCCAGAGACACCTGAGAGCCTCTGGCAGGGCCTGAAGGGGCTCCAGGAGAGCTGGAGAGGGACTGGGGGCAAGGGATGGAGGGACAGGACACAGGGAATGGCTTCTCATTGCCAGAGGGCAGGGCTGGGGGGAATATTGGGAAGGAATTCCTGGCTGTGAGGGTGGGCAGGCCCTGGCACAGGTGCCCAGAGAAGCTGTGGCTGCCCCAGCCCTGGGAGTGTCCCAGGCCAGGCTGGACAGGGCTTGGAGCAGCCTGGGCTGGTGGGAGGTGTCCCTGCCATGGCAGGGGTGGGACTGGATGGTCTTTGTGGTCCCTCCCCACCCAAACCTGTCCAGGATTCTGTGATTCAGTGATTCACATTCAGCACCTCTAAAACACCCCTGGTGAGGCCCAGAGGGAAATGAGCCCCAGATGGTGGAGTTGACCATGAAACAGCCTCTTCTGCATCAGAGGAGCTTCCACTGAGCCTGGCCCAAAGGAACAGGCACCTCCTGCAGCCCAACACCTGCCTCATCTCTCCTTGGTGTCCCTGGGACCTTTCTGGCCTGTAACCTTTGCAGAGGAATCTTGCAGGAGACCCAGGTTGGCTTTTGGAGTTGGTCATTTCCTGGCACCCCAAATTCCCTGCAGGTTTCCAGTCACCTTAGAGCAGGTACAGCTTATTATTTGCTGAATAGAATTCCAGAATTCCAGAGAAACAGATTATCTGAAAATGGTGTTTGATGAGCTAATTATGTCGAGTGGGTCTGTGTTTCATGATCTCATCTCTTAATTAAGTATATTTTTCAGCATTGCACGGAGAATGGTGTTGTTTAATGTAAGGGCTGGCAATTGAATGGTCCTGGAGCCCTTGGGCAGCTTGTTTAGGAGAAAGAAGGAGATTAGAATTGCAAATGAGTGTTTGATCACTCTGAATCAGCGTGGCCAGAGAGCAGGAATGAATGAAGAGCTGCTTTGGAGCAGCAGCAATCGCAGCCTCCCCAAATCAAGAACCACCTTCGTGCTCCCCAGAGCAGCCTGTGGAGGTGGCAACTGGAATATGTGGGAAAGGGTCCCCCGTGCTCTGCAAAACAGGCAATAAACCCCCAGGAGCCACGTGGGGGAAGTTCTTTTTGGGGTGGGTTTTGTGCTTTTCAGGTATCAGCTGGGATGTTCCACTGTTATCCCGATTATTGGCAAGGAGGAGGGAGCCAAAATACGCCTCTAAATATTTTGTGTTTGTTTATCTGGGGTGAAACCCCCAAAATAGCACAAGTGGAGGGTCTTTAATCTGGGAGAGCATCCAACACTTCTTTTTATACTCTGTGCTTCTGGTTTGTCTCAGAATCCCCCAAATATCAGCTGATATTTTTCAGGCTGCTCTGCCTGAGCCTTCCCAGGTCAGGGAACATTCCTGAGCCTTCCCAGAACCTGCTGTTGATGGAGGGAATAAAGACCCCGAGGTGCTGAAGGGCCTGCAGTGCTTCAAGGCAGCAGCAGAGCAGGTCAGCTGCCTTATGTAACTCTGCTGAAAGATGTGGAAAAAAAATAAATCTGTGCTGCTTCTCCCGTTTTTAAGGAGTCTGTGCAGTTTTTCACCAACCATTTGAAGCTTCCCTGGAGGAGCATCAATATTGGGGCTGCCAGCAGGGCCCGGTGGGAGCAGGGGCTGAGCATTACCAGGGCTTGCAAAGCCATTTGAGCCGCTAATTAATAAATACATTAAATATGTAGATGTGCTTAAAGATCAAAATGAACAATTTGGGGAGTTTTTTGAAGTGTGTGGGAGGAGAAGGGAGGGCACTCAGTGGTGCTCAGGCCCAGGGTTGAGGGAGCAGCAGGTTCTGATCACAGCCCTGAGAGGTGCATTCATTTCTGTCATGTTGATACTGCAATTGCTGCTTTTGCAGTTGGGTCTTTAGTGGAGGATAGTTATTCAACTGTCTGAGAAGCTCTGGGAGGAAAACCCAAGAGAATGAGTTATTCTGCTTCCCACCCAGCCAGCGTTTGATTACTGCCTCCTGCCCTGCAATTAGCCACAGCAAGTTCGGGATGTTGGATGGAGGGAAAGGTCGGAGTCGTGGAGGGAGATGCCTTTGAAATGGGAATGGGGAGGGGAAAAGCACAGTCTCGGTGGGGTGGGACAGAAGAGCAGCAACAGCGCCCGGAGCCGCCTGTGGCCAAATTAGCGGCGAGTTCAGTTTGTTGTTTTCACCGAGAAGAATGAGGGTGATGTTGGGGGCAGATGGGGCAGATGTTCATGCCAGGGGCACATGGTGGGTGTTTTGGTCCCAGACGTGGAGGGTGGAGGGACAGGAAGAGGGGGAATGGCATCCCGGTGCCAGAGGGCAGGGAGAGATGGGATATTGGGAAGAAATCCTTCCCTGGGAGGGTGGGCAGGCCCTGGCACAGGTGCCCAGAGAAGCTGTGGCTGCCCCATCCCTGGGAGTGTCCAAGGCCAGGCTGGACAGGGCTTGGAGCACCCTGGGACAGTGAAAGGTGTCCCTGCCATGGCAGGGGTGGGACAAGATGAGCTTTAAGGTCCCTTCAAACCCAACCCAGTCTGGATTTCTGTGATTTATGGTCTGTGTAGCTCTATATTTATATCCATCCATGTATGTTTGGGGACCTTTTTCATATATAAGATGCATCATTCTGTATTCTACACAAAATTATTTGCCACTGTGTGCAAAACTGGGTCCTTTCAAACCAAATTGCCACAAGTGGAGATGCAGCAAAGTTAATGAGAGGTGCAAATTGGTGGTGTATTGATCATCTGTGCTCCAGCTTGACTTTCTCCTTATACTTCTAAGTTGCCCCTTTCTAATTTTTTTTATATTTTTATATAAATTTTTAACGTCAGTAGAATAAAAATATGCTTTGCTGTTTCATGTAGAATTACAGAATAGAAGCTCATAGATCTTCCCATCTGGAGGAGTCTTTTCTTGGCTTTGTCCGTGTCAGTGCTGGCGGCAGGAGTTGGAGTCGGGATGGAATGACGTTGCCACTCTCGCCCTTCCCGTGTGTTTTGAGATTGGATTTCGCATCTTAATTACTAAAGCGGTTGCTCATTCCCCTTTGCAGTCGGGAGTGAATTGCGGGGCGGGCTGGGGGGGTCTCTGGTCCTGCTTTGGGCATCCTCGGGATGCTGCGGGATGGATTCCCTGCTCCGGGATCCGCCGCTGCTCCGCGCCAGCCCCTCCTGCCGCTTCGGGCACCCCCTCGCTGTGCGTGGGGATCTTCTGCATCACTTAAAGCTGCGCTGCGATGTAAAGCCCATTTTACACCCGCAGAAATCCCGCTCACACCTCACCTCTAGAAATCCCATGTATCCGTTTGCCGCTGCCTTTGATTTCAGCTGAGGATAAACCCCCTTCCCTTGGTTGTCAAGGTGAAACCTCGGGAGACTTCAGCGACAGGGAAAAAAAGAATCCGGCCAAGGCAAAACGTGCCGGTGCCTCCTGCGCATTCCTTGACATTGAACTTTTGGTTTGGCAGCCGAAGGAAGCGCCGCATCCAGCGCGGCCCCTCCGGCGCCCCCTCCTTGTCTCACCCCCGCAAGGTGCGGGTGGGCGGAGGTGCCGCCTGGGCACGGACCGTGGGCAGGTCCCTTCCAGCCTTCCCAATTCATGGCGCTGTCGCCGCCGGGAGCTCTTTCATTCTCCTCCGTTTCTCTTTGTCCCCGGGTCCCCTCCCCGGCTCGGGGCGCGGTGGTGGGCGCAGGAATTTCGGGAGCTGCTCCCACCGCTCACCCACCCACCCACCCACCCACCCTCCCCCTGACGTCGGGATGCAGCGGGAGCTGCGCCGGGGATGATGTGCAGCGGCGGGATTTAGATGGAAATCTTGTAAAATTCCATTTTCCGCAGACAAGACACCGAGCGGGCGCCGCTCCTCGAGGATTCTCCGGCAGGCTCAGCCCCCGGAGCCGGACTGGGCAGGGCTGGAGGGGCCGGCAGGGATCCCACCCCGGGCACACAGCCCCGAGGGGGAGCACCAGCGCAGGGCGCTGCCCTCTCCGTGCAGAATGACCCCTGGCAGGGAGCTGGGAACCCTCGGAGAGCTCTGCTGCTGCCGCTGGGTTGGTGGGCTGGCTAAGCCAGGCCTTTTGGCACAGAGAGCCGCTCCCTCCTGCCCGTAACCCCTCCCCTGGATGGGGGGCCGTGTCCCCACGCAGCTGCCTGGCCCCCTGTCCCCAGGAGTTCCACCCCTGGGTTACGCAGCGGGGACCCGGGAGAGGAGTTTCTGCAGCGTCAGAAAACTTTGATTCAGCCGCGAAGGTGCTGAATGAACGAGGGATATGACCTGGAAAGGATAAACAGGAAAAAGGGGATGTTTCTCCAGCCTTGCCTTTTTCCCCCTCCCTGTCTCAGGATCACTGACAGGGATTATACAAATGAGAGCAGGAAACTGCAGTCAGGGTTTTGCCAGAAATAGATTTATTTTTTCTTTCTTCTGCTAGAAATGAAGAAGTATGGGAGTCCGTAGAGGCTGTTCCACATGCACCCTCACATTTTGATTGCCAAGTCATTTGCATTCGTATAGAAAGTGACATCCACCCTGCAATGGGAGTTGAGATGTAATCCCAAAGAATAAAAACTCCTGGAAACATCTCCGTGCCACTGATACAACTTCAGAAAGATACGAGTTTGGAATAAGCAGGAAATGTACTGAATCTTTTCGGAGGAGTAGAAGAGAAGCCTCACCTTGGAAGATGTTAAATGTTAATATTTTACCCAATCGCCGCCACTCGTGGATTTGGTGAGTATTCCATGGGTTTGTCTGGATCAGGTGGGCACAAGAGCTGGAAGGTGGTGATTTTGCCTTGGTCAAAGGTAGATGCTGAGGGGGTGTGTGATCCTGGGGCTGTGGCGCTGGCGGGTTCTTGGGGGAATATTCCCTTTTCTGCTCTTCTCTGGTCAGATTTTGGGGTGCCAACGCACCCTCACCACGCCTGGTACCTGGGGCTGTGGGCAAAGGACGGGAAATTCGCTGTTGGGCTCGACTGTTTTCCTTCTCAGGTGTGCACGGAGCGAAATCTTCCTTTAAAAATTAATGAGTCCCTAAAACGTCCTTTCGCTTGAGTGATTTCATGGTGCTACCTCTGCACCTTCTCCAGTCTCTTGTCAACTACTGTTGCATTTTAATAAGCAGAAGGAGCTGCTGCTGCTGCCTCTGCTCTGCTCTGGCCGTGGTGGGGCAGAGGGAAACTCCAGAGCCGTGTCCTACCACGGATGCTGCTGGATTGGCTTTGGTGGTTGGCACCAAAACGGGTTCCATTTAGTGGGTAAAGACTCAGTGCTTGAGTTCAGGGATGGAGCCATTGGTTGGGGTGATACACATGGTCTTCTAGGGTGGGTAATCTGTGTAGTCCTTCAGAATATAGAGATAATTTTATACCCTAGATACTCAAATGCTGACTTTGTAATCGTACCTATACCCGTAAATACTCTGGTTTTACACAGAATTTATTCTACGTAATCTCATTAGTGCTTATAATCGTTTAACCTCTGCATTAGGCTCTGGGATGAACCTGTGGCTTAGTATTTGTATATATTAATAAAAGTATCGAGGCTGTGAGCCCTTCAAGGCGCTGGGGAGGGACAGGGTGAGGTGCCTTCCCCAGAGCACAGCCTGGTCCTCAAGGAGAGCCACGTGTGGTGTTTCAGGGACAGGGGAATGGAAAGGTAAATATTTAGAGAAGAGCAAAAATGCATTATTATATTATTGGAAGACCTCTGGTTACAGCAAATGTTCAGACAGGAAGGAACAGGAGGCCCCAGAGACGAGGAGGCGGCAAGAAGGGAAGGATGGAGGGTCCCACCAGTCGTGTGAGTTCTCCTGTGAGGTGCTGGGTGTCCTCCCTTCCAAGGGCTGTCCAGTTGGAGGGAACTTCTCCCAGTTAAGGCCCAGCAGTGTCTGGCATTGCCCTGCACAGACACCAGGGCTGTGTCTGCCTCAGGAACCGCTGAGAGCTGAGGTGGCACCGTGGGCTGGGATGGAGAGCCAGCTCCTTCCTCCCTGCTGCTGGTGGTGCCAGCCCTGGGAGCCAGGGCAGTGCCACTGCCCAGCTCCCTGTCCCTCAGCAGGACACAGCTGGTGGCAGTGCCACTGCTCAGGCCCCCTGTCCCTCTGCAGGACACACCTGGTGGCAGTGCCACTGCCCAGCCCCCCTGTCCCTCTGCAGGACACAGCTGGTGGCAGTGCCACTGCTCAGCCCCCTGTACCTCTGCAGGACACACCTGGTGGCAGTGCCACTGCCCAGCCCCCTGTCCCTCTGCAGGACACACCTGGTGGCAGTGTCCCTCCCTGGCTCACATGGTCCCTGTGTCCTCAGGAGGGTGTTGACAGCACGTGTTCCTCTCCGACCAAAGAGGTCCCACACGTGGCAGAGCTGAAGGACAGAGATAGGAGGGGACTCACGAGGCTGTGCCTGGCACAGGAGCAGGTGTTGCTGTGCCTTAGCAGAGCCTGTGTCAGAATCATGGAATGCTGGGATGGTTTGAGTTGGAAGGGACATCAAAGCCCATCCTGTCCCACCCCTGCCTTGGGCAGGGACACCTCCCACCAGCCCAGGGTGCTCCAAGCCCTGTCCAGCCTGGCCTTGGGCACTCCCAGGGCTGGGGCAGCCACAGCTTCTCTGCCCAATCTGTGCCAGGGCCTGCCCACCCTCCCAGGGAAGGATGTCTCCCTGATCTCTAATCTAAACCAAGCTGTCTTGGAATTTTGACCATGGATTCCCCTTGATTTTTTGCAAGGGGAGTTGGTTTGATTGGAAAGTTCCTCTTGAGGAGGACACCTGGTGAACTAAGAGAGAGAAATATTGGACCAGAGGAAATGGGTGGGAAGTGTTAATCCATTTGCCAGACTTACAAGTGAAAGGAAGGGGAGAGACTGTGCACATTAGTTATGGACAGTGTGAGCATCTGTGCAGGGCAGAGGCAGTCATGGAAATAAGTGTTTCCTTTGGAGAAAGGAGAGATCCTTCTGTGGTTGCAAGGGCAATATGAATAATTTCAGCTCTAGAAATGAAGAGCACTGTAATCCTAAGAGGAGGATTTTCAGTGTTGGGCCCTGGAGACAGATCAGAGCTCTCTGATCAGTCAGTGAAGTTTCAGGTAATTAAAAGTGAACAGCTCAAAGGGGGCCTTGTCAGGGTATGGATTTATGAAGGAGGAGATGGGGGTTATCCTAAAAAACTCACTTCCCCTGTGCACAGGTGGGAATAAAGCCCATTCTTCACCCTGTACTGGTGTGGTCAATGTTAGACTGAGTCTGGCTGATCTTGGCCTGTGTGGCCTCCTGGTTATTTGTTCAGAGCACACATTGTGGCTGAGACCTGTTTATTCCTGTTAATTGGGCACTGGCAGTGCATCTTCAGGCATTTCCTTCCTCTTGACTAAGTTTTTGGGCTTCTTCTGAGCTTCTCCTCCTGCTGTCCCATCATGCATAAGCAAACTCTTTACCTTCACACTGGTCTAGTGGAAGGTGTCCCTGCCCAAGGCAGGGAGTTGGAATAGGTGACTTTTCAAGGTCCCTTCCAAACCAAACTATCTCATGATTCATAGAATTGTAGAATCACAGAATCAGTTGGGTTGGAAGAGACCTCTGAGATCATCAAGTCCAACCCTTGATCCAACCCCACTTTGATTCTGTGGATGGCCTTTAGCTTTGGAGCACCAAGTTCTCCACCAAGTTCAAGAGAGGAGCTGGTGGTTCCCATCAACACCTGGGCAAAGTGGGACATCAGTCACTGCTGATTTGGGGGGGCAGAGAGGAGAATCTTGGCTTGTGCTCTGCCTGGAATGGGGCTTTGGACGGTGTTTTAGGGAACTGGGAGGTGGTTACATGCAGTTGGGATTGCACTGGCACTCCCTGGAAATGCCTGGTGGAGAAACTGAGGAGTTTGTGGCTGGTGCCTGTTCATGGAGAGGATTTCAAGCTCAGGTCTGGCCCCAGAGATGGAACATTGTGTTGGTGGGGCAGCAGAAGGTGTCATGATACAGAGTGGTGGAACAAAACCCCAGGACTCTGCTCCTGGCTGCCAGCACAGGGACCTCAGGGTGCTCCACAGCCCACAGATAAGAGCAGCAGGTCCTCTTGGGATATCTCAGTGCTGGAATAGAAACATGTTTATCAGAGGGGTGATAACCACGGGGTGCTGAACAGCCACCCTGACCTCAGTTCTTTCAGCTCACTTGATTCAGGCTGAGAAGTTTGCAGTGGGATGGGAGGCTGGAGGTGTTTTTCATAATGTGCTGTCACACCAAATCATGGAATCATTCAGGTTGGAAAAGCCCACTGAGACCATCGAGCCCAGCTGTCCCCCAGCACTGCCAAGGCCACCACAGACCATGTCCCCAAGTGCCACATCCACATGACTGTTGAATCCCTCCAGGGATGGGGATCCACCCCTGCTCTGGGCAGCCTGGACAACATTTCTGGGTAGAAATTTTCCCAAATGTCCCTGCTAAACCTCCCCTGGCACAACTTGGAGCTGTTTCCTCTCGTCCTGTCCCTTGTTCCCTGGAGCAGAGCCCAACCCTCACCTCACTTCACTGACACACTGACTTGGATTTTGATATTGAGTTTCAAAATACTCAATGTTTGGTCTGGGATTCAACACTCTCCAATCCCATGGGTTGATCTTCTCTGCCCTCAAGTCACCTCATTTTCCTGGGCTTCAGCTGTAACTTCAGATCTACTTAAAACATGTTGGTTGCCTTCACTTATGAATCCTGTAGCCTTCTATAAATAGGCAGAATTCCCAACAAAGAAATGATTTATATGCAGAAGGTAGATTTGAGAGACAGAGCTCAGAAATCTGTAGGCACAATTTAGCAAGAGAAGGCCAAATATTTCTCCTGTGCTCACAAGTGCCTGTAGGAAGCACAGAGAACCCACTGTTGAGATGTGTCTGCAGCAGAGACAATGCCTGGCTGGAAGGGAATTTTTCACAATAAAATAATGGGGATTTAATTGGCTCTGAGCAGTGCAGTGTTTGCTTTGGCTGTTTGGGAAGCTGGTTACGAGGGGATTCCAGTGGAGGAACGGGGTTGGTATTTAGTGACCTTTCCCTTCTCTTCATGCTGTATCTTTTCAAGCTGTTCCTGGCTGGATTTTCATGCTGGTCTTGCGAGGCAGAAGATAAGAGTCAGAGTGTTTGAAGCTGCTCTTGACATATTTACATTCCCATATTTCCATTCATTATCTTAACTTCCAGGGAAATAATCTGTGTAACTTCATTTGGATGGGAGACTCTTTTTAGCTCAGTTCATGTCCATCTCCATCTGTCACACACGTGAAGTTGTTTTTCCAGTCTCTTCCTCCTCCTCCCTGAGTTGTCCCGGTCCCAGCAGTGAGTCCTCCCTGGCTGCAGACACATTTCCATGTGCTGATCCCGTTGGGATGAGCCTGGATGGAGGAGCTGCCCTGGTGGATCAGCAGCTGCTCCCCAGCCTGGCTTTGGTGGTCTCCATGAACACCCTTTGGGGTCCATCAGCCAGGTCCAGGCTTGGGATAGTGGGAGGTGTCTCTGCCCTTGGCAGGGCATGGATCGAGATGGGCTTTAAGGTCCCTTCCAGCCTAAACCATTCTGGGATTCTGTGAATGCAAAAACAGCTCCCAGCATTTCCTAAGAAATTCTGGGGCTTTTCCCACTCTTGCATCTGAGCAGGCTTAGGAATGCAGATTCCTGTTTCTAGAGCTTTATCAGGATTTCCTCCCTAACCCTCTTCTCCAGAGGCTGATAACTGGGATACAGATTTCTCTGAGCTCCAACCTCCCTGGCAGATCAGGCACTCTCAGGCAGTCAGGGAACAGCCCAGTGGAAAAGGGGTTTCTTCTCTACTCAAGAAAGAAGTGAAATTCAGTGAGTGAAATTCTGGGTTCCTGCTGGCCTGGGGTTTGTACAAAGAACTCCAGAAGTTGAGTGATTTTTTTTTCACAGCCTCCACAGCTTGTGATTTACCATCCTGAGAACAGCTCCCCATTCCCCCTGAGCCAGTGCCCTCAATTTACCCCCTTTGCTGATGGGAATAATGAAGGAGCTTTTCCAGGGGCGTTGCAGCATTCCCGTGGAGTTACTCTGCTCAAGCTGCTGCTGCACAGAATAAATCAGGGTGCACCTCATGTAGGAGCTCCTTCCCA
Organism: Willisornis vidua nigrigula; assembly: GCA_021164005.1. Lineage (NCBI taxonomy): Eukaryota > Metazoa > Chordata > Aves > Passeriformes > Thamnophilidae > Willisornis > Willisornis vidua. The sequence continues at coordinate 285,241 of JAJPCS010000074.1, read as the reverse complement.
ACACAGAGCAGGACAGAGGGATGCTGAGCACTGTCCTCTGCTCCCCAGCTCCAAAGCTCAGCTGGAATTTAACCCTGAGAACCAACCAAAGGCTTTTCCTTTAGTTTTCCCTGTCCTTGCTGACATCCTGCTCAGCCCTGGGTGACACAGGGTTGTCACCACCAGCCAGGGTGTTCAGCCCTCACGCAGATGAGGCTCCTCAGAAGGGCTTTTCAGACTGAAAATCTTTCTCCACAAACTGCAAAGGCCAATCCATAATCATTATCCACCTCCCATTCCCTCTGGCTCTGTCCTGGGAGCTCTGGATTCCAGCAGATGGATGTCAGCACTCGGCTGCCACCAGAGCAGAGCTGTCTCAAACCAGACACTGCTCAGGGAACATCTTTGCTGCTCATTTTCAGGGCAGCCACGTACAAAAGAAAGAGTCTGAAGCTTCGAATCATGGAATCACAGAATCATGGAATAATAGAAGCACAGAATCACAGAATCATGGAATAACAGAATCACAGAATTATGGAATCACAGAATCATGGAATAATAGAAGCACAGAATCATAGAATCATGGAATAACAGAATCACAGAATCATGGAATAACAGAATCACAGAATTATGGAATCACAGAATCATGGAATAGTAGAAACACAGAATCATAGAATCATGGAATAACAGCAGCACAGAACTGTGGAATCACAGAATATCCTGAGTTGGAAGTGACCCCCAGGACCACCAAGTCCAGCTTCTAACACAGAACACACCATTCCATGGAATGTGACAGTGCTAATAACATGGGGGGTTTTAATGAGAGTTGGGAAATGAAGCCCTAAACTGTCTGAATTACAGCAAAAAGAGCCATTCTGGTACCTTTGGAAGCACAAAGAGTGTCTTTCCTCAGCGTTTTTATTGTCTTTGTTGGGTTTGTCCCAGATCACAGAATCCCAGACTGGTCTGGGTTGCAAAGGACCTCGGGGACCCCCTGCCATGGGCAGGGCTGGCCCTCGATGGTTATTACAATCAGTTTATTGATTTGAACACAGCCTTGATAAAGGCATAAACCAGCAAAGAGAGGAAAAAAAGAAACCCTCATTGTTATTCTGGTGAATTAGCTGCGGTTTTTTCATGCTCCCAGTTCCGCGGAGTTCACCAGACGTGCGGGGCCGGCTCCAAAGCTCCCGCTGACGTCAATGGAGCGGCGAAATGAGAGCAGCGCCCGGCACCGCATCCATCAGCTCCGCGCAGCATCCCCCCGGCCTGGCACCGCGTCCCCCCCGCCTGGCACCGCACCCCCCCGCCTGGCACCGCACCCCCCCGCCTGGCACCGCATCCCTCTGCCTGGCATCGCATCCATCAGCTCCGCGCAGCGTCACCCCCGCCTGGCACCGCGTCCCCCCGTCTGGCA
>JAJPCS010000074.1:255325-282536 GCA_021164005.1 Willisornis vidua nigrigula | reverse complement strand
TGGCCGTGGCACTGAGTGCCATGATCTGGTAAAGGGACTGGAGTTGGACCAAGGGTTGGACTTGATCTGGGAGGTCTTTTCCAACCCAATCCATTCTGTGATTCTATGGATGTGGCACTGAGTGAGAATCCACCACATCTTGATCCAACCTCACTGTGATCACCAGCCCAGGGCACTCTGTGTCCTGGGCTGATGATCACAGTAGGGTTGGATCAAGGGTTGGACTTGCTGATCTCGGAGGTCTTTTCCAACCCAATCCATTCTGTGATTCTATGGATGTGGCACTGAGTGAGAATCCACCACACTGGATGGGAGTATTTGGATTTCAGGGGTTTGGCCCACTCTCAAAAGCACCAGCATGAGCAAAACACAGCAGATGTGATTGGTGGGTTTGTTTATGGGAGTCAGAGAATTAGGAGAGGAACCGGGTTTGATAGACAGGATATATTTGGCTTTTAGGAGAGCATGAAATACAACTTGGAGTATTCCAGTTGACTCTGAGAATGGGGGAGCTCCAGTCTGGCCACAAACTGGCTGGGAGCTGAGGAGGAGAGTGGGAGCATCCGTGGGATCCGACAAGGACAGGCTGCTCCAGGGAGCCTGGTATTGCTTAGCCTGGAGGAATTAATATCTGCAGAGAGATGAGCACAACTCTCCGTGTCTGAAGGCTGGAAAAATGACAACTAAATCCTTGGTTTCCTTGTCAGAGAAGCAGAGGGAGCTGGGCAGGGAGGACAGCAGTGAGGGGGTGCTCAGGGTGGGCTGGCAGGAAAGGGGGAGTGAGGATCACCCAGAGCTGCTGAGAATAACCTGAGAGATGGGCTGGGAGTCAGTGGAGGGACCGTGGGGGGAGCAGCCTCCGGATCTAGGGCAGCTCTGACGTCTTTCTGAGGAAGGCACAGCAGTTTCAGCAGTTCAGGGTTTGAGGCAGCAAATGAGGCAGGATCAGCACGAGGCAGTGGTGGAGGGGCTGGGGGCACCTTCAGGGACAGGATGGACACGGTGCCCTGTGCTCCTGCCCACAGATCCCTGGGGCACCTTCAGGGGCAGGATGGACACGGTGCCCTGTGCTCCTGCCCAGGGGCACCTTCAGGGACAGGATGGACACGGTGCCCTGTGCTTCTGCCCAGGGGCACCTTCAGGGACAGGATGGACACGGTGCCCTGTGCTCCTGCCCACAGATCCCTGGGGCACCTTCAGGGGCCGGATGGACACGGTGCCCTGTGCTCCTGTCCACGGTGCCCTGTGCTTCTGCCCAGGGGCACCTTCAGGGGCAGGATGGACACGGTGCCCTGTGCTCCTGCCCAGGGGCACCTGCAGGGGCAGGATGGACACGGTGCCCTGTGCTCCTGTCCACGGTGCCCTGTGCTCCTGCCCAGGGGCACCTTCAGGGGCAAGATGGACATGGTGCCCTGTGCCCCTGCCCAGGGACACCTGCAGGGGCAGGATGGACACGGTGCCCTGTGCTTCTGTCCACAGTGCCATGTGTTCTGCCTAGGGGCACCTTCAGGGGCAAGATGGACACAGTGCCCTGTGCTCCTGCCCACAGATCCCTGGGGGCACTTTCACGGGCAGGATGGACACGGTGCCCTGTGTTCCTGCTCACAGATCCCTGGGGCACCTTCAGGGGCAGGATGGACACGATGCCCTGTGTTCCTGCCCACGGATCCCACCAGCCTCGTGGCCTCAGAGGGCCCAGAACAAAGCCTGAGAATCCCACATATGTAAATTCAGCGATAATTTGTGATTTCCAGCCTGGCGCCAGGGACAGGAGCCACAGCTTTGCCTGAGAGCCCTTGGGAAGGAGGTGCTGCTGTGAGAGGAGCCTGAGGGTGCTGCACATGGGGCAGGCAGAGCCTTTCTGTGCCAGAGGCAGAGGAGGGCACTGGGACACAGCCCTGCTGGGGAGGGAATTGCTCATGGCTCAACACACCTGGCCCTGCCCACGGACCCCCAGAACACCCAGTGCCCTGGGCTGACCCCCAGCCTGGGCAGCAGAGCAGGGGGGCATTCTGCCCCTGTGCCCCTCAGGTGAGCCCCCAAACCCTGCAGAGCTGCCCCAGCCCTGGGAACAACAGCACAGGGACTGGAGCTGCTGGAGGAGCTCAGAGGAGGCCCCGGAGATGCCCCAGGGCTGGAGCCCCTTTGGAGCCAGGCTGGGAGAGCTGGGGGGGTCACCTGGAGAAGAGAAGGCTCCAGGGACACCTGAGAGCCCCTCCCAGTGCCTAAAGGGGCTCCAGGAGAACTGGAGAGGGACTGGGGACAAGGGATGGAGGGACAGAACAAGGGCAATGGCTTCCCTCTGCCAGAGGGCAGGGATAGGTGGGATATTGGGAAGGAATTCCTGACTATGAGGGTGGGCAGGCCCTGGCACAGGTGCCCAGAGAAGCTGTGGCTGCCCCATCCCTGGGAGTGTCCCAGGCCAGGCTGGACAGGGCTTGGAGCAACCTGGGACAGTGGGAGGTGTTCCTGCCCATGGCAGGGGGTGGGACTGGATGGACTTTTAAAGGTCTCTTCCCACCCAAACCAGTCTGGGATTCTGTGATAATGCACAAGGAGAGGGAGTTTATTCAGCCCAAAATTAAACTTTTGATGCTCATAATATTCTTTCAGTGAACACGTTGTGAAGGTAAAGGCTGCAGATTTACTTTGAGATGTGCATAAATACCAAGATGAAAGAACAGAACATGTTTGGAAACGAGGTTGTGAAGTCAGATGGGGAAAGTCCTTTCTTAGTCCTGTCATTCTGTCAGTCCCCTTCGTGTCTTACGTGGGGATCTGTCCTACAATTCCCAGAGATTTGGGGTATTCACCAAAAATGGCAAACAACACTGTGGTGTGGCACAGAAGCACAGCCAACCCCTGGGTTATGTGAATAGCTGTTTATTAGAGGACTCTGTTGGTGTTTCTGGGAGACTAATAGAGCAATGGCAGGACGTTTCTAATGTTTTGTCCTTTGTTGTGCCTTTTGATTTAAACTCTGTCAGACTGATGCACCACCATTCTGCTTCAGGTGTGAGGATTTCCATCAGCTCATAGAATCATGGAATGGGCTGGGTTGGGAGGGACCTAAAAGCTCATCTCATTCCCCTCCCTGCCATATCCCACCTATCCCTGCCCTCTGGCACTGGGAAGCCATTTCCCTTGTCCTGTCCCTCCATGCCTTGTCCCCAGTCCCTCTCTAGCTCTCCTGGAGCCCCTCCAGGCACTGGAAGGGGCTCTCAGGTGTCTCTGGAGCCTTCTCTTCTCCAGGTGACCCCCCAGCTCTCCCAGCTTAGACAATCTCCTTAGTTACCTTCATCAGAACCCCAGACTTGTTCCCTGAGGTTTCTGTGCTTCCAGGTGTGTTTCTGCCCCTCAGTAGTTTCCTGCTGGGTGCAGGAGCTCTGTCCTCTCCTGCCAGGCCCAGGAGAGTGTGACAGGGAACTGTCACCTTCAAACCCCCAGCTTTGGGATGTGCCAGTGCTGATTCTGTGGGATGGGGAGCACAGACTCTCAGCTTGGGTGTGTCACGTTCGCTGCCTTCCCGTAAAACACTGAACAGCTTTTGTTTTCATGGTCTGACCACAGAAACCCTGACCCCCAAATCTGTTCTGATTAATAGTAAGGCCCTGATGGCTAATTTTGCATGCAGCACACAGAGGAGTGTGACTATTCTGGGCTGTGATCCCATAACAGTGGTGAGTCATCAGCTGCAGCACACAGTGATATGAGGAGCTATTTATTACGGCCCTTCGAGCTGCAAATTCTTCTGAGCAGCGAGTTCATGTAGAAATTATGTAATTATTCCTCCTGGATGATTTCTCTTATTGGTTTGTAATTACAAGATATTCTCAGGACACTTTTGTATTTCGAAATTAAATCCTCGGAATGACTTAATGCAAAAAGAACTGAGAGATTAAATCTTACCTTGTTTGTGTTTGTTTTATTTGACTTATCAGTATCCAGTTCGCTGCTGTTGCTGCACAGAGTTCACCCTTTTTGTGAAACTGTTTAGTGCATCCTACACTGGTTGATAGGTCTATAATCAAGTGTTTGGGGTGAAGTCATCTGGTCTTGGAATCTGCCAGGAGGGGAATTCCATGTAGGATTCACAGCTTGTTTCTTGGGTGGGAGAAGGGCTGGCTCTGTAACTGCTGGGGGAATTGTCCTCATCTCCAGCTCTCCCTGGAGAGGGATGGGGAGTTCCAGAAGCCTTTAGGGAGGATGTGCTGCCTCCCAGATCCTCCTCCAGCTGCAGTTGGGGCCACACAGAGCCGTCATGGCCAAGTGCTGGCCCTGCAAGAGGCAAGTGGTAGACAAGGTGTTTTCCTAAGAAAGAAACAAAGTGGGTGTTAAAGCCTCTCAGAGGCCTCTGGGCGTGGTGGGAGCCTGGAAGGGAGAGCTGGGGCTGCTGCTGGCCCTGCACTGGAGCTCTGCACCAGCATTCCCAGCCTGTGTAGCCTTCCCTTTGAAGCCATGTGGGAATTCTATTCATAATTTCCATTCCTATTTTCACCCTGTTGCTACAGGTTCTTTTTAGATGTGCACAATATTTGTTTGCATGTTCTGCATTGCCAGACATCAGAGGGGAGCCCCGTGCCTGTTCCAGAAGGTCATTCCTTAGGGTCTCAATCCCTCAAAGGCTTGCTGTGCCTGGATGTTCCCATATCCCAGGGGCAGGATACTCCGGATTCCCTTTCAGATGGCTCCTTACCTCCTCCCTGCACCTTCCAGGGACTGTGCTCACCCTTCCTCCTGCAAGGACAGGGTTCAGCAGGGCCTCTCATGTCAGGGTTTACACCAGCACAGGAAATCAGCACAAAAATATAGTCAGAACTGAAATTTCAGGTTATTTTTGCAGACTGACTGTTCTCTGCTGTCTGTGGGTCTGTTGTAATTGGCTCTGTGTGGGTCACCTCACCCTGTGCTTTCAGCAGCTCCAGAGGGCTGCAGAGTCCTCTGGTGCCACTGCAGGAAGCCCCAGGTACAGTTCATGGTGCTCTCCAGCCCCAAGGAGTCTGAAATCCTTCCCTGGTGACACTCTTTGGGAATATACATAATAACAGGACAATGGGGAATGGGTTTAAATTAAAAGAGTTTCAGATGTGGTATTAGGAAGAAATTGTTCCCAGTGAGGGTGGGCAGGCCCTGGCACAGGTTACCCAGAGAGTCTGTGGTTGCTTCTGGATCCCTGGAAATGCCCAAGGTCAGGTTGGAGCACCCTGGGCTAGTGGAAGGTGTCCCTGCCCATGGCAGGGGGTGAAATGGGATGATCTTTAAGGTCCCTCCCAACCCAAACCAGTCTGTGACTCTGTGAGTCAGTGATCTCTGGAGTTTTTCCCAAACCTGGAGAGAACAGCTTCCTTCCCTTTCTGGAGGAGCAGAGCCATGAGCCACATCCTGGAGCAGGACTTTCCCTGCAGGACCTGCTTGTCTCTGGTCACATCACCCAGTGTGATGACCTCAGGTGAAGGTGAAAGGAGACCAAGACATCCAAATTTCCTTGGGTAATGGTTTGATTTCCTGTCATGTTTCTGAGCCTCAGGCCTTGTGCTTCACTTGTGTCTCTGGAACACCAGGGAGTTGTCTTGATGTTGTCACACTTTGGGTACATGAAGGGAAAAGGTCCCTGCAGAGTTCATCACAGAGTCACAGAATGGTCTGGGTTGGAAGGGACTTCCATCCCATCCCATCCCATCCCATCCCATCCCATCCCATCCCATCCCACCCCATCCCATCCCATCCCATCCCATCCCATCCCATCCCATCCCATCCCATCCCATCCCATCCCATCCCACCCCTGCCGTGGCAGGGACACCTCCCACTGTCCCAGGGTGCTCCAAGCCCTGTCCAACCTGGTCATATTCCCCCCACTGTCCCAGCCCACCTGAAATGTGGAGGTGCACCTGTTTATCTGTAGCTGAGTGACAGGTTTGTCCATGGAAAGCTGCCATAGCATTGAGGTGGAATTTTTTGTCTTTGCCTGGAGCTGCAAAGAGAAAGGAGAATCCTTTCTCCCATGTTCCTGTTGGGACCTCTGGGAACAGGAGATGCTTTCATGCTGTCCCCACCTGAAATGCCCTTGTGAGCTGAGCACAATCAAGGAGTACATTTTGGGGTGTAAACAGGGACCTTCTCAACTGCAATTTTATTGGCAGTTTTGTCACCCACAGGAGCAGGTCTGGGGGATTTTGGCAGAATCTGACCAGAGACAAGATGGGGCAGGAAGCAGGTTGGTGTCTTTGGTACTGAGTATATTTTGCAGTGATTCAAAGGCTGTGGATTAAAAAGAACACCAAAGAAAGAAACCTGCTGGATCTTGCACAGATGCTGTGGGGAGGCAGAGGCAGTTTGGTGCCAACGGGGCACTGAGTCAATGAGTGTGAAGAGTTTGGCCCCCGAATTCCCCTGAGATTGGAGGAAGGAGCCAGTGATGCAGCTTCTCTGCTAATCAGAACTCCACACTCTTGCTTTGCTGAGGGGCTACATAAATGTTTCTTAATCACTATTGAAAATAGAAAAACCCCCATGTCCTTCTATTTATAATCTTTTCCTTAAAACTGTGCCATAAACTGATCTCAGCCTGAGTATTTCAGAAGCTGAAGAGAAGATGGGCCAGCAAGGCTCTTAAAAAGCTGTAAATCACATTTTATTGTCCAGTTATCTCAGGTAGGGCTATTGTTTTTACACTGATTGTCTATAATTTTGTTTTAATCTTTACTATTTGACATTTCTGTTCAATTTTTATCTCTCTTTTAGGAACAGTCATTTAAAGATGGTTTAACAGTAAGTTTGGAAGGAGAGATTAATTAAAAAGATGAAGGCAGTAGTGAAACAGGTCTGTGTTAGGTACATCATTTGAGGTCCTCTTGGGTGTTAGAGATTAGACAACTTCTTTTTTCCAAGATTAAGGAGAATCACGAAATCATTTAGATTGGAAAAGCCCTCTCAGACCATCGAGTCCAACCAGCCCTCAGCACTGCCAAGGCCACCACTGACCATGTCCCCAAGTGCCACATCCACAGGGCTTTGGAATCCCTCCGGGGATGGGGATCCACCACCTCCCTGGGCAGCACCTTCCAAGGCCTGACCACCCTTTCCATGAGGAAATTCCTCCTGATGCCCCACTTGAACCTTCCCTTGAGGTCATTCCCTCCCTCCCTCCTGTCCCTGTGCCCTGGAGCAGAGCCCGACCCACCCCAGCTCCTCTCTCCTGGCAGGGATTGCAGAGAGCAGGATTGGATTGCAGCAGGATCCATAGGGTGGGTAAGGAATGAGCTGTCCCAGTCCTGATGGTCTCAGAATCCCTTGGTCTTTGAGGAGCCATCCCACCCCCCAGCCCCTCACCCAGCAGGCAGAATCCAGTTGTGGGATCCATGGCTTGGTGTCCCCTGACCCCCTGTGTCCCTGCAGTGGGCCCAGCTCAGCTCCAGAACCCCTGGAACACCTGCATGGCTTGGCCAACCTCGAGGGGACGTTGTGCCAGGTGGGAGCAGGGAGGGGCAGCAGGGCCAGCCCTGGGCAGGCTGAGCCCTGGGAAAGCTTTCCCATAAAAACACCCAGGGAAAGGTTGTGAAGCAGCTGGAGGAAGTGCAGGCAGGGATTTCCAGCAAATCATCCCCGTGTGTGCTGGAAGGAGAATTCCCGCACACGTGAACATTCCCGGCTGCGGTGGAAGCCCCGGAGGCGTTGGAGCTGGGTGACATCATGAGGAGAAGGAATGAATCCACACAGAGGGTGATGCCAGGGAACCAAATCCCTGGGTTTGCCCGCTGAGCTGTGCCTGGCAAAGCGGAGCAGGGAAAGGCAGAGCACCAAGGGAGGGTTGATAAGTGTCAGTTGTGACCTGAGCGTGGTCATGGGGTGAAGATCTTCTTGGTGTCCTACACAAACATTTCCTGTGACTCCTTTCTGAGGGTGAGGAGCAGAAGGGAAGGGGCTGGTTCTGTGCTCTGTTCACACCAGTCCTGTTGCTGGGCCAAGCTGGCCAGTCCCCATGGCCACCTGGGTAGGGCCATGGAGTTATCCAAGCCCATGACTGGGGAGAGCAGCTCCATCCCATCTGTTTGCAGCTACAGACACTTATGGGAACAGAGATCTACTGGGGAAAGTGGCAGTGAAGGAGATGCTGGATCTCACCATGTGAAGTGCATGAAAGGACTTTCTGGGAAGAGAATGGATATTGGCTGAAGGAATAGATGTCTGTGAGTGAAGGTTTGAAGTGGGTCTACATTGAGTGTCCTACTTGCACTCACGTCACAAAAGGCTGCCTACATTTTTTCATCCATAAAGGTAGTAAATTGTTTGGAGTGGAGTCTGGAAGAACAAGCTGACCCTCTTTTGCTTTACTGCATTAAAATTACACAGGGTTTTAAGAACTATTCTATTAAACTCTACACTCCCTGCTGCTCTCCCAGACCAGTTTTAGCTCCAGTACTGCTGATAACTGATGCAATATTATGCATTTATTTCAGATTAAAAGTATTGAGAAGTAGATTGCAGGGGGAAAAAATCTGTTTTCATGAGGACACAAATGAAATTGTGAAAGCTCTGGCAAAGGTATCCCCTCCCATCAGGTCTGACATGTCAGCACAGCAGTGTGTGGAAGGAGGAATATTGTGGAGCTGATGTATGTCAGCACGTTCTCAGTGCAGGCTGGGAGGTGCTGGGGCTGCAGGACACACAGGAAAAGGGGATTGTTTCATGGAATCATGGAATGGTTTGGGTTGGAAGGGATCTTAAAGACCATTCAGTGACACCCCCTGTCACGGGCAGGGACACCTCCCACCAGCCCAGGGTGCTCCAAGCCCTGTCCAACCTGGCCTTGGACACTCCCAGGGATGGGGCAGCCACAGCTTCTCTGGGCACCTGTGCCAGGGCCTGCCCACCCTCCCAGCCAGCAATTCCTTCCCAATATCCCACCTGTCCCTGCCCTCTGGCAGTGGGAAGCCATTCCCTGTGTCCTGTCCCTCCATCCCTTGTCCCCAGGTCTCTCTCCAGCTCTCCTGGAGCCCCTTTAGGCACTGGAAGGGGCTCTCAGGTCTCCCTGGAGCCTTCTCTCCTCCAGGTGAAACTCCCCCCAGCTCTCCCAGCCTGGCTCTAAAGGGGCTCCAGCGCTGGAGCATCTCCAGGGCCTTTTATAGAATAGGGGAAGGAGTTTCTGAGTATCAACCAGCCCCCTCATGTAACACTTCACTTGTCAGTGCTCCCGTTCATCCATCAATAACTCTGCAGTTCCATCCTCCTCCTCAGAAGAGTGTAATTTGTCAGGCCTGGTGCTGCAGAGCTGAGTCCGAGGGAGAGAGCTCTGGTGCCAGGGAGCCCTGGCCATGGCACAGCTCCTGCAAGCTCACAGCTGGGCACTGCACTACAGCCAAGATTCCCAGCCCAAGTTCTCTACCCCTTTGTTTCTCTGAGTTTCAGTCGTGAACTTACCAGTCACACATTTTTATGCAGTTTAATATCTTTTCCGTGGCTTCATTTTCTCTTCTGTTATTAAAAAAAGAAAAGGAAAAGCTCTCCTGGGCATGAATGAGGATTTATGTAATAGGTTGCAATGGCTCCATCAAAGCCATTGTGTTCTGTCTTGTGAATATCTATTTAATCAGTGGTTTTAAAAGACCTTATTTGTGCTAAGTGATTCTTCTTTCTCAGACTGCAGCAAGGCTCTTCTGCTCTCGTGGAGACAGAGCACAGCCAGTCCAGCTGCCCTGGGCTTGAGTGGCACTGTTGAACCAGCTTTGTGCTGGCAAGAGGTTCAAGTGCCAGGGATGCTCTTCAGATGGTTATGGAGCTGCTGCAAGGGTTGAGGAAGGAGCATTGCAGGGTGCTGCTTCTCTGAGGAAGTCCTGGGGTGTGTTAACTGACCTGTTGCACTCAAGGCAAAAAGGAACTGGACCTGCACTTGTGTTTCCTACACCACAGGGTTCTGGAGAAGCTCTGTGGGTTGCTGCTGTAGTGTAGGAGTGAAGCCAACCCTTGATGGCTTGGAGGCACCAAGAAGGTTTCAGACCCTGCTCCCAGAGAGAACTTTGCTCCATCAGCCCTCCAAGAGCTGCCTTGACCATGCAGGTCAGAGCACTGGGCAGTGAAGCCTCCACTGGGCAGTGTGTGGGAGGACCACAGGGGGATGAGACCCCCCCAGCGTGTCAGTGCTTCTGTTCTCGGGCTGTCTCGGTGCTCACTGACTTTTTGCTTCCACCTCATCCAAGGAAATGAAAAGGGCTGGGAGTTCATTGTTGCTTTGCTCACTGAGACAAGTGGAACCCATGATGTAAATTTAGACAGAATTTGGGGTTTGTGTGTGGCGAGTCAGCAGCACACACAGAAACTTTGATGTTTTTAGCTTAAATCATGGAACTTCTCTTACAACAGGAAAGTCAAAAGCCTTCCTGGATAAGATGTTCTGACCCACAGTAACTCTTTGCACCTAAGCAGGGTGACTCCTGCACGGCTTCCCAGCCTGGCACAGGCTGTTCTCCCCTCTGCTCCGTGTCACTGAACATGCTGCCTTGCCCAATTAAAGCAGGACGTTGGAAGAGAGCAAAAATCACCAACCATTTAGGGCTGAGTGCTCAGCACAGAAGGGTTTGGCATGAGGGTTTTGTTCCCTGTTGCCTCCCCAGCCACCCTGCTATCTTGTTTGCCCTTCACATGACTCTCCATCAGGCCCTCGATATCTGCGTGGCATTTGAGGTGCCCTGGTCAGATGTTGTGCTGGGTGGTGCCAGGGCACTCACAGAGTGTCACATTTTATCCTGGCTCAGCCATGGTCAGACAATGCCTGTTGTTTGCCTCCCACCCTGGCTCTGTGATCCTGATCGTTCCCAGACGCTGCCCGAGGCTGGCAGACGGATGGCACACAGGCCCTCACCCTGGCACTGATTGTTTCTTGGCCATCATCCAGTCCCAAGAACATCAGCACATTTGCAGAAAGGTTTCCTAACCTGAAAACTCAGGGCTGGCCTGAGCTCCTCCATGAAGGACAGAAGGAGACAGATTTCTGCTGGAGTTCAGCAAAAGGCAGGAGGGTGAAGGTTTCAGAAGCTGCATCTTGGCTTGGGCAGGAGAAGACAAGAGGCCTGGGGTGGGGTGAGAGGGGGTGCAGCAGAGCTAAGTCTGCTTCCAGTTTCCTGCTGGGATTTAACCTCAGCTCCAACAGGCTGATTTAAATGCACCTTCCCAGCTGAAGTGATAGGGCTGGCAGTGATCCAGCCTGGGCAGCTTTGCTGCCAGCAGACAAAGGGTGAAACAGCCCACACGGTGCTGAGTTGCAGGAAAAGGCTCCCTCCTGAAGCTTGGAGAATCATTGACCTGAAAAGCAGTGTGGAGCACACACTGCTGGGCTCAGCCCTGCAGGAGGTGTTGGTGTGTGCCACGGTGTGTGTTCAGTGCCCTGGAACTGCTGCAGCCCTGCCTGCCTTGCTGCCACCCCAGTGTCCCCCCACCCAGCCCCCATCTGGCTTTCAGCAGCTCCTCAAGAGTTTGGGGCAGTTTCACAGAATCACAGAATAGCTGGGGTTGGAAAGGACTCTGGAAATCTCCAGTCCAACTTCCCTGCCCAGGCAGAGTTCAGGTGGGTTTGGAATGTCTCCAGAGGGGGAGACCCCATGACCTCACAGGGCAGATGTTCCAGTTGTCTGCCACCCTCAATGTAAACAGGTTGGCCACAACAACCCCCTGCAGCACTGCAGGGTGGGCACAGAGTGGCTGGAGAGCAGCCAGGGGGAAAGAGACCTGGGGGTTTGGATTGACAGGAGGCTGAACATGAGACAACAGTGTGCCCAGGTGGCCAAGAAGGCCAATGGGATCCTGGCCTGGCTCAAGAACAGTGTGGCAGCAGAGCCAGGGCAGTGACCCTTCCCCTGAACTCTGCATTGGTGAGGCCACACCTTGAGTGTTGTGTTCAGTTCTGGACCCCTCAGCTCAGGAAGGACATTGAGGGGCTGGAGCGGGGCCAGAGAAGAGCAACGAGGCTGGAGAAGGGACTGGAGCACAAGTGCTGTGGGGAGAGGCTGAGGGAGCTGGGGGTGTTCAGCCTGGAGAAGAGGAGGCTCAGGGGGGACCTCAGCACTGTCTGGAACTCCCTGAACGGATGTTGGACCCAGGGGAGGGGATTAGTCTCTTCTCCCAGACAACCAACAGTAGGACAAGAGGGCACAGCTCAAGCTCTGCCACGGGGGAGGTTTGGGTTGGATATCAGGAAGAAATTCTTCACAGAGAGAGTGCTCAGGGATTGGAATGGCTGCCCAGAGAGGGGGTGGATTCTCCATCCCTGGAGGTGTTTAAGGTGACACTGGATGTGGCACTGAGTGAGAATCCACCACGTCTTGATCCAACCCCAAGTGTGATCACCAGCCCAGGGCACTGAGTGCCCTGGGCTGGTGATCCCAGTGGGGTTGGATTAAGGGTTGGACTTGATGAACTCGGAGGTCTCTTCCAACCCAACTGATTCTATGATTCTGTGATTCTCTACATTGAGGTGGAACTCCTTGTGTTTTAATTTATGGCCATTACTCTTGTTCTGTGGCTGGGCACCACTGAAAAGAGTGTGCCCCCACCTATTGCAGCAGTTCCTCTCTAGCTTCAGGTGCTCTCAGCAGGTCCTCCCTACCTTCAGGTGTTTCCTCCCCACCTTCAGGTGTTTCCTCCCCCTTGTTTGGTCCATGAAATCAAACACTGGAGTAACCCACCGCTGTGTACTCTCTGCAGGTTTTGCCACACTGAATGTTTTCACACACTGAGTCAATATTGTTAAATGGATCAATTTTGCCCCTGGATTTCCTCTGCCCACTCCTTCTTTGTTAGCTCAGGTCAAACCTTGATCAATACCCCGAAATACCCAAGGTGTGTCTCAATTCTATTAGCTCAAGAGTGGAGCTTTTACGGCGATGACGCCAATCTCCAACTGCAATCAGATATAATGATTTTGTGCCAGGCCTCCACATTGGTGCTTATTCACACTGAAAACTTCACCTTCTCTGTTATTAAGTGGGAATCAATTGTGGCAAGTGCTCTGCTCCTATTTCTTCCCGATCTCCCAGTCTCTGTGGCTGCTTTGTTTGATGCTCCTGGACTTGGTGACTTATGGCTGTGTTTCAGATATTGATAGTTCTGAGCTGAAGTTTGCTCAGTGCCCCCATGTCTCTATTGCTTTTGAACAGTGCAGCTTTAGGGTTTGTAGTAAGTGACTCCAAAACGGTGTTTCCAGCAAATGATTTTCAACCTGAGACAGAGTTTCTAAGAGATCCTTAATTAAGGAAGATCAAAATGAGCCCTGGAGCAGACCTTGAGAAGCTTTGCAGGTCTAGGGAACATAATAGTTTATTAAATGATATTTTAGGTGCCAACAGTGCACTATCTGCTTTCACATCAGAGAAATCATTCCTTCCTGAGAGGAGCTGGTTGAGGTGCAGGAGCCTTTCCGAAGGGCTTTGTGGCTCGATGATCTCCTGGGGTAGGGCTTGAGCAGGGAGATAACTTGGCAGTGAGAAGGCAGGGCCTGTTGCAAGCACAAACACGCTGTAGAGGAGTCACAGGAGGGTTGTGAAACTGTGTGTAAAGTGCCAAACTGGGTGTTTCAGCTGCACGTTGGAAGCCAGGGATGGAGCAGATTCCTGCGCCGTGTTGGGGAGAGTGGGAGGGCTGTGATGGTGCTGATCTGGGCTCCCAACAAGGAATGACCCATGTGGGCACACAACAGGGTTTGGAAACTTGTTTTGGATGGAGAAGCAACCTGGAAGGGTGGGAAGGGTTCAGGGGAAATGCAAACAGATAATGGATGTCTCATGTAGTAGGTGACAGTGTTTCCCTCCTTCCTGAAGTGTCCTGTGCTCAGGAGCTGGCAATCCTGCAAGGACTGGTTTCCTGAGCTCCACCACACCTGGAAAATCTGTGCCCTTTCATCTGCTGCATGGCCTCCCCATTTGGCATAAACTACACGAGATTTGCTGCAGGACTTTGGCTCTGCCTGGCTTTTTGGGCTGTAGTCACCCCTTTAGGAGGTTTTGTTCTTGCTGCCCACCAGCTCTGTCTTCTCTCTGTGTTGTGGAAGGTTTCCCTTCTGCTAAATCCAGTTTTCTGTCCTGAATTATTAAAGTTCATTGCAGACCTTGTGATTTAATAGCAGAAAATATGAATTTGTGGTTTAACTTCCCCCTCTTTTTTGCCCATTTGTTATCAAACCCAAAGGGGAAGGGAGGGAGTGTGAGCCAGCAGTGTCCCTGCCAGGCTGTGCAGGGGTCCCTTCTGACTCACCATCCTTAGTAAAAATGGGAATTCATGGAAATGGGGCATGGAAATTCATGCATGGGGCACACCCAGAGATGGGAGGCTCTGTGTCACCTCAGACTGAACCCAAGCTGAGCCGTGGGGTCATCAAAGCTCCAGGAACAGCAACGGGGCCTGAGGCCAGGCCAGAGGGGTCCCCACTGGGGTGGTGCAACGTGCTTTTGACACCACCAGCCCCTTGCTTGGTTTGGGTTGGAAGGACCTTAAAGCCCAGTCCCACCCCCTGCCATGGGCAGGGACACCTCCCACCAGCCCAGGTTGCTCCAAGCCCTGGCCAGCCTGGCCTTGGACACTTTCAGGGATGGGGCAGCCACAGCTTCTCTGCCCAACATGTGCCAGGGCCTGCCCACCCTCCCAGCCAGGAATTCCTTCCCAATATCCCACCTATCCCTGCCCTCTGGCAGTGGGAAGCCATTCCCTGTGTCCTGTCCCTCCATCCCTTGTCCCCAGTCCCTCTCCAGCTCTCCTGGAGCCACTTCAGGCACTGGCAGGGGCTCTCAGGTCTCCCCAGAGCACTGTTGAGTGAATTACTCCATCAACAGTAACATGAAGTTGGTGTTTACCCCCAGCACTCCACAGGAAAGCTGTTCAGTGCTCTGTCTGCTCTTCAGACAAAAGATTGTCCTCTCATTTCCAGCCTCAGTTTATTTATGTCCATTTTTTACCAACTTGTTCCTATGCCAGCTTGAAGATCCCTCCTCCTCCTCAGGCCCTTGCCCAGCTCCCATGTGGGCAGGGCATCCCCCTCCCCGTGTGGAGCAGCAGGTCCTGCTCCTGCCTTTGGTCCATGTGCCAGACCCCTCAGCCAGAGCAAACACAGCAATTTCTGCCAAAGGGCCACGTTTTTCCACCCTTGATACTTTTCCCTCAGACAGCACCAGTTGGCAGATGCTCCTGGTTTGGATGAGGCAACTTTTGCATTGAGCTTCTGCTGGGCCTGAAATGATCAATAAGAGCTATAAAAAAGATTGCCCTTGAAATCACATCAGTGTGCTCTGACATTTGCTATTGCAGTGTCCTTTCCTATGGATGGAAAAGATGGAGAGTGCAGACATTTGAGAGATGGGAAGCAAGTGGAATTTTGCTGAAATGTACCCGGCAGGATTAATTATTTCAGGGGAGCTGAGTCTCCAAAGGATTTAATGATCTCAGTACCATCATAGGATCTTTCACTGTCTTTTTGCTGACAGGCCACACCACTCCCAATTATGGACATAAATCCCCAAACCGGGTCAAATATTGTTTTATGATTCAAGGGGAAAGGCTGGGGGGCATTTCTGGGCACAGCAGCTGCCCACACACCCACTGCTGGGTGCTGGGGATGGACTGAGGGGCATTTGAAACATTAATGTAGAAAATCTGTAAACCTTCCAACTCCAAGGCTGGCTGTGCTGCCTGTTCAGCCCAGGTGACATGGAAAGCTCTGTGGTCTCTGTAACTTGTTGAAATGGTTGTCACTTGACCCTGTCTGCCGCCTCTGTGACAGCAGCTGAGGACAGCTCTGGGAGGGGCACTGGGTGCCCGTGTGGTGCCAGGCAAAGCCGTGGTGGAACAAAGCAATGCACCCTGAGCTTCCCAGCCTGCTTGAAAAGGCAACAGTGTCTCCTGGAGCTGTGCCAAGAGAGCCTCTCTTTAGGGACAGGATGAAGCAAAGCATGACTCTTGCTGACAGCCTCCTGATGCTCCAGCTCCACGGGAATGTTTTCCTACTTGCTGGAAGCAGAGGTCGTTTGCTGTGTGGGCCCCTTGGGGGCTGTGCTGATGGTCTGTCTCTGCCATCAGGGCACTGTGTGCTTCGGGAAGAGAGTTAAGTGCAGATTACACTTAATAGGTATGTGAGATACTTGGAGATGCATCAATAAAAGGTGCACTATAGGACTGTAACTCCCCTTCTGTCACCAGTAATACACTGGTGGGGAAAAGGCAAGGCTGGACTCCATGTCCCCTCTTGCTGGGTGAAACTGCCCACGCCAGGCTGGTTCTGGGCTGGAGCAGAGCTTGTCCATGGGCAGAAGTGCTGTGGGGTGTCCTGGAGCCCACCAGAAGGCACCAGGCTCAGCTGGGTCCATGTCACACAGCCAGGCCCCTACGGGCAGCCTCCTCCACGGGAAGCAAGATCCATGTGCTGTGGATTGGAAAAGAGAGTCTGTGGAATGTCATAGGGCTCAGATGGAGGTGTAAAAGCTGAAGTGATGCTGAACAGAGCAGACCAGCTGGGCCAGACTGAGATAAACACTGTTCCATAACTGGAATGTAAACATCTGTGTGTAAACTTGAATGTAAAACTCTGTGTTTTACAGAGCAGGTGATGCCAAAATCCAGCAAGTGTCTGGAGCACTGTGCTGTCCCTATGCCACCTGTGCCACCTGTGCCAGCAGCCACAAGCATGTGACTGCTTGCCCAGCACCTTCCCAGCAGGGAAAACATGGCATTGCCCCTTTGGCAAGACCCAGCCAGGTCCTGCAGTGCAGCAAATGCACGGGCTGTGTGCCAAAGGTTTGGTCCTGGTGAGCCGTGGGTGGGTGGAGGGTGCTGAGCAGGAACACCTGGAAGGTGAGAAGAAGGGCTGGGAAGAACTGCACAGGGAGGGTTATCATGGAATCCTGGAATGGGCTGGGTTGGAAGGGACCTTAAATTTGTCTCCTTCCACCCCCTGCCATACAGGGACACCTTCCCCTATCCCAGGTTGCTCCAAGCCCTGTCCAACCTGGCCTTGGACACCTCCAGGGATGGGACAGCCACTTCTTAGGGAAAGTTGTGCCAGTGATACCTTGTTAATACCTTGGCTGGGGCAGCAGTGCTGGGAAGGAAAGCAGCTACTCCATCAGTTGTTAGCTGGAATATTTTCAGAAGGAAAAAGCCCTTAGGAAGTGGCATTGCTGTCTGTGCTGGGAGGGATCATTCTCACACCCATCTGCATTTCCAGGCTCTGGAAGTAAAAATAGAGAGGGGTGTCTGCTGTGTTTGACTGTGCCTTGTGTTTTCCAGAGATTAATGGCAGTGAACCATAGGAAGAGAACAAAATAGTCCAGGATGTACATTTAGAAAAATAACAACTGGCTTATAGAATTCAGGAATTCTTCTCTGGGGGACTTAAAGAACCCCATGATGTTAGCTTGTTACAGGATAACGTCAAGCTACTTATCTGTAGTAAACATGAAAAGGATTAAATTTTTTGGAACCCTGCATGCTACAAGAAAATCCCAACTCGTTTTTACCTCCCTCTGTACTTTTCCAACCATCTCCCCGAGGCTGTTCCGCCATGGCACGAGGCTGCAGCTGGCACAGCACTGTGCTGGATGCTGTCCTTGACATTTGCTGCTGTGCAAACCGTGAGGCTCCCCGGGGTGCTGCTGATGAGTTGGGCTGGAGAGCTGGGAGGGCTCTGGCTCTGGATATTCACTGTTTTCTCTGGGCTGTGCTGAAGAGGGACTGGGCTTGCAAAGAGAGCAGCACCAGCTCTCAGGTTTGGGGCAAACTGGACTTCAGAGCAGTTTGTAAGAACAGGGCTGTGGCCATGGCAGGGGCTCTGGTCATTCTGTTTCTGTTCTACTCACTGAACAGCAGAGCTGCTAGAAAAAGTGAGTCATAGAATTACAGAATGGTTTGGTTTGGAAGGGACCTTAAAGGCCATCTCAGCCCACCTTCCACTAACCCAGGTTGCTCCAAGCCCCATCCAACCTGGCCTTGAACTTCTATATTCAGACATTACAGTCAAGCAAACATATATTTTTGCTTTTTGATACGTGCAGAGGCTTAATTGCATGTTTAGCAGCAGATGACAGTTTATGCCACAAACACTGCAGAAGTGCTGCTGGGTTTCTGTGCCAGGCAGCTGTGACAGTGCTGGGGGGGCTGCACAGGCTGCTGCTCTGTGTTGGGAGGCTTGGGGGGTTCAGGTTCTGGAGATCACAGAATCCCAGGCTGGGTTGGGTTGGATGAGAGCTTAAAAATAATTTCGTTCCACTCTGCTGCCATGGGCAGGGACACCTTCCACCAGTCCAGGTTACTCCAAGCCCTGTCCAGCCTGACCTTGGACACACCCAGGGATGGGGCAGCCACAGCTTCTCTGGGCACCTGTGCCAGGGCCTGCCCACCCTCCCAGCCAGCAATTCCTTCCCACTATCCCACCTATCCCTGCCCTCTGGCAGTGGGAAGCCATTCCCTGTGTCCTGTCCCTCATCCCTTGTCCCCAGTCCCTCTCCAACTCTCCTGGAGCCCCTTTAGGCACTGGCAGGGGCTCTCAGGTCTACCCAGAGCACTGTTGAGTGAATTACTCCACCAGCAATAACATGAAGTTCGTGTTTACCCCCAGCACTCCCACACAAAAGCTGTTTAATGCTCTGTCTGCTCTTAAGGTAAAAGATTTTCCTGATTTCCAACCTCAGTTTATCGATGTCCATTTTTTACCCACTTGTTCCTATGCCAGCTTGAAGATCCCTCCTTCTCCTCTGGCCCTTGCCCAGCTCCCATGTGGGCAGGGCATCCCCCTCCCTGTGTGGAGCAGCAGGTTCTGCCCCTGCGTTTGGTCCATGTGCCAGACCCCTCAGCCAGAGCAAACAGCAATTTCTGCCTAAGGGCCACATTTTTCCATTCTCCCAGCCAGGAATTCCTCCTCAGTACCCCCTCTATCCCTGCCCTCTGGCAGTGGAAGCCATTCCCTGTGTCCTGTCCCTCCATCCCTTGTCCCAAATCCCTCTCCAGCTCTCCTGGAGCCCCTTCAGGCACTGGAAGGGGCTCTCAAGTCTCCCTGGAACCTTCTCTTCTCCAGGTGAACCCCCAGCTCTCCCAGCCTGTCCCAGAGCAGAGGGATCCAGCCCTGGACATCTCCAGGGCCTCCTCTGGACTCTCTCCAGCAGCTCCACATCCTTCTTATGTTGGGGGTTCCAGAGCTGGAGGCAGCTCTGCAGGTGGGGCCTCATCTGGATAAAAAAGTTAGAAGCCACATGATGGATAAACTCAGCAGAGGAATTTGAAGACTTCTGAGAGGCTCCTGAGAGCAACAAGGCTTTCCCATGAGCAGGAGAAGCTCAGGAAGGGAAGCAGTTTGCTGACTCCTGGGGAGCTGTGCCCGTGCCAGGCTCCGGCGTGCCCAGGTGTGTCTGGCCCTGCTTCATTAAGTGCCAATGGTTTCAAGCACGGACCTTTCCATGTGGAAGATTGTTTAGAAAAAGCAGCAAAGCTGTTCTAATGGGGAACAGGTGCACAGCATTGCACAGCAGGGCCAGGCAGTGGTGCCTGCATGGGGCTGAGGTGTGAGGAACAGCACTGCTCAGAGCTAATGGTGTTAAGGATCCTGGTGGATGTCTTGGTGACATACAGGGCTCCAATGATTGTGAGAGGAGCTTTATAATTAGCAAAGTCTGCTCAAACCTCTGGAAATACTGGTTTTTGGAAACGGATTTGATACCATCATAAAGGTGGTAAAGTAGTTAGAAGATTGGGAGTGATGTCCTCAGGAATGAGTCTGGGAAGGCAAAGCAGATGGTGAGCCCTCTTGGAGAGTCAGGCTGTCATCTGCAGAAGAAGTGTCAGCTCTAACATAAACAAGAAAACCACAAGCCTGCCTGGTCTGATGGGCTGAAATGTGTCTGTGTTTCCTACTACAGAGCAAACTGTGGGGCTGCACAGCTCTTGTGGAAACCATTTGACTTGCAATGACTATTCAAATGACTCTGAATTACATCCAAATCATGGCACAGTCCTATTTTTCAGTCTTTTTGCCAAATTTTGCCACATTACAAGACTGCTGGTGGGCAATGCTACTCTAGGGACAGTGCATTCCTGATGCTGGTGAAGGGTCTGGAGGGGAACCCATGTGAGGAGCAGCTGAGGGCACTTGGCTTGTTCATCCTGGAGAGGAGGAGACTGAGGGGAGACCTCATCAGGAGCTGCAGCTTCCTCAGGAGGGGAAGTGGAGGGGCAGGCACTGATTTATTCTCTCTGCTGAGCAGTGACAGCACCCAGGGAATGGCTGGAGCTCTGTCAGGGCAGGGTTATGCTGGATCTCAGGAAAAGGCTCTTCCTCCAGAGCGTGGTGGGCACTGACCAGGCTCCCCAGGGCAGTGGGCACAGCCCCAAGGCTGCCAGAGCTCCAGGAGGGTTTGTAGAACGGGACAGGGACAGGGTGGGATTATTGGGATGTCTGTGCAGGGCCAGGAGTTGGACTGGATGATCTCTGTGGGTCCCTTCTAGCTCAGGATATTCCATGATTCTGTGATGTACCCATTACAGTAAAAGTGCAGAATTTGGACAGCTGGGGGTGGTTTGCATGCAGTGGTTTCTCCTGGCTCGCCCTGTGTGTTCACTGACCACTGCTCCTCACCGTGCCACAGGCACAGCCTCCCCCAGGTCCAAGCCACTGTCCCCTGCCTGTCGCACCAGCCGCAGCTCACTCCTGCCACCTGCTGACTCCTCCTTTCCTCTTCAATTCGTTAACATCCTGGTTCATTAAGGGATGCAGAGAGACAAAGGAGATGGAGCTGTGCCTTTAACCCAGGTCACAGAGCAACAGGGTCCTTCTTATTCCTCTGGCTACAAAACTGTTCATGCCCTCCAAAGACACTGAAAATCCCCATGACTTAGGAGGGAATTTCTGTAGGAGTGACTCAGGATAGGCCCAGACTAGCAGGGAGCTTGTTTTTATGTTACAAAAGGGAAAGTGAAGGGATTTTGAGTGTCTCTCACCTCTCTCAAGGCACAGGGGCCATGCTCTCCTCTTCCTAAAGTTAATTCTTTGCTTCAGAGGAGTTGTCTTTGCAAAGATCCCTCCTCAGCCTTGCCCCTGACTCCCTCCCTTCGCCTCTTACACACTTTTTAAACCTTTAAAGTGTGAGCTGTTTCTCCCACACCAGTTGCAGACGCCCACCAGTGAGCTGGAGGCATCAAACAGCCAGGACAAGCTCTGCTTGGCTAAATTCTCAAATTTGGTTCATCATTTGTGTCAGTAAAATGAATGTTCCCGACTGATGGTTTTGCAACGATGTTTCGAATAATCAGAGTTAATTTTCTGAATAGGTACAGAATAATTATCAGCTGGCTGCTGTTTGTAGATGCCATAGTTACAGGCTGAGTTTCTTCTTTGGAGTACTTGGTGGGTACAAATTAAGTGTACTCAAGCTGCCACTGGTAAAAGGGCAGATAATAAAGAGTAAAAGCAAAAAACATTAATTGAGCCATTACCAGTTTCAAGATGCACTTAAGCATCTGGGTAAGTAAATACTTCAGTGAGGGGTGGTGGAGGTAGGAATCCCTTCACTGTGCACTGTGTTACTCTGGTGTTCTGCCTCTGGATTTCTAAAGGATCTAAAAATCTTTGCAGGAGTGTTTATGCATTTTTAATTGCATTAATTGAATGCATGTTCTCATGCATTTTTTAATTCTGGAGGAAATGTACAGGGGACCAAATAGCACGAGACCAAAGTAGTCACTACCTGTCTGTAGCCACAAGGAGCAGAGTAACTCCCAGCAGGGCTGCTCTGCAGCCCAGGAAGGAGTTTCTGGGGACATGAGCAATGAGCATCCACCTCCTCCCAAGCACACACACAACTGTGAATAAATACTTCTGTTACATACATAACTGCTTAAGCAAAGTGTGAGATCCCTCACACGTCGTCACTGAGATTTGATGAATTGTTTGGTAACTCATCCTTGTTATTTTTTAATACTAATGATTTTTTTAATGTAATGCTTTATTAAAGCAGAGCTGCAGAGCAGAGGCAGAGCTGGGGTATTCCCTACCCCTGGGCTCAGGGGATCTTCTGGATTAAAGCACTGGGGGAGGCAGCAGCAGGGAGGGATGGAGAAATTCATGGCAGGCCCCACAGCTCGGTGGCACAGCCAGGGCCCAGTGGGAGCAATAAACTGGGAGAACAGCAGGAATGGGAGTGGCATGTGCCATTGAGAAGTGAGAACTGAGCTCTCACTGAAAGTGAGGTGTAGCCTCAAAGTTCCAGAGGCAAGAAAATTCAGCCATATTTCACTTGGCTGTGCTGGGACACAGTCACACCTCTGGTATTTATATCAGGCCCAAATGCCCAAGCAAAGGAGGCCAAACTGCTTATTTTCAGGGTTTACAAGGAGTGTCACTTGTAAAATGTCCAGGGTGATTTCAGCCACAGGTTGCAGCAGCCAAGTTATGAAACCCTAAGAAGGTGGGTGTATAATGGAAACAGTGAAAGAAGGTTTGGGGCTTTTTCTTTTTTAATTTTTAAGCCCACTTACTTAAAATTCACTGAAATAATACCTTGAATGGCTAAAACATGAGCTATGGCTGGGAAGAGACTTGGGCATCCAGCTCACACAACTGCCAAGTCCTCTTCAATCTTGCAGGATTTCAAAAGTTTGCTTCCAGAGTGGATGGGGAAAGGGCTGGGCTGGAGGGGGGTGTCACGTTGTAGTGTCTTTAGTGCCTGTTGGGCTTGTAAGGCTTGGAGTGAGATTTGGCAGATGGAACCCCCTGACTTGTAGAAACATCTGTGAGGGTGGAGTGAGAGACTTGCAGAGTTTGGTAATGGAGTTTAGAATAATGGAATCCTGGAAGGGTTTGGTTGGAGGGGACCTTAAAGCCCATCCAGTGCCACCCCTGCTATGGGCAGGGACACCTTCCATCAGCCCAGCTTGCTCCAAGACCCGTCCAACCTGGCCTTGGACACTCCCAGGGATGGGGCAACCACAGATTCTCTCTGCCAGGGCCAGCCCACACTCATGGTGAAGAATTTCTCCCTGATCTCTAACCCACCCTGCCCTCTTCAGCTGCTGCGTGTTCATGCTGAGAGCGACAGGAGCTGTGCTGAGCCAAGAGAAGTTCAGGCTGAAGGAAGCCTGAGCAGATGCAGTCAGGAAAGAACCCTCTGGGGTAAATGTTTTATTGTCACACAAGGTCCTGCTTGATACAATAGAAACATGCCAGTGAGGAGCTGCAGTAAAAGCAGCCCTGCATCTCCTGTACTTGAGCACAAGTCCTGTAAGGAAAGGCTGAGGGAGCTGGGGGTGTTCAGCCTGGAGAAGAGGAGGCTCAGGGGGGACCTCAGCACTCTACAACTCCCTGAAGGGATGTTGTACCTGGGCTTGGGGTTGGTCTCTTCTCCCAGACAACCAACAGTAGGACAAGAGGGCACAGCTCAAGCTGTGCCAGGGGAGGTTTAGGTTGCCAGGGGGAAAGAGACCTGGGGGTTTGGATTGACAGGAGGCTGAACATGAGCCAGTGTGCCCAGGTGGCCAAGAAGGCCAATGGCATCCTGGTCTGGACCAAGAACAGAGTGGCAGCAGGCCCAGGGCAGTGACCCTTCCCCTGCACTCTGTGTTGATGAGGCCACACCTTGAGTGTTGTGTTCAGTTCTGGGCCCCTCAGCTCAGGAAGGACATTGAGGGGCTGGAGCAGGTCCAGAGAAAGCAACAAGGCTGGTGAAGGGTCTGGAGCACAAGCCCTATGAGGAGAGGCTGAGGGAGCTGGGGGTGTTTAGTCTGGAGAAGAGGAGGCTCAGAGGGGACCTCAGAACTCTCCACAACTCCCTGAAGGGATGTTGGACCCAGCGGGGGTTGGTCTCTTCTCCCAGACAACCAACAGTAGGACAGGAGGGCACAGCTCGGGCTCTGCCTGAGGAGGTTTAGATTGGATATCAGGAAGAAATTCTTTGCAGAGAGAGTGCTCAGGCATTGGAATGGCTGCCCAGAGAGGGGGTGGATTCTCCATCTCTGGAGGTGTTTAAGGTGAGACTGGATGTGGCACTGAGTGAGAATCCACCACGTCTTGATCCAACCCCACTGGGATCACCAGCCCATGGCACTCTGTGCCATGGGCTGGTGATCCCAGTGGGGTTGGGTCAAGGGTTGGACTTGATGATCTCAGAGGTCTCTTCCAACCCAACTGATTCTGTGATTCTGTGATTCTATGATTCTGTACTGAGCCAATGCCACGGTGTGAGCGATGTGAACGTGACACATGCCCTGCAGCACCGTGTGACACGCAGTGTGTGCTTTGTTCACAGCTTCGATGTGGAAAATGGCCCATCCCCAGGCCGCAGCCCGCTGGACCCTCAGGCCAGCTCCTCCTCAGGCCTTGTGCTGCACACGACGTTCCCGGGTCACAGCCAGCGCCGCGAGTCCTTCCTCTACAGATCCGACAGCGACTACGACTTATCACCAAAGACCATGTCCAGGAACTCCTCTCTCCCAAGTGAACAGTAAGCAGAAATTCGGCTCAGCTCGTGTTGTGCAGTCACTGAGAGCTTTATGTGGTTGCTGCAATCCTCAGAGCTCTGTTAAGAGGAGCTTATGGGTGGTACACTCACACTTCATAGCCGGAGCACCTCAGATCAGTGGTTTTACACTCTGCCAAGGCAGATCCAACATCTTCCCCCATCCCACCCTTAAAACGTACCCATTTTCTCCATGATTTAGCAGAATAGCTTTCAAATCCATATCCTGAAATAATAAAGAAGTTTTACTGTAAAGTAAACAGTTTTCGACAGAGAGAAAGGGCTTCACACAAGAAGCTTATGAAGTTTATAGTGAAGACCCTTTTATTACACAGAGCACTCACTTTATATAGGGGTACAACTACAGTTTATTGGCTGAAAAGAGTTACAACTGGTTAGAACCCATATCTCACAAGTCCCATGTTTATATTATTTTATCCTGGCTGTTTTCATGCACCTGCAGAGTTCTGTGAGAACCTACAGTGTGAATCCTTGGGGAGTGACCTCCTCCCTATCACCCAGCAGCAGCTGAGCTCCTTGTTGCTCCTTAGCTGAGAGCTGAGTCTCACAGGGCCTGTGCAGGCTGGCCTCAGTCCCACAGGATCTTATTTGGATCTGAATTGCTCACTTGTGATTTTACTGTACCAAAGTACTGTACTTATATTTACAGTATTGCTCTTCCCCATCCTGTTTAGTGTCGTGAGCTGCTCGCTAGAACCGAGTGGAAAATGAGCCAAGACAGATGGCTGAGCTCGGGAGGATCAATACACACAGAGCCTGGAGCTTAAATGCTGCCCTGGATTCGCAGCCCTTTATTTTGAAAGGCCCAGTTTAAAGTTTTAAAGTGACCATTAAGCTATAAAAAAAGTGCTCATAAAAAAAGTTGAACTGTTGCAAAAGCCCTGCGAGTTTTGTCACAAAATGGAAATCTAAATATTAGCAAGATCCATGAGTATTCTCCTGGAAGAGAATTTCCCTACTCTAAGTTAACATGTAGTAAATATTTACCAAAGTAACTACTCCAGATTATGCAAATACCATGTTCGGTGTAAACGGTGGATTTTACCAACTGCCCCGTGTTCCCAGCAGTGTGCTGGGGTGGGGGAATCCCATCCTTTCTCCCAAACTCACTGCTCCCTTTAGTCAAGGCTCCAGCTGCACTTGGAGGAACCAGCACCCCCACACCAACTTAATTTTGACATCAGTGTTGAGGCAATGTTAATTAAAGTGTGTACTTAGCAGCACTGGTGGCTGAGCAGGCAGGCACAGGACCCTCTGGAGGGGTCGGGCACTGGTGCAGGTGTCTGCAGAGGTGCCCATGACAGCCTGTCCTGCCCCTGCTCAGCACATCCTGGGGTTGTTTATGGGGTTAATAATCGATTACCACATTGCTCCAGTGAGACCTGAGAGCCACTTCCAGTGTCTAAGGGAGCTCCAACGGAGCTGGAGAGCAACTTGGGACAAGGAGTGCCAGGACAAGAGGGAATGGCTTCCCACTGCCAGAGGGCAGGGATAGGTGGGATATTGGGAAGGAATTGCTGGCTGGGAGGGTGGGCAGGCCCTGGCACAGGTGCCCAGAGAAGCTGTGGCTGCCCCATCCCTGGGAGTGTCCCAGGCCAGGTTGGACAGGGCTTGGACCACCCTGGGCTGGTGGGAGGTGTCCCTGCCATGGCAGGGGGTGGAATGAGATGGGCTTTGAGGTCCCTCCCAACCCAGCCCATTCCATGATTTGATTACTCTATACCCTGCCCTCTCTCAGTTAGGGACATCACACTGGAGTTTCCATACAAGCACAAGTACTATATATAATATCACACCAACAAAAAATCCCTCTTATTGATGGCGACGGCGTATTTTGCTCGGAACTTCTGCTCAAATCTTCCATGATGAAAACAGCCAGACAAAACCCAGCACTGAATAACACCACAGACTGCAGCAGAGATCAACAAAAGCCAGGAAATTCAAAGGTGACCTTTCCCTGCACCATTATGGGTTTTTTTCCACCGCGGTGCGAGCGAGAGCCCTCACTTTTGAATTTCCTGGCTTTTATTGCCTGGCGTTCCCAATCCCGTCGCTTGCTCCAGACGGGTTGTTTTGGATGTACACCGTGCCCTTTCCATTCGGAGCAGGGTTTTATGTGGTGTTAAACACACGCCGGCTGCGTCTGTGGCGCGAGGAAAACCCCCTCAGGAAAACGCTCCTTCCCTCAGCTGGATTTCGCTCCGCTTCAGAGTGAATTCATACAGACATTTATACAATTTCTCCGTTTTTTATTAGGCACGGCGACGACCTGATCGTCACACCTTTCGCCCAGGTGAGTTGGCGGCGTGTTGGCCTCTGAAAAATGGTTTTTAGAGCTCTGAGGCGGAGAAGGTGACGGCTGCGGTTTTGTCTCCCTCAGGTGCTGGCCAGCCTAAGAAGTGTGAGGAACAACTTCACGCTCCTCACCAACTTACACGGCACCTCCAACAAGTAAGCCGGGCTTTTTAATTCCCTTTTTAAGTGCCCTCTTTAAATGTGCAGGGAGAAGGAGCCGGCGGGGCCTGAGGGCGCTCCATGGTGGGTGTGGGACACCAGGGGGCGCCATCGCCTCTCCCCTCATGGTGCCCGTCCCTTCAGCCCCTCACGGCGCCTGTCCCGTCATGGTGCCCGTCCCCCCATGGCATCCATCCCCTTCAGCCCCTCACGGCGCCTGTCCCGTCATGGTGCCCGTCCCCTCATGGCATCCATCCCCTTCAGCC
>JAJPCS010000074.1:243568-255315 GCA_021164005.1 Willisornis vidua nigrigula | reverse complement strand
GTCCCGTCATGGTGCCCGTCCCCTCATGGCATCCATCCCCTTCAGCCCCTCATGGTGCCTGTCTCCTCATGGCACCCATCCCCTTCATGGTGCCCATCCCCTCATGGCATCCATCCCCTTCAGCCCCTCATGGTGCCTGTCCCATCATGGTGCCCGTTCCCTCATGGCGCCCATCCCCTTCAGCCCCTCATGGTGCTCATCCCCTCATGGCATCCATCCCCTTCAGCCCCTCATGGTGCCCATCCTCTCAGCCCTTCATGGTGCCTGTCCCATCATGGCACCTGACCCCTCAGCCCCTCATGGTGCCCGACCCATCATGGCGCCCGTCCCCTCAGCCCCTCATGGCCTCTGTCCCCTCAGCCCCTCATGGCGCCTGTCCCCTCATGGCACCTGACCCCTCAGCCCTTCATTGCACCCATCCCCTCATGGTGCCTGACCCTACAGCCCTTCATAGCACCCATCCCCTCATGGCACCCGTTCCCTCAGCCCCTCATGGTGCCTGTCCCCTCAGCCCCTCACGGTGCCCATCCCCTCAGTGCCTCATGGCCTCCGTCCCCTCAGCCCCTCATGTCATCATGGAGCGATGTGTTTCAGCTTTGTGCTCTCTGTCCAATGTGCACCTCCAACTTGGGCTCAGTTTTATGTCCCCTCACCACAAAAAAAAAAAAAAAAAAAAGACGCTGAGGGGCTGGAGTGTGCCCAGGGCAGGGAACAGAGCTGGGAAAGGCTCAGCCTGGAGAAAAGGAGGTTCAGGGGGGACCTTCTGGCTCTGCAATCCCTGCCAGGAGCGGGGAGCCGGTGTGTGTGTGTGTGTGTGTGTGTGTGTGTGTGTGTGTGATGTCGGGCTGTGCCCCAGGGCACAGGGACAGGAGAAGAGGGAATGGCCTCAGGCTGGGCCAGGGCAGGTTTATTTGAATATCAGGAAGAATTTCTTCACTTAAATTGTTGTCCATCCCTGGCACAGCTGCCCAGGGCAGAGGTGGAGACCCTGACCTTGTGGGGTTTATGGATGTGTCACCTGGGGATGTGGATTAATGGTGGCCTTGGCAGTGCTGGGTTGGACTCGATGATCTTGAAGGTCTCTTCCAATCTGAACAATTCCATGATCTGCCTCGTTGCACCACCTGGGTGTTGTTGGCATTCCTTGGGTGCCCAGCTGGGAGCAGAGGCATCATTGTCCACTCAAGCCGTGGTTCTGCCCAGCATTTCCACCACTGTTTTACAGTGAGAGTCACTCATGGCCACAGGGTGGGTGCCCAGGATGGACACCCCAGGCATGACGCTCTGGGGACTCCCAGGATTTCCTGGCAGGGCAGGCAGCAGTGTCCTGCACTCTGCTCCGAGGGGCTGCCCAGAGCGCTGTCCTGTGCCACCTGCAGCCAGGGATCCCACAGC
Source organism: Willisornis vidua nigrigula (assembly GCA_021164005.1). Taxonomy (NCBI): domain Eukaryota; kingdom Metazoa; phylum Chordata; class Aves; order Passeriformes; family Thamnophilidae; genus Willisornis; species Willisornis vidua. The sequence continues at coordinate 253,920 of JAJPCS010000074.1, read as the reverse complement.
ACTTCCCTGGGCACAGACTGCTCTGAGTGGGGCAGCTGATGCACTCAGGAGGAGCATGTTGGGTTTTACAGCTGCTGAACAGGAGAAGCCAAACAAACCCTTTTTCATGCCTCTGCCCAGAGCGTCTGTTTCTCCCTGGCTGTTTCTCCTGAGCCACTCACCGTCATCTGCTGGCCTGCTTTGCCCCAGGAGAGGCATCATTCATTCCTGGCAATGCCACTGGCACACCCACCCATTCCACTGACCCCCATCCCATGGATCCTACCCATCCCACTCAACCCACCCATCCCACTGATCCCCCCATCCCATGGATCCGACCCATCCCACTGATCCACCCATCCCACTGACCCCCCATGCCATGGATCCCAACCATCCCACTGATTCCACCCACCCCACTGATCCCTCCCATCCCAGTGATCCCACTGATCCCACTGTTCCCCCCATCCCACTGATCTCCCCATCCCACTGATCCCCCATCCCACTGATCCCACCCATCCCACTGATCCCCGCATCCCACTGATCCCTGCATCCCACTGGTCCCACCCATCCCACTGATCCCACCCACCCCACTGATCCCCCCTGTCCCACTGATCCCACCCATCCCACCGTGGGACTGGCAGGCACTGTTCGCTCCAAGCATCCCACTGGCTCCAGCAGCGAAGGATGAGGGGCAGGCACCCATTCCAGAGGGACACCATGGTCTTGCCTCCCTGCTGCAGGTGTGAGTGGCATCCCCTGGGTGCCCACTCCGCATTCCTCCTTCCAACACAGCCTTGTCTTTTACATCAAGCCCAGTGTTTTATCCTGGCTTCCCTCCTGTTGATTTCCGTTCACAAATTTTGATGGGAAGGAACCGCCGCATTCCAAGATGGAGGTTAATAGAAAAACAGATGGCTGAAATAGATTCCTTTTTTTTAAAGCTTATTTGCTTTTTTGAACAGCTCGAGCATTTCAGCAGTTCCTAATGAGGAATCTGAAATTGGGGCCGGAAGGAAGCGAGGGCGTAACCTGTAGGACACACAGGCATCTTACAGTGTCCTTTTGAAAACATTCCCAGATTTGATTGAGGTTTAAAATCGTTTGCCCAGCCAAAGCAAAAGTCTTTAAATGTTTAAACCAATATATGCCAAACATCCCAATCCATGGCAGAATGTGCTTCCAGGTGCTGGGGAGTTTCCTGCACAGTTTCCAAACAGCTCTGCTGGGTCACAGCCGTGCTGCCAGCTCATGATTTTATCATATGTCTCATGATATGTGATATTTTACTTCAGCTTCTGCACTGGGGATCATGAGAATCTCAGCTTTTCTTTAACCCCTCCTCTCTCCTCTTTCTTCTTCCTCCTCCACCCATTCTGGCCTGAGAAAGAAAAAAGAGGATGCTGTCCCACATATTTGCTGGAAAATATGAATGTTAAGGGCTGGAGGAAAAAAAACCCAACCAACAGTCATATTTTTTGGACTTTAACGTCAGGGTTCTTAAGGCAGTTTCCTGATTGGAAAAGAGCAGAGTGTGATTAATGGGATTGGAGTGCCGGGGTTTGGCAATTGTGGCCCAGGCCATGGTCACAAAGCATCCGGCGCCTGCTCCGCAATACCCGCAGGCAAGAGGGAAGGAGTGGGAAGCAGGAGCCGTGAACGCTCCAGTGGAGTGGTGGTGGCCAAGAAGGGACAGTCAAAACCCAGACCTCTTGGTCTCTGCACCCTGGTTGCCACAAAAAGCAGGATGGGCATGTCCAGAACATAACTGTGAGGATGCCAGGAGTGGTGCCATCCGGGTGCCAGGAGTGGTGCCATTCGGGTGCCAGGAGCAGTGCCGTTCAGGTACTGGGAGCAGTGCCGTTCAGGTACTGGGAGCAGTGCCGTTTGGGTGCCAGGAGCGGTGCCGTTCAGGTGCCAGGAGCGGTGCCGTTCCCTGTGCAGGCTCTGGAGCGGGGAATACCCTCCTGACTCGCAGTTATCCCTCCCTGCCCCTCCAAGGCATGTCTGTGCAGCGCAGGGTTTGGAGATACCTGGAGCGCGTCTGCCCCGATACTGGGAGCGCTGCAGCCGCGGCGCGGTGTCCCTCTTGGGGAGTTTCTGTTTTTGAGAGATTTCAAGATTTGCCTTTTCAAAGGCTCAGCAGAGGCAGGTCGGGGCAGATTTGCAGAGAAGTGTGTGCCCTGTGCTGAACTCTTCGAAGAATCTGGGTCCCGCACATCCCTGCGCAACAGCCAAGCCTTTGGAAGCGCAGGGAGCCTGCTGGTGGGAGCGGGCTGTGGAGCGCAGCCTGCCCAGCGCTGCCAGCGGGTCAGGAGGGCAGCACCGAGCGTGGAAGCAGGACTGGAGCTGCGTTCTGCTCCCAGAGATCTCACCTGGGCAGCCAGGCCTTCCCGGAGCACTTCTGAAGAACCCCCCGGAGCTACAATTGCTGCAGAATTGAGCCGCTCGCCTGCTTTGATTTTAGCTTCAAAGGAGAGCTGGCGAATAATGGATGTTTCAGTTCAGTGGCTGACTGAAAAAATTGGGGTTAGGAGGCTGGTGGAGAGAGCGTGGGGAAATCTGGCTGCAGTTAAAATGTATCCGAAACTTCTTAGGGAAGCAGAAGCCCAAAGTTTCATTTTTGGTCAGCCTGAAGTGCTGCCTTCAATCCAAACTGAAGTATCTTGATTTTGGTGTCAACTCTTTGTAACTCCTTTAAAAAAGAAGTCTCTGATGATGGTTTCAGCTTGAAAAATTAACAGTTTTATTTGGCAAGTCTCACAGGGAACTATGTTGACATTTGGAGAGATACTGCACCTTTTTCCAGTCAGACCCTCTTGGCTTGACTTGAAGCAGTTTTTCAAATAGCTTTTGGTCTTTCTGAAATCCAGCCTTTGCTAATGAAGTTGTTGCTCCCAGTCAAAAAAAAAATGTCCTTCAACTGTTTCTGAGCTTACCACTGGTGACTGCAGCATCTTCTTACTCACTTCAGGAGCAGTTCAAATGTTACCTGTAGGGTTTAAAGACACATTTCTGACCTTACCCATGGTATTGCCTTGCAGCAATTTGATATCACTTCAGAGTCCATTCCAGACTCTGTAGGGATAAGCTTTTGGGGAGAACGCCTTGACCCTGGGGAAGCCACTGACCCTTTCAGCCACCAAGACAGCCCCTTGCTGACTTCCAGGTGTATTTTGAGCAGAAAGTTGCACAGACTTTCAGCAGGAAGTTGCACATGGGGTGATGGCACATTTCCAGCACGTGTGTGTGTGCCTTTCCTAACAGATCTGTCCATACTGCTCAACAAAGTGCTGTAAAGTGTTGTGGGCTGCTTTGTGAGAATGACAAAGGATTTTTAATGGGGAGCTGGTAGTTTGAACTGCCAGCAGCTTTTGGAATGATAAAATAATACTTACTGACAGTATTCTTTGTCCCTCTTAGGAGATCTCCAGTCACGAGTCAGCCACCTGTCTCCAGGGTTAACCTGCAAGGTACGTGTGGGGAATCACCTGCAAAGGCAAACTCAGGTGGCACTTATTGCACAGTTTTACTCACAGCTGCTTCTCTGCCCCCTCCCTGGCACAATTCTGGGCTCACAGAGCTTCTTCTGGGTTAATCCTGCAAAACCAATATTGTTGGTTCAATGGTTTGGTTTGGGGTTTGTCCTTGTATATTAGCTCAGGAGATGAACATGATTTTGGTTTGATAGTCCTGGCCACAGTGACTGCTGCTCTCTGAGTCCCTGTGTGCACAGGCCTGGACAAGCCCCAGCCCACGAGCCTTGAACAGGCTCAGACACAGCTGTATTATTTTTTATCCTGTTTATTTCAGTTTGTTTCCATGTGATCTATGTAAAAATGGCAATCCCCAAAACCCTCCTCAGGTGCAACTTCCTCTGCTTCCTGCTGGGTGACCCCCGAGGGGGCTCAGCACCAGGGCAGGGTGGGGTGGGCACGATGTGAGGGCTGCTCAGGCAGGGAGAGACACTGAGGATGAGGAGCAGAGGCAGCTGCTGCTGACTTAGGCTGCTTTATTGTAACCCCTGGTGCAGCCATGCAGTGCCAAGGGCCTGTTGGACCCCACTCAGGGTCAGAGCTGGCCCTACTTGCACTGATTCAAAGGTTGCTCCCACAATGAAGGAGATAAGATTTGGAGCAGTGCCCATCTGTAAAGTTTAATCTCAGCCTTTCCAATAATTACGTGCTTGGAGGGGCTAATAAAGCTTAATTTTTACAGCCTGTGAAGCCTGAATAACTATAATTTCCTTTTGTGCTGTGTGTTATTTATTCTCAGGGGACACGTAGAGTCCCGAGGACTTCCACTTTAGGTTCCTCCAAACTTGTTAATGGGATGTGGAAACCTCTGATGCAGAAACAAAACTGTCCAACACGATCTTAAGCTTCTCTTTCACTCCCTGTCTGTGAACAGTGTGGAGTCAGAACTAGCAGGAATGCAATTCCTCACCACATTTGAAGTTGGTTTTAGCAAGACTTAAATTTCATGCACATGTGAAAAAAAAATAATGGAAAATTTCATAAGCTTTCCACAGCTCTGTTTATATAAGTTACAGAATCTAATAATGAGGAGAGAATGCCCTTCCAGGAATATTTAAGTTAATTTTCTTAACATTTTCTGTGGAAAAATTTGCTTTCAGTTTTTAACACTTTGGGGTATTTTTCTACAGAATTTCCAACAGGAGTTGTAGGATAATTGTTACTTTTCAGCTAACCCAAACCTCTGATGCTGGGAAATCATGAGAATTCCTTTGGGACTGAAGGGTTTGATACTCATAATTGTAGAGCAGGTTTTGTGTTACCCTGCAAAGGGAGGATTCCTGGCTCCCCAAGTAAATGGGTTCTTAACCATCAATCTTAACTGCTTTTACATGAAGCCTTCCCATGAAAGAAAGAACAGTCAGTTGTATCATTGCACTGTAACTAAATCGTGACACTCTGCAGGTAGGAAGAGGAAACATTTTTGAGACTGATGGGAAACTGTGTTATTTCCTACATGAAAGCAGCTAATATTGACAGTATTCACAATCATAACCCTTTACTTTCTAAGGAATTTTCCATTTAAATGCAGAAAAAAATGGAGATTTTTAGGGATTTTTTTCAGTGTTTTCAGCTTTTTTTTTTCCCTGGATGGCTTCTGATTTGGAAAGTATGGACGGAAGGAGAGATTTTCCTATCAGAACACTTCCAGTTCTGTGCCAATGGCTCCTGTGGCTGAAAGGATGCCGAGTTTTTCCTGAAAGTTTTGCAGAAGGAAGCAGTCATGTTTTGATTGGGACTAGGCTGTGTTACATCCCTCTAGATAAAAGAATGTGTTTTGGAAAGAAATGGATTTATGTTCTCTAGGATGGTTCACCAGCAAAGCTTGGACGTTTATTTTAGCTCTCCCATGTCCCCCATTGATTCATGGATTTACCACAATGCACTGACATCACTGTGAGCACCTCCCGTGTGTCTCCTCTTATTTGTCATTAGGGGAGTGATTTATATCCTGTTCTGAGAAGTGCAGAACTCAGGGTTTAAAGCAAACGAGCCTGCATTAATAAAATTACCCTGGAGGGAGACAAATTGCATCCAGCATTTGCACTCCAAGCAATACATGCCAGCTGTTTACTCCAGCTGGAATATTCCAGGATTTGTCCGTTGTTCCAAACCCAGAGCAGCCAAATCTGCTGCTGGTGTTGCATCACTGAGGACCCAGGCCCGTGGTGACATAAATGAGCTGTAGTAAAATGAGGAAATTCTTTTTTGCTTTCATTTTCTTGAAACTGTGAAAACTTCTGGCCAGGTTTTTCATGGGACAAAGCGCTTTGAAAGCCACTGCTGGTGTCACTGTGAGTTTCAGAGCTTTCTTAACCTTGTCACCACAGCCAGAGAAGGAAGAGGAATATGTATTGAACATCCTGTGTTTTGTCCTTGGTATCAGCTGAAGTAAATCTGGCAGATTTTTCCTGTTATTTTGTTATAAGTGCAGATCACAGGAACGAACAAAATCGCTTTTATGAATTAACCAAGAATCCATAACAAGGAAATAGGGAACTGTAGCAAAAAGTACGTAAATCCTTAATTATCTGGTGAACTCCACACGGGGAGGATAATGGGAATGCTGTGGTGTGTAGCATCGTGGGGCACAGCTGTGCAGGGCCGGGGTCATGAACGGGAGCTACCAGCACCTCCTCAGGCCTTACAGAAACAATGACACAAACACATTGGCACACAAGTGGCTGTGAGGTTTCTTTCTCCTCTTCCCCTTTTGTTCCCTTTAAATGCCACCTCTGCCGCAGTTATTATGTTCGTTGACCTTGAGGGGAGAACTCATTGCAGTTACAACTTCCTCATGAGGGGCAGAGAAGGGGCAGGCACTGATCTCTGCTCTGTGGGACCAGGGACAGCACCCAGGGAATGGCTGGAGCTGTGCCAGGGCAGGGACAGGTTGGCTCTCAGGGAAACTTCTTCCCCCAGAGGGTGGTGGGCACTGACCAGGCTCTCCCCAAGGCTGCCAGAGCTCCAGGAGGGTTTGGATAATGCTCTGGGGCACAGGGAGTGACTCCTGGGGACGGATTGGACTGGATGGTTCCTTGTGGGTCTTTCCAGCTCAGGGATTCTGTGCTGCCTTGGGCTCAGCAAATCCATCAGCACTTTCTCTTCTTCGTTCAGCTCTCCCCTCCCCTGACACCACTGAATGGTCTGCAGTTCCTACCCATCTGATTCAACTAATAACATCTTTAACCAGCAACAAGTCTGGCCATTCCTGCTTTGTTTTGTTCTTTCTTCCACATTTATTGACTTCACTGACCCATCTTCCCTCTGAATTGAATAATCTTTCACTGGTTGCCACCTTCAGCCTAAGCCTCTTATTCTTCCACTCTTTTTGCTACAAACTTTTCCCCATCTGTTTTGTTCCCTTTGTGTTATTCCAAGGATTTTTTTCACATTTTACCACGTTCTTTCTCTCAGCTTAGCACAGGATCAGGGCTGTTTTCTTGCCTTGACAGTGGTTGTGTGCCTGGTTTTTAGCTGGACTAGCACAATTCCTCATGCCATCCCCTCACCTTGGGCTCTGAGGTACCTGAGCCCCTTCCTGCCCATCAGAGGTTGTGGAGAAAGACCATTCCTAGTCATGATACACCTGGGAGCGAGAAGCCTCTTGGATGACCAGGGACACAGTGGGGAGGTGGCACATCTGAGGCATTTGCAGAGACTTCTCAGCAGCAGGCAATGCCCCTTGGATACTCTCAGCACTGAATAATTAGAGTCTGTCCTCACAATTAATTATATACCCAGCAATATAATAAACCCTGCCCCCCCTTGCAGCCCTTGGCTTGGGGGTGTAGCACTTTGGGGTATGGCACACATGGGCTTTCCAGGGCTCACGGGATTCCAGCTTGGTTACAATTCCTCCCTGGGGATGGGAGTGAAGGACTGGTGTTTTTCTTGCTTGTGCCTGAGCCTCTGCTTTCCTGTACATCTGCACGTTTGTCTGCCCTTCTCACATGCCTTTACACGACCTCAAAACTTGCACTCTTTCATTTTTCCTGTGGGTGTAAGATGTACACAGACTCGTGCACGAACGTTTGTATAAAGCATAAACAAAGACTGGATAATGCCGGTGCTTGTGCTAATGAGAGCCCAAACTTTTTGTAGGAGTTAACGAGCCCATGTGCATCAAAGTCAGCTCTGGGTTACAAATACCTATAAATCCCAGGTAATTAGTGTGGAGCTGGTGCTCTTGCACCACCCTCCCTCTGCCTGGCGTGCAGGGAATGGCTCTGGGCACACACGAAATAGAGGATTCATTTTGAAATTCTGTTGCTCTGCTGTGAGTTTGGCTGAAGATTTGACCTTTTGATTTTGAGAGCCCTTTTAAAAGTCAAGTGGCTGTGGTGCTTTGGACCTTTCCGAGAGTGCAGAGGAGCCACGTGTTACCAAGCAGCTGACCTGAAGAGTAACTGTTTGCGTGCCCAGCAAATTCAGTGGTGCTGTCGACTTACCTGAAAATATTATCACCCACACATATTACTTTTAAAGGTTGCAGTGCCAGGATGATGCAGATTATTCAGAAACTAAACAAAACTGTGAAAGAAATCAGATAGATAATCAGCTTAATGACGTGACTGAGTGAAACGAGGGCTGTGGAGTGATGGAGTGATTCTTGCTGCTTGTGAGATGAGAAGTGCGTTTCCAAGGGAAGTGCCAAAGTTCCCTACAGGAAAAGCAAGCGGGGCTGAGCCTGCGGGGGGGAGCGCCGAGGCCCTTCCCGGCGCTCCGGGGGCAGTTCATTCCTGCCGCGAGTCCGCTCCGCGTGTTGCGCCCGCCTGCGAGCGCACACCCCCTGCAAGTTGGACTCATGCATCTTAGTAAGTATTTCAGTTATGCTATTGACGTCAATGCAGTCATTAAATAGATTGCCGGCCCTCCCATCGGCAGACCTGTGCCAAAGACCTAGAGGCAGACACATTTTAAAAGAGGAACATCAGGTTTTCTTTTAGCGTTTGGAGAGAATGAGGGAAAAGTTTCTTCTGAAGTCACTGCGCTCTGCAATAGGGGTGGGTTTTTCCTTAATTTTCCAAGGCTCATTTTCTGCGAAGATAATGGCTGTGTTTTATTGAACACACGTTTGGTATGTTACTGTTCACATAAACGGCTCCAAATGAGACTAAAGAGCAATTTTTGTGATCAGCTCAGGCTGAAAAATGACACTGGTTTTAGGTCTCCCGACTAGATTTATTTGTGTATTGAGTGACAGAAGGTATTCAGGCAAACCTGCTTAGCCTTTGACTCCCGAAATTCTGCAAGGATTCATTTCATGACATCTATATAAGAAAATAGCCTTCATTTCTCCTCGGCAGGCTCTGAAGACATACAAGCTAATCATGACTCCATAGCAACGGATAAAAACTGTTTTCCCCTCCGCCCCACCTGTGGATGTCACATGAAGATGCTACACGTGCTGCTGCCATCAGGAGCCTGTCACTCCCCGGGGCCAGCTGCCATCTGTGGCTGGGGCAGGGATGCCAGCGGGACTCCCTGCGTGCACTCCCACTGTCCTGCTGTATTCCTGAGGCAGGCTGGGCTCTCCTGGGCTGTCCAGGACAACCATTCATCCCCCGTGGGAGATACCGGCCTCCTGGAGCTGGAGGCAGCTCTGAGCCGTGCAGTTCCCTTTTCCCAGTGTCAGGAATGGCTCTGGACAGAGGCTCCAAAGGGGCTGCAAGCTGACAATCCTGGGACACACATAGATGGTCTCCTCAGCCAGGTGGAGGGAGCACCTTTCCTTTGACAAGAGGAGCAGGTATGTGTTAACAGCAGCAGCAACGTGTTCTGGAAGAACAGCCAGGGAGTGAAACCTCTGGGGTTTGTTGAGGTGGTCACTTCACTGATGATCCCACAGGATAAATCCATAGAAACAGTCATGGCTTATTCACAGGGCTCTGTCTGGTGGGTGGGTTCCTTTGGAATGGCACAGACAGCTGTGGACCCAAGGTGGCAATGAAGAGACCTTGGGAATGGCACCATCCCATGGTGTCCCCAAATCCACCCTGCTCCTGGAGCACAGGTCAAGCCCTGGCAGCTCCTTGTTCTCTGCTCACTCCCATCCCGCTGGATTGCGTCAGGCCTCTGCAGAGACAATGAGGCTTTGCCCTTGCTAATATCAGAGTCGATACAATCTGTGTTCCTTTTGTTTGCTGCACAGAGTGAGCACAGTTGCTGTGGGTGAGATTTTGACAGCGCAGTCTTCAGCGCCCTGAATCAGTTCCATATGAGAAGGAGAAATGTGTACTGGATCAGAGCAAAAAAACAGCCCAAACCAAACAAAACCACCCAAACCAAACTTCTGGCAGGCTGAGTTATTTTTTTAGGTTGGGGGGCATGGTCCGTGCATGCCTTAGTGGTGAACAGGGTTCTTCTTCTTCCCACTGCTTTGAGCCCCTTCAGCTTCCAGGTCTTCAGCATTTTCCAGCCAAGAGGGAGCTGAAATGGTTTCCCACAAGCCCCCACCAGCTCATCCCCACAGGAGCTCTGTATGTTTCTCCTTCCTGCCCCAAGGCAGAGCTCAGGGCAGCAGCATCGTGTCCTGGCCACAGCTGGCCATGGGACTGTGGGGCTGCATTGGCATCTCCATGCAGAGACATTCCCAGGGGAATGCACCACACAAATCCCAGAGCCATCAGCCCATCCTCGGGTGGTCTCAATGTCCTAAACTTTGTCCTCCTGCAGGATCTGATTCCAAGTGTAAGTTGCTTTCTTCTTGTGTTTTAAAAAGTATTCATAATGTTGTGTTTTGGTGCTCAGTGGCCAAATCATTTGGTTTGTAGTTGGGCAGGAATTCCTGAATACTTTTTTGTAATTCTTAGTCTTGGTGGGAGCAGGGTTAGGTCC
>JAJPCS010000074.1:228941-243558 GCA_021164005.1 Willisornis vidua nigrigula | reverse complement strand
TCTTAGTCTTGGTGGGAGCAGGGTTAGGTCCAGTTTGGAGGGTCATATCTGTCCCCGAAGGACAGAATTGGAATTCTCTGCCCTCTGTAGGGACATTCTGCCCACCAGACTTAACTCTACTATTATAAGATGACAATTGTAATCATTAAAACTTTCAGGAGCTTTCAGAATCAATATATAATTCAGTAGAATTAAAAGAGGGGCTAAAGGATTGCTCATGCACTTCTCCCTCTCTTCCCAAGCAGAATTCCATCCATCCTGATGGGATTCAGACTCACCAGTTGCCAACAGTGATACTGAACAACAACCATATTGATTGTTTCGATGTTCAGATCACCCAGAAACCTCCTGGTTTTATCATCAGTATCTTTTCATCTCCTGATTAGCTAAAAATGATTCCTGTAGTCAAGCCTGGTGTGCTAATTAAGGCAAGCATCAGGTCATTGTGCAACTGGGGAAGAATGTTGCACTGAGTTAACGAAACGTTTTATTGTGATATTGTTTTCTCTAAGAAGTGGCTGTAAATGACAGTCCTAAGGATGGTATAATTCAATACTTTTTTTGCCAGACAGGAAACAACTGTTAATTATTAATGGTTCTTATTCAAAGATTTCAGTTTGTTCAAAGTTCATTCAATTTATGGAAATGTATAATATTATAAAGATTTAAATTTTTTAAGGAATAGCCTTTAAAACATCTAAATACGCCTGACCCTGTGGGATATATTTTCACACCTAAAGGTATCACTGATTGTCTTTGAGGTGCATTCCAGGCACTTAATAATTTTAGGAATTCAGAATTTAAAATAAGAGGAAAAAAACCCAGAATCTTGCAGGGTGTTGATTAGACAATTAATGTCTTGATTTTGTGTTCAGTTTTGTGCCTGTGGAAGGCCAGTGAAACCATCAGCCAGGAGCAGAATCAGCCCCAGGGCAGACACTGGGCTCTGTTGAGCCAGGACCAGCAATTACTGTTCAGTACTGAGGAATTACATAGTTAAATCTCAGTTTAAAGGAACTATGCATTTTAATGCAGATATTCCAGTATAAGTATCCTGCTTTTTAATGCAGATATTCCAGTATAAATATCCTGCTGTCATAAATACACCTTTCCAAGAGGAAATTAATCATCTGTGCAGACTAAACTCCTCTACCACACCTTCACACTCTTCAAAAGGCTTTTTCAACAGACATTTTTGCCTTGTACCTAAAGGACTCCAGGTTCCAGGCACTGGAAGTGAAGCTTTGGATCCAGCTTGCCAGGTCCCTTGGAGCATATTCCAGACACTCCAATGTTTTCATTTAAAGTGGGCTGAATCCAGTTAGACCTTTCATGTCACAAACATGTGATTAAGGGAGTTTTACAAGCTTTGCACTTAATACCTAAATGGCTCTAAAATGTCACATTTTACAAGCAATGTATTTTACTTTAAATACCATATATTAGGATGACAAGAGCAGGAGATGGGCAGAGCAACCGCTGTGTTCTCTGAAAAACTGGTGTTTTCTGAGAAGTGGAAAAGCCAGCCTGTCTTCCTGCTCCCCTTCCCTCCCTCCTGCCTCCTTCCCGCTCTGAGTTTCATGAGAATTGTCCTGAAATCGTGGCCCTGCTGTTGCTGCCTGGAGTACAGGACGTTTGGATCTGCGCTGGGACAGCCAGAGAGGATGTGGGATAACTGTGTGTTCTGTGGGGACTGTCACCCCCTGTGCTGAGCACAGCCTGGGGCCAGTCCCACCAGCAAAAATTCCAAGAAGTAAACATACACAAGTGCAGGGTTTGTTGGAAAGGGACCTTGCTGGCATTTGACAGCTGTGAAATGTTTTCCTCCCTTTTTTCCTCCAAAAGTTCTTCTTGAAGAAGAGAAATCCAGACACAAATTTCCAGTGTAACTGGAGTGTTTTCTGGTTTTGCAGTAATACTTTATGGACCTGGTCCCCACCAGCTCCTGGTCAGATCCATGTGCTGGGCCTTCAGCTGGATTCCAGTTCTTTGGGCAGGGGATTTCCCCAAATTCCTGTTGTTGAAATGTCACAAAGTGTTTGCAGCTTCCTGGGTTTCAACCCTATTGCAGGAAACTTTGAAACACTTCCACCGCCTTCCAGTGGGAACGTCCTGTCCAGGTGAAAGCCAAAGAGCTGCTGCTCACACCCCATAGATCAGGAGGGAGAAAGTGAAACCCAAGCAGAGATGCTGCTCACACCACATTTTTCAGCAGCAGCTGCTCCCCCTGAGCCACCCTTTGTACCACATCCAAGTGTGGTCGGCTCAGCTCGCTGCTAGAACGGCTCTCACTGCACTTTGCCTCGAGTGGAAACTTGTGTGCTGCCTGAAATCAGATGTTTCACAGAAATTGCCTGAATTTCACCGAATTTATGGCACAGAATGAATGACAGTGTGAATGACAGTGCCAGGGCTAACGTGAGGTGCCTCTGTTATGCTGCTAAATGTAAGAAAGAGTGAAAGGTGCTACAAAACATAACACTTAGAGCAGGAAAACCAACCTCTGGAATAATCCAGAGCAGGCCAACCCACAGCTGACCTTCAGTGGGGAACATTTCCATTTCCTCGTCCATTTAATCTGATATTTGAACTGAGCTTGTTAATAAGGGGTGCCTTTAATGCTGACATTTTGATTTTCTTGAACTCAGGTTGAGGTGCTTAAATAAATGTATTTTGAGGCTTTAATTAAGTGCATTTGGGAGTGAAAGGCTGTTCTTACCTCTGCTGGCTGTAGCCCTTTGGGCAGTGATTACACTTCCAAGTCTGCTTGTTGTTGCTGGGGTCAAGTTTATCCCCATCTGCCCCTTCAAGGCACCTCTCCAGTGTGAACAGCCTGATTTGGGTCAGCACCAGGTACAGGAAGTCATACAAGACTCAGACCTCCAGGTTTAACGACCTTTTGGCTGATATGATCCAGATAGAAGAAAAAGGCCTACAAATAAATCATTACCTGGTGTTCTATAATACCAGTTTCTCATTATGCATAACCAGGAAATGGCTCTGATGTTGTCCCTCTGGCAATATTGAGGACAGCGTGGTCTGGTTGTGCCCCATGTCCCAAACACACCTTTTCAAAAGCGATGACTGGGGTGTGATGGCCTCAGCCTGCAGGTGACACAGGGGTGCAGAGCAGCTCAGCACATGGAAGGATTAATGTGGAATAGTAAAAGCTGTCAAAACAAATGATGCTGGTTTGGAGGATCCTGACATCTCCCTCTTCCTCCCCACCCTGTTCCCCGTGGGACTTGGCTGTGTGATTTTCAACACATTATTCTAAAAGGCTGTACGTGCACTCTGGTAAACATGAAGCACAGTGAGTCACAGCACGAACAGCTGAAATTGTGCTGAGGGAGATTCACACAGATGATGAGCACAGGGGATGTTTTAGCTCTGCTGTCAGGCCCTGCAGCCTCGGGAGTCTGAGTGCAGGGACTCGAGGCTCACCCGGAGCGTTCTCAGTCACAGCGTGTGGACGGACAAAAGGCGGCTCCACACGTCCCAGGGTGCCACCACAGAGCTGACTGGCCACTGGCTTCACACGTGAGGCATTCCACCTTTTCAAAAGAGGACCAATGTATTAAGAAAAAGCTTTTTAATTGCCTGTGCTTTGAGATAGTTCAAGCTCTCTGTGCTGGTTGTGCTCGCAGTGAGCAACACCCCGACTTCCCCCAGTGTCCGGCGGTGCGATGGCAGATCAGTCGATAGGGGTTACTCACAGCAGGGGTTACTCACAGCAGCCCTGCACAACCAAATGTGTCCAAACAGCCCATTTTTTGCAACAGGCTGCATTCCTGGGTGACTCTGCTCAGTGCTGGTATCTCTGGGTATCAGCTCTGGGCTGACAGTCCCACTCATTTCTTTGGGAGGCAAAATAAGGGCAGAGAGTTCAAATGAGGTAAATTGACAGGTATTTACCCCTTGGGTACATAAAATTTCTATTGTAGGAAAACAGATTAAAATTCCAAACTAAATCAGTTTTTTAAGCTTCCATTCTAAAGGATAATGCTTTCAAGTAATTACATTTAGCCATGAAAAAAACACCATTTAATTATATTTTATAATTAATATCATTAAAATATCTGGCAGGGTGGCTGAAAACGTAAGGGATGACTCTGTGTCCTGTCTCTCCGTGGCTGCAGACACAAAGGGTGATATGTGTCTTAAAGAATTCCTAAGGATTATGGTTGGGATGCTTCCAGGAACCACATTCTTAACTTTCATTTTGAAGAACTTCAGGAAATTAAGTTGAGAGGAAATATAGGACAATTTTGTGTTAAGTTGTGACCTTTTAACCTTCCCAGGGGCCAAGAAAGCTGATTTAAGCAGGTCTAACATTTTAGCAGTGGCTGTTCTGCATGGCTGTGGTGATGTGGGTGGCTTTGTTCTGACCCTTGTTTAACATTTCTGAATAATTCTGCTCATGAAGAGCTCAGGATTATTAATAAGCTTTGTCTTTACATCTAACGCCAGTGGCCAAGTGGAGCTTTTCAGGTAGATCAGCATCATGCTTTGAACTTCCAGGATTCATCCCTGAGGTTCCTCTTCCATTTCCTACTCCAGTATTTGTTTCACCACAAAGGACTTTCACTCTTGACAGACTATTTAGGCTGTAAGTTTTACTATGTCCAAGCTAACCCAGTTCAAAACCTGATTTAGTGGCTCCAGATGGGTATGTGGATGAAAGTCACACCTGGATTCTGGGCAGATCCTTTTTGCTTGTGGTTTGCAAAGCTCTGGTGAAGCAGCAGTGACACAGAGCACGGTTGGCCCTTTGCACCTCTCATCCTTGGGGGTTGTTTTTTCCTTTTTGCCGAACTCAGATCGTTGCTGTGGTCTGTGTGGGGAGTTCCCCCTGTCGCAGGGCTGTTGTGAAAGTCAGTCAGCTCACGGTTTCGGCAGGAGGCGTTTTCGGTGGGGCACGTGGGGCTGCACAGATATCTGCACTGGGAGAGCTGGGCAGGGGCACTGGGCACCTCTGGGGGCTGGCACGGGCAGAGCCCCCGCTCTGGCATCAGGAGCCCTTGGATGGGCTGTGGATGAGCCAGCTCCAGGACCGGAAGCCGTCTAGCCACAACAGCACTGGATGGTGCCCCACCTAATTAAGCCTGTTGAAAGGCAGGGCTAATTAATTTAGGTGGAGCGCCTTATTAGCACAAGGATGTTGCTTCCAGGATCCCAGTCCTTTTCCCTGCACGTGGAGGCTCCCCAGCCCTCCCAGAGCGGGCCACATGTAGCAGGGCAGATAATGCCCAGCGTGGCACAGGTAAATCCTGGGTGGATAGTTGGGTTCTTTCATAATCATATCCTGGTTTTTTTCCATGTCTTTCTCACGCTCCTGCATTCACATGTGCTCGGGAAGAAAACACTTCTCCTCACACAATAAAATGTTCTTGCTGTGACCCAGCCTGGCCTTGTTTAGCTGGAGAAACAAAAACACGGGCCAGGCACCCTGTGATTTGCAGGAAATCGGGATTGGGATTTACAGTCCTCAGGCTCAAGTCTTGCTTCCTTCTGCAGTCCATCCAAACCAATCAAGTCTTGCTTCCTTCTGCAGCCCATCCAAACTGATGGGCATCTCCATCCCAGCTCTCTGGGCTGTTTTCACTGCACTTTGAGGACCGTGTTGAGTAAAGGTGTGATGAGGATTCACTTAATTTAAACGTTCACCATGAGCCTTGGAAATTGTGACCCATCTTCAGACGTGTTCAAAATGTCTTTATTTTCTCACAAAACATCATCTGACAAGTCTTTTTCAGTGCTCTCCTTGCAGGTCCCTCACTTGCCTGCACTGTCCATCTTCTGCACTCAGACTCTGTAGGAGAGGAACTCTCTTGCATTGTGCTTTTCCTTGTCTGGTGATTAAGGCAAGAATCCTACAGGGCAACAAGGAATGAAGCCTGGTCAGTAAAACGATAATGTGCCAAACCTTATGTTTGCTCCCCGAGATAAAGTTGGAACTGAGGAATCTTTCCCATTCATTCAACAGGCCAAGATTAGATTCTGCCCTTCTTGCCATTTCTGCTTCTCCCTCTGTGTGGCCCGAGGAATTCCTACTATGCAGGCAAATCCTGTTCCCAGATTCCCCCGTGATATCGCTGCTAAGTGACATCTGACAGGATGCTTCCTGCATTTCGTTACTTCCATTTGGCACCATAAAAGCACTGTCACTTACCCTTCTGATTTGTGGCAGCTCCCCTGCATTGTTCACTCCCTGTGCCTGTCCTGGGGGAAGGAGACTGGGAAACAAACACTGGGAAACACTGGGAAACAAGGGGAAATGGGAACTGCCTTGTGGTAAAACACTCCATCCCACCCTACACGAGATGGTATCTCCAATCTAAATCCTTCCTCAGAACTTCTCCAGTTTTCCTCCTCGTTAGCATTTCAGATTAAACCTTTAGGCTTATCTCCAGATCAGAAATTACCTCTCTGGGAAGCTTCATAAGCTCCTACCAGCCACCTTAAGGTGTTCTTGGTGTTTACAGCTCATCTTTGCACCTCATTGTCATGCAAAAGCTGCAGTGTTAACTTTGCTTTGGGAATCTGCATCTTTAATCTCTCTACTGTAGTGTCTTCAAAGCTGATGTAGAATGTAATTGGACACATGAGAGCTCACCAAATAGATGTAAGAGTGATTTTTTAGGTTTTATTAGCCGACTTTTTATTAGCTAGCCCTTTCCAAGGTGTTGAAGAGAGATATTAGTATTATTTGCTCTGTGGGAACAAAGATTCATGATGGAATATCTTCTGTGCTCTGTTTCAATGCCCACTGAAGGTCTGGTCTTTCTCTCCAGGCAATGCAGCAACATTTGGGAAACCCAGTTCTTTGCCAGACAATACTTGAACAACATCATCTCCCTATTTTCTTTCTTCTTTTTCAGTCTGTTTTTAAGGTGTCTGGGGGGGTACTGCTCAGCTGGGGTTATCCCAGGTGGGCATCTCAGCTGTTGGTTGCCTCTTCCATGTCATCCTCCTCCCCTAGAAGGATCATCCCCTGTCACCATCCTCCCCTAGAAGGAGCATCCCATGTCACCATCCTCTTACAGAAGGAGCATCCCATGTCACCACCCTCTCCTAGAAGGAGCATCCCATGTCACCATCCTCTTCTAGAAGGAGCATTCCATGTCACCATCCTCTTCTAGAAGGAGCATCCCATGTCACCATCCTCTTACAGAAGGAGCATCCCATGTCACCACCCTCTCCTAGAAGGAGCATCCCATGTCACCATCCTCCTCTAGAAGGAGCATCCCATGTCACCATCCTCCCCTAGAAGGAGCGGTGCTGTTGGCACTCCCGGTGCCAGGGGACACTCCCCACTGCCCTTGGGGGCCTGACTGCCCTGGGAAGTGCTGCCTGTGGGCAGCCACAGCCGTTCCCACAAAGCCTGGCAGAACTGAGCCACTGGTCCAGCTCCTGCGATAACCGACCGCAATCACCGTGCCTTGCACTAAGGGGTGAGCAATTCCCTGGTTCCTGCCAGCAGTCAATGAGTTGCCAGCCTGTGGCAGTCCTTGGTGACCTGATTCTCATGACCTGGGTGGTGATCCACCCCAGCCAGTACTGGTGGGTACAATCAGGACTTCTGCAGGTTTGTCCAGTTCTGCCTTAACCGGCTTTCATCAGGGCTTGGCTCTCGCCCCAGGCTGACCTCTTGGTATGAACTTCCTTGAAATACTTCATTTTTGCTTCAAAATAGTGGCTGGGCCCCCATGACCGATCTCCTGCCACTCACCTTGGGATGCATTGCAGGAACTGGGATCAAAGTAAACTGGGAGGGGATGAACTGGCCAGCACGAGAGCTCTGCACAAGCTCCTCCATTTGCTGCCAAGGGCTTCCATTACTGCTTGGTCTCAAGGCACTGTCATTGTCATAAGATTAATTTCACCCTACTTCAGCCACCTAAAAATTATAGGCCAATCTTAAATGATGGCTGCTTTTTGAAGAAATCATATTGTGAGCTTGGGAGCAAACCATCCTGTTGTGCAGGAAGATCAGGAATTGCAGCAGAAGCCAATTCAGTGAAGTGAGGAGTTTCTTAGCCAGCCAAAGTGCAGGAAAAGAGCAGGTGGAGAGTGAGAAGGACTGAGAACAAGGGAGACTTGGAAAAGTGTTTGGGGCTGTGGGGTGAGTTGGGCTCACCAAAGGCTGATGCAGCTGTGACTAGTGAGGGGACTCCAATGTGGGTATGGAGCAGGGAAAGAAAGTTCAGAAAAAAACGTTGATCTGTGAATGAAACAGCCTTGTGAGAACTGGTACACAAAAGGCCAAAGTACACGGTGTCTTTTTCTGTCCCAGTCTTCACAGAGTCCTCCCCCAGGCTCTGGGAACCCTCCAGCCTGCTTGGGAAGGAGAAGGATGGTTGGCAATGAGGGAGCAGCGGGTTAGGAGCAACCTAGAGGAGGTGGATGTTGTTCAAGTGTACAGCACTGGACAAGGTTCAGGCTGGAAAAGCTGGGTCATGTGACTGTAAGGTCAATGTGTGTCATTCATGCAAGGCTGTGGTGCTTAGGAAGGTCTGTGTCAACAGGAAAAAGGTACATCTTTGAGAAAGGTGAAGGGGATTTGGGGAACTGTGAACTAGTCAGACTCTTCTCATCACTGGAGAGGTCACTGAGGGTGTCCACTGAAATGTGTTTCCAAACACACAAAGGATGAGAAGGTCGATCAGGAATAGTAGAGACAGATTTTCTAAGGGCAAATTGTGCTTGAAAGCTCCAACCTCCTCCTCCAAGGGCTGTGGGGATGGCCTGTCCGTGGGGACAGGGAGGGCTGTGGGTGGGTGTACCTGTTGCAACAAGTACTTTGACACCATTTCCCACAGCATTCCCACGTGGCATTGCCAGACAGAGGGGCTGTTGGCAGGGCTGGGTATTGCTGGACCACCAAGCTCCAAGGATGGTGATGAAGGCTGTGTGTCCAGTTGGTGGCCGATGGCAAGGAGGGTGTGGGGTGTCTGACAGTGCCCTGCAGCTCCTTGAGCACCAGGCTGGTGCTGGTGATGAGCTGGGGACCGTCCTGCAGGTGGGAGGCTGGAGCAGGTGACCTCCGGAGGTCCCTTCCAGCCAGTTCCTGTGCCTGGGGTGGGGAGGTGCCTTCTGCAGTGACAGGCACCTCCAGGGGGTGATTCAGCCCATCACAGCAGTGTGCTGAGAATAGACCAGGATCACCCCTCGGAGGTCCCAGCCACTTTCCACTGGCCGTGCGGGGAGCTTAGGTGATCAACTTTTAGCTGGCTAAAGATAGCTGCGATGGGCCCCCCCAGGGCAGTGACATTTCTCCAGGCTGCAGTCGGGGGTGCTCGGGTTACACCGCAGCTGGCTCGGGGCTCCTTGGTGTTGACTCAGAAACATCAGTGCTGCTATGGCAGTGGGGTGACTCGCAGCCGGCTGCTGCTCTTCACGTCGCAGCCGAGTCACGCCGCAGGCATTCCTCCCGTCACCGGCACCGGCACCGGCAGCCTCTGCTCCGCTGCCCACGGCACCTGGGTCGTCCTCCTTCTTGGGACGGCGTGAAGTCCTTTGGGTTTGTGTCATTCCCTGCAGACGGGAGGTTTTCCTTTCTCCCTTTCCACAGTCCCTGTGCCTTCGCTTGGTGAGACATCTCTGCCTTCTCCCCTGAGTCTCCCAGTTTGAACCTGGATGTGCCCTCGACGTTCTTGGCAAGTGCTGGTTTAATCACAGCCTTGACGTCTTAGGCAGTTTTGGAGCCGTGTTTCTTGGGGCTGTTTTCCCAGCAGCCTTTCTGGGCAGCTGAAATGGTGTGTCCCAGAAAGGACCTGTCTTTAATTAGGGAACTTAGAATGCCTGGCTCCTCAGCGGTGCAGCACAAGAGTTCGTTTCTCCTGCCCCTCATTTTGAAAACAAAAGCAAAAATGAAAAGTGCCCCCCAAACCTTGGCCCTATTTTGCTGCAGGCTGTAGTGCCTGTCAAACACTCTCATCACCAATTTCAGCCTCACATATTCCTGGCAGCACCATCTCACTCATTTCCTGGCATTTTTCGCAATTAGCAGTAGAAAGCTTTCACTTCATTTTTTTGTCTCTATCTTCCTCTGTCATCTCTGAATGCAGCCCGAATACAGGCCCCATTGTTCCCGCTGCTTTTGAGCCCCTGTTGGGATTTTGTCTTCGTTCCCCCACAGCTGGAGCTCCTCCAGTGCCACCTCCTCAGTGTACCCCCACCAGTGGCTTTGCCAGTTAATCCTGTCACCTCTCCCCGCAGGGATTTCGTTCCCAGGCCTTTCTGACCACATCTCGTGTATCAGCACCGGGTAACAAGAAAACTCCTCATTTCTAAAGTATTTTTTTGTTCCAAGTGTTGCTCTGAGCCAGGTCCCCTCTCATTTGCATGCAGTGCCCGTGCCCACTCCGGCTGCAGCCAGCCCCTCTCCTGCCACACTCCGGTGCCCGCTGGCCCCGCTCCACGGCTCTCCCGCTGCCCATCCTGCCAGGGACCCACCAGGAACCCTTTGCTCTCTCTCCCACCTCCCTTGCACGCCGGGGGAAGGCTGCAGGTGTGAGAAACGTGAGACGGGGCAGCTAGAGTTACTGGTCAGGCCGGAGCCCAAAAATACGATGGGGCGAGGGGAGAAGGGCAGGCTCGTCCATTTGTTCTGGGATTGCTCAAGAACCGACTGGCTCCACCTGTTCCGCGGGTGCTGGGGCTTTGTGCCTTTCTTAGCACATCTGCACTTATCTTTGCAAAAGATATAATTAGTTTCATTGCACACAATGAAGTGCTGGGGAGGAGGGGAAGTGCATCCAAATGCTCTGGCGTTCCCATGATTTTAGATTACTCCTAATTCCAGCCCCGCGGTCCAGCGGACTGGGAGTGTGCAGTGGCCACAGCCCTACAGGAGGGAACATGTCTGGGCGCTGGCAGCGATGCCAGCACGTGTGGCATTGGGTGGTTCTGCTGGATACACCTCGCTTTCAAATAACACCTTCTTTAGGTGTGTAATGTGGCTTTTGTGCTGGAAAAAACAGTTGGAAATCTGCTCCACAGACACTCTGAATCCTGGAAGGCGCACAGGGGATCTATAAAAGAAACCTGTAATTACAGGAGACAGGGTTGTTTCAGTGCTTGCAGTTTGTGAGCTGGTACTGTCAGATTTAGACCTTTTCCTGGCAGATTTTAAGTGAATCCTGGGGGTTGTGTTCTGGGCCTTTGATTTTGTTTCCCGTGAATTTTCAAGCCCATCTACAGCACCATTTTCTGGGCTGTCTTTGCTGGATCTGTCAGAACAATGGTTTAACTCAAGGAAATCGCTCTCTGCTCACGGGTACTCATGAATACACTAACAGGATACATAAAACAAATAAATCATTCGGTGTCAGTTATTCCCTCGGCATTGTCGAGGATAAATATGTAAACATGTCCACACAATCTGTAAGCAACCACAGATCCATTAGAGAAGGCAAAGGGTAAATGGCTGACAGCCTGCACAAGGCCCTATTCTGGCAAGTTTTGGCACGTCCTTTGTTGATAAACCTGTTTTACTGAACATGCTCCCGGGTTTTGCAGTGATGCTACACACTGGCTGGTAATTATTGCAGGGCAATATTGATTACAATGAATCTCACTTGCTGAAGCTAAAATAGCCATTTTCTGTTCCTGAATGGGAGGGAGCACCTTTGGACTTCTGATCTGTGGGACTTTTATCTAAACCAGGAACACATGGGTGCCTTGTCACATCATGCAGACTACCATTCCTTCTCCTTCTCCTTCTCCTTCTCCTTCTCCTTCTCCTTCTCCTTCTCCTTTCTCCTTCTCCTTCTCCTCCTTTTTCTTCTCCTTCTCCTTTTCTCCTTCTCCTTCCTTCTCCTTTTCTCCTCCTCCTTCTCCTTCTCTCCTTCTCCTTCTCCTTCTCCTTCTCCTTCTCCTTCTCCTTCTCCTTCTCTCCTTCTTCTTCTTCTTTCTATCTCCTTATCCTTCTCCTTTTCTTTCTTCTTTTCCCTCCCCATCTCTTCTCCTTCTCCATCTTTTTTCCTCCATGTCTCCTTCTCCTTCTCCTTCTTTCTCCTTCTTTCTCCTTCTCCTTCTCCTTCTCCCTCTTCTCCTTCTCCTCCTTCTCCTTTTCTTTCTCCTTCCCCCTCCCCATCTCTTCTCCTTCCCCGTCTTTTTTCCTCCTTTCCTCCTTCTCCTCCTCATTCTCCTTCTTTCTCCTTCCTTTTTGTCTCCTGCACCAGGATTAAAGATCAAGGATGTCTCAGCTGAAGCTCAGGTGGGTTCAGCTGGTGCATCATCTCAGGTGTGAGGCTCCCACAGACAGGGCCTCTGCCACCTCCCTTGGATGTGAGCTCTTAGTCAGGAGTAGTCAAAGAGTGAGAAATGCAAATGAAGCCTTCAGTGACATTAATAATATCTATCCACTCACCAAATAATAATCTGACATTCTTGTGATTAACTGGAGGATCTGCCTTCTCTTCCTAATCTTTTTTGGCATCTCTACTAATGACAGCAACTATGATAATCTAGAATAAATGCAGCAGAATTAGAAATGGCCTGTCTTTGGGTCCTCTGATAAATGCTAACTCTGGGCTTTTGTCCTCTGGTTTCACCTGGGGATAGGTACCTTTTAAAATTGCACCCCTGATGTATTTTCCAGCTGGGAGCCTGGGATCTTGTTGCCAGACATTTCCTGGAGCAGAGTTTTCAGGGCCTGCAAGAGGCTTCAAGCACCAGCATAAACATTGACATGTTCCCATACAAGGACATGAGGCCTCCAAGAGCCTCAGCTCGCCCAGGAGTGGTGGTGGAGCTCAGTCCCCAAAGCTGCTCCTCACTGGCCTCATTCCCTGACACTGGTGGGGGGTAGGAAGCATTTTCTCCTGTAATATTGATATTTTTGTCTTTTGTTTCTTATGAGTGTTAATCTGCTTCAGGTTTTGTTGTATCTTATCAGCTTGTTCAGCACTGGGGGAACATTTCGGTGCCTGCCTCCTGCCACCTTGTACACTCTGGATTTGGGAAGAGATCCAGTAAAACAGCCTTTCCAAGGCAAAACTGAGCAACTGCTCACATTCATTTTCCTTTTAAATGAACATAATTGGTCCCAAGTCTGAACTGGTGTTGAGGTAAGGTTAAGATAGAGGGACAATATATTTTATTAAATCAATTGGAATCACTGGAAAATGCCTTTGGTACCTCAGTGGCCATGCCTTGAGTCTCATCTAAACTGCTGCTCCCAAGGCAGGCTGGAGTTTGGAGTGGGAATGGTGGTCTCAAACACTGAAGAACTTTATAAATAGTCAAAATTTATTGCAGCCAGGATGCAGTGAAAAGTAAATAACTCAGAAGATGCCTCACTGGCACTGTGAACAAGTGGCTGTGCATGTGGAACAGGATGGATACTCTGGGCTGAAGGGCCTTCCTTTTAATCTTCCCTGTAAAAGTTCCTCTCGGAATTTTTATCAGCCCTTTCTGACAGACACTATTAGGAGTTCTTTTAAGTCTTAAACTCTGCATGCCTAAGGTTTACAAGGGAAGTTGTGATCCATTAGAAGGAACTATTTCTTTTCTTTGCAGAATTAGAAATTAAGTCTTTTGCCAGTGCAGTCAGTCCATAATTTGATCTTTAAGAGCTGGAGAGAGCTGAGTTTTTAAAGATGTTGGCAAATATTTGTATTTAACATTTCTCATCCACCAGTTTGGACAATCTGTTCCCAAGATTGGATCCTGTTGGGAATAGAAACCTCCCAGGTCATGGAAAGCTTACATGTCTGTCACCTGCAGTGGTCTGCTGAGCACAGAGAACTGCAACTGCTCTCTGACTGTTTTAACTCACCTACCTGGGATCTGTATTTTGGCCATTCTTAAAACTTATGACATTTTTTAGCCTTTACACTTTCTGCCAGAAGCAAGACATGCCACATGTTAATGTCTTTAATTAAGGGGCTTGGGGTGGCAAGAGGGAATCATGAGGGAATCAGGAGAGAGAAAACAAACCCCACTTTAAATTTTGGCATGTGGATCTAGTTTGAAAGTGTTTCCTAACCTGGTTCATCTGCTGTGTCAGTCGAGGGCAAAGCCACCATTCCCTCCTGCAGCTTGGGGGCTGGAACCTCTGCCCCACCATCCTGCTGTGCTGCCACGTGGGGCTGGTGGCATTTGGTGACAGGATGGGGACAGCGGGTTTGTGGGATAAGAGAGGAACAGGCTGCAGCTGCAGATAACACTGGCCTCATGCTGAGAGATACCCAGCTCTGAGCTGAGAGGAGGATGGCACAGACAGGGTTGGTGGCAGAGTGTTGGGCAAGAGTTTGTCATATTAACCCCCCCTTCCCATCTGTGACACTTCCTGGGCCTCCTGATGAAGTGTCTGTTTGCTCTTGTGCTGAACTACCCCCAGAAAAGAGGATGATCTCCAAAACCTTTCACTTTCCAAATATTCAGGAAGAAAAAAGCCTCAGGTTCATACTCATTAATAGCTCCCACTCTTTCCATCTTTACTGAGCACTGCTGAGGCCCCTCCAGTCCTGGGGGCAGTTCTGGGCCTCTCCTGACAAGAGAGATATTGAGGGGCTGGAGCGTGTCCAGGGAAGGGAATGGAGCTGGGAATGGAGCTGGGTTGGAGCAGCAGGAGGGGCTGAGGGAGCTGGGAAGGGGCTGGAGCAGC
>JAJPCS010000074.1:178486-208672 GCA_021164005.1 Willisornis vidua nigrigula | reverse complement strand
ACAAATATTCCTTTAAATGATATTATTCCCACTTTTTTAGATCTGCAGTAGAGTGTCCCATCCACCCAGAGGAGCAGACAGAGGTGCTGACCCCACTGCCCTACCCTGGGATGGATGAGGAACTTCCCTCCTGTGTGTAGAGAATTCCCAACGGGACTCTCGTTCCCGCTCCATCACTCGGGCAGGTGAGGGAGTGTCAGCCCTTCCCAGCTCCAGAGTTGGGCATCCAGCTATTCCCAGGAGAAGAGCTCCCAAACGGAGTTGCAGCGACGTTTAATTGCGCCTCTGGCCCTGCAGTAATTTGCCGGGGTAATTAAGAGAGGAGGATTCAGCCCAGCTGCCTCAGCGCGGAATCAAAGGCGAAAGTAACCCTTGTACCACAAATCCTTTTGTTCTGGGGATTTCTAGGAGCGGTGGAGGAGCAGGGATGTAATGTTTGCGTCAGAAGGGTGGGTCGCCGGGAACAGAGTTTATAAACACTTTAACACACTGGAGATCTGCACCGAGATTCCTCCATCAAAGTGTGGGGTGGGAGCGCTCTCTCCGTAGCCACTCCGGGACTGAGCCCCACAGCATCTGAGCAGCCCTTTTATCTTGGAATTGCCCTCAGCTCCTCCAAATGACTAAAACTTTTTAAGCAGCCTCTTTGCATAAGGACTCTTGGCCTCAGGGAACCCCAGCTGGTATAAATCGACTTCAAAGGATTTACATCAGCAGCAGATACATCCTCCTGTCTTTATTCTGCCTGTGATGCACCAGGAGCACCTCTGCTGCTCTGCTCCAAAGGGGAATAGGAACAGGAATAACAGCAGGATTTATCAGTGGAGCCAGTGTGGGACTGGAAATGTCAAGAACTGTGTGTCCTTCTGCAGGGCTTCCCTAGGAGAGGATTAGAGTTGTTCCTTCCCTAAAGAGCCAGAAGGGTGGGAATTTCCATACTGAAGCACCAGGGACATTTCCCCATCCCCATCTGAGTCATGTAATAGAATCATGGAATCATTTGGGTTGGGAGGGGACCTTAAAACCCATCTTGTTCCAACCCCTGCCATGGGCAGGGACACCTCCCACCAGCCCAGGGTGCTCCAACCCCTGTCCAACCTGGCCTTGGACACTCCCAGGGATGGGGCAGCCACAGCTTCTCTGGGCACCTGTGCCAGGGCCTGCCCACCCTCACAGGGAAGAATTTGTCTCCAATATCCCATCTAACCGTGCCCTCTGGCAGTGGGAAGCCATTCCCTGTGTCCTGTCCCTCCATGCCTTGTCCCAAGTCCCTCTTCAGCTCTCCTGGAACCCCTTCAGGCACTGGAGGCTGCACTAAGGTCACCCTGTATCACACACTGTGACCCCAGAGCCAGTGCCCTCCCAGTGTGGTTTGGCTCCTAAATCTGGCAAATTCTATCATAAATTAGGCCAATTTTTCTTCCTCTGCATAAAATTTAAGCTTTGATAGAGCACATTGTGTTAGGATGGGGAGACTGGTCATCTGCCAAGTGGTTCCAGGAGCTGCTGTGCCCTTGGTGCTGATGCCACCACCCTCCCACGGTCCCCCACCGAGGGTCTCCATGTCCATGCCCAGCCTTGTGCTGGACCCAGCAGTGAATATTTGCAGAAACAAACTCTGCAACTTCTGGTGGAGAGAAACCCTGAGCAGTGAGGGCTTGGAGTGGGCAGTCAGGAGGGGAACTGTGAGTGAACTTTCCCAATGGTAATCAAGGAAATTACCGCCCGCACGCACGACTGGAAAGCTGGAAAGAAACTGTGATTCCCTTGACCAGAGGATGCATGGGATAGGGTCACTGCTGGTAATCAAAGAATGATTCAATTCTGGGAGACTTAATTTGGTGCAGATGACTTCTGCACTTACTTCAGAGCGTGCAAAACAGGAAAGCTCCATGCAATGCTGTGGCTGTTTCTCACACAGCCCTCCAGATGGTTCCAGAGCGCAGTGACTCGCTGGGAAGGTCGTCAGTGCCACCATGTGCCTTTGGGTATGGAAAATTGCAGTTGGCCTTCCTCTTATTTCCATTATCTGCACTCTTCTCATCAGCTGAGAGTGTTAACTGTGTGGTCCTGTGGTCAGAGTTTGGGGTGGAGGGAAGGGAGCACTGAGCCCTTTTCCTGATTTTAATTCTTTCTGAGGGATACACTCTGGAGTCGTTCCCTCCCTCATGCACGCACATGGCTTAGTTCCCATCTGTGCAGTGAGGTTATCAGTGCTAAATTCCTTTGGAAAGGGCACTAAGGTGATTATTAATTACGAAAATAACAGCACAGATCCACGTGCTGCTGATGGGCATTGCCATAATTGCCCGTGTTGCTGGTTGGCATTACCGTAATTGCAAGTGGAGGGCACGAGCTCAGTGCAGCCCCAGTCCTGTGTTTGCCTGGCATGGAGCAGTTGGCATTTTCTCATCACTGCCTGCAATCTGTTTGTTTTAGCCTTTGCTGTCGCATCGATTTAAGGACCTGATCGTTACAGGGGTTTGCACATGACATCAGCCACTGATCCCTGCAGAGGCAGCAAGCTGCCTGCTCCCTGCAGGCAAGTGGCAGAGCACTTCCCAGGGGCATCCTGGCATCAAGGCTGGCTCAGGAAAAACCCCAAATACACCCCATGTGCAGTGAGGGCATCCAGCATGTCTTGGTCTGGGCTGCACTGTGTGTTCTCAGGAGGGCATCGTGTTATTAAGTAAATCCTGTCAGGTGCCAGCGTCGTTCAGAGAGAAAATCACAATAAACTTTGCAAATCCTGAGGGAATTCCCACAGTTCTGTGGGTGTCTCAGCTCAGCTTGGCCATGCTAGTCCTGCCAGCAGTGCTGTGATTCTGCTGCCTGTGTTTATAAAAGGCTGCTGATCTAAAGTCTGGAAGAGTGAGGGAGGTGGAGGTTGTTACAGGAGCAGCTGTGGGGGACAGATTCCTGGTTACAGCTGGGATGTGAGAATCCCGAGGTGGTTTATCTGCCCTCATCCCTGCTGCAGATGGCTTGGGTGACCTTGTGCAGGCCATTTAATTGCTGTGTGCCACTGTGAACAGGCAGCAGCTGCCCTTTGTGCTTTGTGGAGCCAGCTGTGAGGTAAAGGCATTTTTATCAGATGTTTGTGCACCACTTGGGATCATTTATCTGAAAGGGGCGATTGTAGAGAAAACCCGACTGATTCAACGGTGCTTAAAAGTCATTTGTGTGATCGTCTGATGATGGTGTTTCCCTTGCAAAGATAAAGGCCTCGACCCAGGGCATGTTTTGGCACATGCCTGGCAGTCAGGCTGGGGCAGTGCTCACGTGCCTCTGCCCGGGGCGTGTGACCGGCCAAAGGACGTCACTGTGAGCAGCGATGGGCTCAGAGCTCCCCTCCCCTCCCCTCCTCTCCCCTCCCCTCCCACGGGCTTTCTCTGCCTTCCTGTTATCCTCATTGCCACTCAGGCTCCAGCACTGAGGCTCCTCTTGGGAGTTTCAAAAAGGCTTTTGTCCTTCTTGGTTGGCATGGAGTGTAGAGGACACCAGGCGAGCCAAAGCCCGTGGCCTGGCGGTGTGGGGTGTCCTCCTGGGCAGCCACCAGCCATCACCTCCTGCTCCTGGCTGTGTCCCATGGGACACCATCCCTCACATCCTGCTCCTGCCCCTGTCCCATGGGACACCACTCTTCACATCCTGCTCCTGTCCCTGTCCCATGGGACACCATCCTTCACATCCTGCTCCTTCCTGTGTCACATGAAACAAGATCTAAGCTGTTTGAGTAACCTGGAAAGTGAGGCCTCACTGTGTGACATTGAGAATAGGTTTGGGTTAGAGATTAGGAAGAAATTCTTCCCTGTGAGGGTGGGCAGGCCCTGGCACAGGGTGCCCAGAGAAGCTGTGGCTGCTCCTGGATCCCTGGAAGTGTCCAAGGCCAAGCTGGATGGGGCTTGGAGCAACCTGGGGTAGTGGAAGGTGTCCCTGCCCATGGCAGGGGGTGGAACAAGGTGACCTCCAAGGTGCTTCCAATCCAAATTGTCCCATGATTCTGTGACACTGGCAGGGCAAGGCAGGTTGCTGCAAGAGAATCATGGAATCCTAAAATGGTTTGAGTTGGAAGGGACCTTGAAGATCATCCCGTTCCACCCCTGCCATGGGCAGGGGCATCTTCCACCCGCCCAGGTTGCTGCAAGCCCTGTCCAACCTGGCCTTGGACACTCCCAGGGATGGGGCAGCCACAGCTTCTCTGGGCACCTGTGCCAGGGCCTGCCCACCCTCAGAGGGAAGAACCTTTTCCTAATAGGAAAATAGAGGAAATTTCCTAAGAGGAGACAGCAGGTGGGGTGGTGGCAGTGTCCCAGGGTGTGACACCCCATCCTTGCTCTGCACAGACAGCCATGGGGTAAAAGGGAAGTGCCATCAGCTTCCCACCTCTGATAATCATGAATTTAGGGAGAGAAGAAGGTGGGTCATAACTTCATTTGCTCCATGTGGCTCTTACGGCCAAAGGCTGATGTGGAGTCCCATCTGGATGTTCTGGAGCTGTGCCTTGTCCCACCTGGGCATGTGGGGAGCAGGGACCAGGGGCACAGGCTGTGCCCACCCCTCTGTGTCCCTCAGCACGAGGGGAAGCCTCGTGCCATCCTGCCAGGCCTGGCTGGTAACAGTCAGTGCAGGTGGAGAAAGGAAAAGGTTTCAGAGCAGAGATGGCCCTTTTATTTTGGGAATCCTGGGCACTGCCGTGAGAGGTGTGACAGGCAGCAATCCCCAAGGATGTCCTGGAGCAGCGGGAGAGCGGCACATCCCGGTGGTTCCGTGCTGGGGGCCGTGTCACACACACACCATGGGCTGTTCCTTTGGTTCCCTGCTAAAGGGACACCTCCAGCCACCTAAGAAAGGACTTGCTTTTCAGCCTGAAATAGGAATTGCAGAAATGATTAAATCTTGAAATTTGCATTGTGAGTCACAGAATGGTTTGGGTTGGAAGAGACTTTAAAGCTCATCTCCTTCCACCCCCCCTGCCACGGGCAAGGACACATCCAAGAATATATTCTTGAGAGAAAGAATTTATGAATTGCATTTGTTACAGATTTAGGGTTATTATTAGTTTATATCTCTTATCTGAAAGATACTTCCAGTTTGTAAAGGTACATTTTGCTGCATGGCTACATTTTGCCCTTTACCACGTAGGAGGAAAAAAAATGATCACGCTGAAAATGTGAAAAATGATGCTTTAAAAAATCCGTATAGGAATATCTGCTTTGAAAATCAGCCTCAGTAAGGAAGAGGATTGAACCAAAGCAGGGATGGAGAAGAGACTCCTGCCTTCTTCTGCCTTATTTAAATATTCCCGAGCCTCCTCCATTTTAACCTCCCTTAAAAAGATGGCTGTTTCCAGCGCTGGCAGCCCCTCCGCACCCAGCGGCATTTTCCTGGCGTGGCATCCGGCTGGGCGAGCCTGATGCGGAGAGGGGACCCCCTTGAGCGGGACGATCCCCAATTCCCCAGGGCTCGCAGCGCTGCGGCTGGATCCGTCCGGCTCGGCGCTCGCTCCTTTGTGCGAGCCCTGATTGCATCCCCGTCTCCTGCGAGCGCATCCACCCACGGGCAGGCTGGGCAAGGATGCGCTGCCAGGCTGGGCTTGGCGCGGGATTAGCGGCTGCCGGGTTTTGGGGCATCGCTGGCTTTGCTGGGCGCTGATTTTCCCCCTGGACTGGGCAAGGGGGGTCCGTGTTCCCGAGGAGCTTTCCCGTCTGAGCCGCGATTTCTCCGGGAGGATTTGTGGAGGGCAGCGAGGAGTTTTC
Source organism: Willisornis vidua nigrigula (assembly GCA_021164005.1). NCBI lineage: Eukaryota > Metazoa > Chordata > Aves > Passeriformes > Thamnophilidae > Willisornis > Willisornis vidua. Next base: position 202,913 of record JAJPCS010000074.1, on the reverse strand, counting down.
CAAAATGCCTGAAGCAAACTATTTGTTATCTGTATCTTGGGGTTATATTAAGGTGGGTTTCACTCCTGACAGGATTATTAATAGCTGTTTTTTTGTGCTGTGTTGCTGAGATAAAACCTCTGTCGTTAAAAAAAAATGCTTTTAAAATGGTTATTTATTGTGTGTTTTGGCAAGAGCTGGACATGTGTGTGGTGTGCATGCAGAGTACATGCATGGAATGTTTTTATCCCTTTGGGAATTCGGTGTTGCAGGATGAAATGATGCAGCAATGAAAATGTTTGCTTATAACATCAGGACAAGCACAGCATGTATGTCTGGGGGGAAATGTCTGAATCCTACATTTTACTGTAATGATCCCAGCAGACCTGCAGGTTTATGGTGTCTTTCTCCTCTGGATATGCAGTTGTCTTTTCCTTGCATAATACAAAATGGAGAAAATTTATAAAATCCAGAGCTAGAGAAGGTTATAGGATGGGGAATTCAAACCTAGACAGGAATCTGAGCTTGCAGAGAGATTACCTCAAAATGTATTTCTTCATTTGTGGCAGTAACAACTAATGTGCATCTTTGGAGGAAATTAATTGTGTAGTTTAGTAGATTGCAAAGAAATATCCAGTCATGGTGATGCTGAGCAGTATCTAAATGAAGCCACGGCTCTGACTCCATTGCAAATACCTCCAGAATTTTGCTTTTAACACCTTATTTGGGGACTCATCTGTGCTAAGGTTGGATTGATGTGAAAGGATTCCGAAAAATGCCATCTTTGTCTGTGCTCTTCCCCTCCCAGTTCAAGAGGATGCTGAACCGGGAGCTGACACACCTCTCCGAGATGAGCCGCTCGGGCAACCAGGTGTCTGAGTACATTTCCAACACCTTCCTGGGTAAGGAATCTCAGCCCAAGCCTTCGGGTGACTCAGGGCAGGATTAAAGGCAGCCCAGTCGCTGCTTGTGCCCAGCTTTCCTTTGGGGCAGAGAATTAGTGAAATGTGTTGGGGTTTTTGCTTTCAGATGGATGCAGGGAGGAAAATAGTAGCATTTGGATAAGTCTGTGCACAGAGGAATTCCTTCTCCAAGCCACTGGAGACTGAATGAAGCTGTTGGTAGTGCCTTATGCAATACTTGGGGTTTGTGTTGACCTTAAGTAAAGGACAAAGTCACACGAGCCCAACTTGCAACCATTGCCTCATTCAGCTGCATCTTCCCCTTCAGAAACAGAGCTCAGATGAGACTCAGCCCAGCCATTTTAAATATTATTTTGGGTGAATTTGCTCATTTTGCACCAGAAGTCAAGAGGATATTTAATTAAGAGGATATTCTGCATTTCTTTCGTTTTGCTGGAGCTCCCAGCACAACTGACATGAATGAATCCTCTGTGTCAACAAAACATATTTGTTACGAAAAATAAAATGTCCTGTGGCAGCAGCTTTAGATTTTGTGACCATTTGCATATAAAATGAGGCATAGCACAGGACTCTCATGCATATATCTGAGCCCTGCAGCTCCAAACACTGAGATTTGGGATACTGGAGCTCGGGAGGACTCGTGCCCTGAGGTTAAGATGACCCTGAAATGCATTCACTGCATGACACACAATTATTTCCATTAAGGGATTTTAAAGTGATTTTTCAATGGCCACTTCCGACTGCTGGGTGTGCATTTAGGACACATCACATCATTAATAATCCATGGAAGTCTGGAGCTGCTTTGTGGGATCCAATGGCCCTGTCTTAGTGCTCAGCTCAGCCATGACATCCAGAACATGAATTAAAGCAACAAGGAATTAGGAGCAAGGTTTTCCATCTGCCAGCCAGCAGCCACTGCTTGGCTGGAGGGCCTGGGGGCACGGCATGGGCACAGTGGCTTCTTCAGGGGGTTGGCTGCTCATCAGCTCTTCCCAGTGGGCACGTGGCTGTGCAGCAGGATGTGCTGCAGCTGGAATAGCCAAAGTGGCCACCAAAAATAAACCACATGTACACTCAGGCCAGTGCAGTCGGTATCTCAGCAGGGGCTGATTAGCCAGAGCCACTGCTGGTGCTAATGGGGTTGTATTAATCATGGAATCTTGGAATCACAGACTGGTTTGGGTTGGGAGGGACCTCAAAGCCCCTCCAGTGCCACCCCTGCCATGGGCAGGGACACCTCCCACCAGCCCAGGGTGCTCCAAGCCTTGTCCAACCTGGCCTTGGACACTCCCAGGGCTGGGGCAGCCACAGCTTCTCTGGGCACCTGTGCCAGGGCCTGCCCACCCTCCCAGCCAGCAATTCCTTCCCAATATCCCCCCCAGCCCTGCCCTCTGGCAGTGAGAAGCCATTCCCTGTGTCCTGTCCCCTCCCTCCCTTGTCCCCAGTCCCTCTCCAGCTCTCCTGGAGCCCCTTCAGGCCCTGCCAGGGGCTCTCAGATGTCCCTGGATCCTTCTCTTCTCCAGGTGACCCCCCAGCTCTCCCAGCCTGGCTCCAAAGGGACTCCAGCCCTGCAGCATCTCCATGGGCTCCTCTGGACTTGCTCCAACAGCTCCACATTTTTCAATTCTTTCCATTCCCCATAGTCAGGCTGGGTCAGGCAACTGCATTTCCCTGTGCAGATCTGGCCAATGGTCTCTTCATTCCTGTTCTGCTGCTGCTCCCGTGCCCAGTGGCAATGACATCCCGTGTTTTGTGGCAGTTTGAGGGCACTCAGCCACTCAGGGCCCTGGTGGTGCTGAGTGGTGCAGCCTCTCCAGACTGGACCAGATTGCAGCCTGATTGCTCATGTATAAAAAATGAGTAAACCTTTTAAAAGGATCATCAAGCTATTTTGGGAAGTCGTGTTATTATGTTTTTTATGAATTACATTTCCCCCGCCTAAAATTTGGTTTATAATCAAATGAACACACAAAATAGGAGGAGTTGACAACTGAAGAGGTTGAATAAACAAACAAAGAAAGAAATATGTGGGTAGGAAATTCATTTATCTCCAAGCAGCATTTGTTAAATGAGGATAATTTATAGATACTAAAACCAAATCACATGACTTCATTCAGTCTCCTGATTTTATTAGGGATTGAGGGACAGGACACAGGGAATGGCTTCCTACTGCCAGAGGGCAGGGACAGATGGGATATTGGGAAGGAATTCCTGGCTGGGAGGGTGGGCAGGGCCTGGCACAGGTTGGGCAGAGAAGCTGTGGCTGCCCCATCCCTGGGAGTGTCCCAGGCCAGGTTGGACAGGGCTTGGAGCACCCTGGGACAGTGGGAGGTGTCCCTGCCCATGGCAGGGGTGGCACTGGGTGGGTTTTGAGGTCCCTCCCAACCCAAACCAGTCTGTGATTCCATGATAAAATGAGCTGAGAAGGCACCAAGGAGTGATGTCCCCTGCAGAGGGTCCAGTGCTGCAGTCACTGGGCACAGCCTTAGAGCCACGTGAAGGTCAAAGATGGCAAACAGGGGTTTCATCCTTGGCCACATCCCATCAACAGGGAAGGTCATGATGCCCTTTTGGCACTTGCTGTTGCCCAGGGGGTGGTGGGTGTTGCTGCCACCACCGTGGGGACTTGATTTAACAAATCAGGGATCTGTGTCCAAGAATGTCCATTGTCCACTGCCTTGGTGTTAGTCATTGCTGAGGTGATCATGGAGAGGAAAGTCCTTCAGTGGTTCAGCAGAAACACAGGAGGGAAACACCCACTGATGTCAGCCAGGCTGCTGCTGTGAATAATGGCTTCTTTCTTAATTGCAGCGCTGCAGACACACTGGTAGTTCTGATTTCAGAGGGTTTTACTTAAGCCAAGGCAAAAGTAACTAATGCCTGCAGGCCTCGTCCCTCCCCAGGTCCTCAGGGATGCAAAGGTGCAAAGAAACTCTTGTCACCTTTTCTACAAGTCCATGAAAAATGGTTGTGTGGAAGTGATGAGCCACTGGATCTCCACCTCAATGCAGCAAATAAATCAGCTGTAAGGGCAGTAAATGACATATGTGGAGATAATTATTTATGGATTTATTAAACACATCTCCACGGCATGTGCACTAATATTGTTATTATCTCTGAGAATGTGGCCTGTGCTTTGTATGTATTCTCTTCATATTTGTAAAGGACAAACCTTTAATAAATCAGAGTCACCAATTTGTTGCTGGGTTGGTGTTTTAAGAGCAGGGAGTGTTGACTTTAATGAGTATCAAGATAGGGAATAGGAAGATATGCACTTCTTTACTGTAATGAGGACAAATGTGTTGGAATATACACAATTCCCTGAAAATAGGTAATAATATTTAATTGGGATTTAGCTGTGAGCAGAATCTGGTGCCCTTCAGGCACAGAGAATCACAGAACCATTGAGGCTGGAAAAGCCCTCTGAGCCCATTGAGTCCAACCATTCCCCAGCACTGCCAAGGCCACCACTGTCCCGTGTCCCCAGGGGCCACATCCACACATGGAGAGACTTCCTTGGACATGTGATGTCCCCAGGCCATGCAGCCCTGGCCTCACACAGTCCTACAATCACAGAATCCTCTGAGCTGGAAGGGACCCCACCCAGGATCATCGAGTCCAACTCCTGACCCTGCACAGACACCCCAAGAGTCACACCAGGTGTCCCAGCAGGGCTCAGTGGCAGGTTCAGTCTTGCAGAGGGCAACCAGAGGTGATGGAACTGTTTTGCTTTGCGTTTTGGGTCCCACAATGCAAGAAGACCCCCAGCAGGACCCCCTGGGTTTGAACTGGTGTGGGAGCCACTCAGTGAGCAAAGCCAAGGGCTGATTCTGGGGGGTGTGACGGGCGCTGGCGCTGCCAACGGTGCTGACTCACTCCCCCTTGGTTTGTCACAGACAAGCAGAACGATGTGGAGATTCCTTCTCCCACCCAGAAGGACAGAGAGAAGAAGAAAAAACAACAACTCATGACACAGATCAGCGGAGTGAAAAAATTAATGCACAGTTCAAGCTTGAATAACACCAGCATTTCACGGTTTGGAGTGAAAACAGAGAAGGAAGATCATCTGGCCAAGGTACGACAGGTTCTTGCCTTTCTGGGGGAACCTGGAAGCTGGGAAAGGACTGGATGAATGGATGTTGCCTTGTAAAACTGGAATCAGTATCCCTGAAGTGATGTGGCCATTACAAATGCTGTAATTAATGGTAGCAGGCCCTGACAGCACGTTCTGTTTATAAACACTTGAAATTACCCCTAAAATTATAAGAAAAAACGTGTTGAAGGCTGAGGAAAGCAATTATCAACCACAAAATCAGTCCTTCACAGTTACTCTGTGTTCATGCACTTTATTAAGTATACATATTCATGCACTTACCTCATTACAATAATTATTAAATTTGCATATTTTGGAACTTTGGGGAAATGCAGAACACACGGTGCAAGTGCTCACTGCAGAATTGTCTGGAAAAACAATGTAACCATTCTCTTTATGTCCTCTCCAAAGGAACTGGAAGATCTGAATAAGTGGGGTCTGAACATATTTAACGTGGCCAGGTATTCCCACAACAGGCCCCTCACCTGCATCATGTACGCCATATTCCAGGTGCGTCCCTCCCTGCCCAGCTCTGCTGGGCTTTCACAGCACTGTTTGAATTTCTAATTGCTTTCTGGTTTGTTGCCTTCTCCAGCATGATCTCCCTACCTGATACATGCCCGTGTGTTTGTGCCTTTCATTACACAGGAGCGAGACCTCCTAAAAACCTTCAAGATCTCCTCGGACACGTTCGTGACGTACATGATGACGCTGGAGGATCACTACCACTCAGATGTGGCCTACCACAACAGCCTGCACGCTGCTGATGTTGCCCAGTCCACCCATGTTCTGCTCTCTACCCCTGCCCTGGATGTGAGTTGTCTTGTCTGAGCTGACTTGTGTTGGGCAGGGATGGGTTTGAAGGTGGGATGGGCATTTCCTGCTCTTCCGAGGGCTTGGATTCCTGCCAGGGATTCCTTCAGGCACTGAGCTCTGCCCTGTGGGACCAGGGACAGCACCCAGAGAATGGCTGGACCTGTGCCAGGGCAGGGACAGCACCCAGGGAATGGCTGGAGCTGTGCCAGGGCAGGGACAGGGCACAGGGAATGGCTGGAGCTGTGCCAGGGCAGGGACAGGGCACAGGGAATGGCTGGAGCTGTGCCAGGGCATGGCCAGGTGGGATCTCAGCGAAAGGTCCTTCCCCCAGAGGGTGGTGGGCACTGACCAGGCTCCCCAGGACAGTGGGCACAGCCCCAAGGCTGCCAGAGCTCCAGGAGGGTTTGGATGATGCTCTGGGGCACAGGGAGTGACTCCTGGGGCTGGGCCTGGGCAGGGCTGAGGGTTGGACTGGGTGGTCCTTGTGGGTCCTTTCCAGCTCAGCACATCCTGGGATTCCGTGATTTAAGAAATCTCAGCAGCAGCTCTGCCTGAAATCGCTGTTGCATTTCAGGAGCACAAGCAGCTTGTAGACCTTTCTTCTGAGTCAGTGGCTTCTCCTCAGAAAACTAATTTTAAAAAGCACAATTTGTTTCTCTAAATCAGCCTCCCAAACTGTGGAGAGATAAAACCTAAGGAGCTCTCTGACAAATTCCTTCTTTCCTTCCTAGGCTGTCTTCACAGATTTGGAAATCCTCGCTGCAATTTTCGCAGCTGCAATTCATGATGTGGATCACCCCGGGGTCTCCAATCAATTTCTGATTAATACAAGTGAGTTTTGTTTGGAATACAATCATAACTTCATCCACAAATTTGGAAACCAGTGGAAATGCTTTTTCCATTACATACATGATGACTTGCAGGCTGCATTGCCCTCTCAAAATGCTGTGCAGTAACTGAGGGAGACGTTTGGAAATAAAGCAGTAATTAAAATGAAATTCCTCACAAAGGGAGCTATTGTAGTACAATTTGTAAAGTGCCCTTGTGAACATTACTACTTGCTAACATGTAATAATTCTTCTAGTCCTGAGTGCAAATTTTACCATTAATATAAGAGAAATATTGCTATTGCTATTGACAATCATAAAGCTCAATATTGGGGCTCATCCTGTGTTCTGCAAGAGGCTGAGCTTGGATCTTGGTTTCAAAACATGGGCATTGTTCTGTTTTGGAAAGAGTGTTTGCAGGATTCTGTTGTCAGTGACTCTGAAGCCGTAACTAAGTCAATTGAGTATTATTTTGTTTGTTGGGACTGAGCAAAGGCTGTTTGTGTTACACACATTCTGGGGTTATCAAACCACAGGCTCTTGGCTCTCATGGAGCAAAAGCCCATCACAGAATCCTGGAACCACCTCCTTCCACTCCCTGCCATGGGCAGGGACACCTTCCACTAGCTCAGGTTGCTCCAAACCACATCCAACCTGGACCTGGACACTTCCAGGGATGGGATATCCCTGAGCAAGGAAACTTTGCCCCATTTCTTGCACACAGATAAAACAGTTCAGTGCCCAGGACAAGGGTGGGTTGTTGGAAGTGCCCATTCCACATGCTGGAGTCACAGATCTGTGTTCCTTTGCCAGATTCCGAGCTGGCCCTGATGTACAACGACGAATCCGTCCTGGAGAACCATCACCTTGCTGTGGGGTTCAAGCTGCTCCAGGAGGAGCACTGTGACATCTTCCAGAACCTGACCAAGAAGCAGCGCCAGACGCTGCGGAAGATGGTGATTGACATGGTGAGAGCTGTGCCCACTCTGCCCCTCTTCCTCACCCCAAAACTGCCCTCTGTGTGTGGCTGCCCCCCCTGACATCCCGTCCTTCCATTTCTCTCAAGGTGTTGGCCACTGATATGTCCAAGCACATGAGTCTGTTGGCTGACCTGAAGACTATGGTGGAAACTAAGAAGGTGACCAGTTCAGGAGTTCTCCTTCTGGACAACTACACAGACAGAATACAGGTACAGCAGTCAAATCCCTGAGTTGTGTGTTTGGCTCAGGGGTGAAGAAACCATGCCCTGTTTTCACTGTGGCTTTTCAGCTGATCATGTCTAGAAGCTGCTGAACTAAATTTTCAGCAGTCATTTTCTTCTGCACTAAGAACAGGTACAAGGTGGTCCCACATATTTGAGGTGAAGGGGATGATGGTTTTTGTAACACTTGGAGCATCTAAGATTAAACATGCACATTCTGTTGAGGTTAGTCCATAAGGGTGAGTCTTTGAGGGTTCCCAAATTTCCCTGCTGCTTTCTCCCACTTGTTTCTCCTGCAATAGCATTGCAAGGACTTTAATTTATGGCTCTACACCTAAAGCAACTCCCAGGGAGCTAAAATTAGTGACGTGCAATCTGTTCCCTATATAATGTAACCCTTGATTTACAGAAATGACAAAGCAGTGCTGGCACAGGGTTACGTGGTGAGCAGGACAAGATGCATCCTGATCTGCTCCGCACTTTGATGACCAGTTTCTTAAGAACCAGCTCATGGGAAAACTCCTTCATTTTTTATTTAAGACTGTTGGTGTTAAGTCACTCTGTTGCTGTCTCAGTCCTTTGGGCCAGTTAGTCAGGCACATCTTGTGTGTGTCTGGGAGGGATATTACTCATTTAATAAAGTAGGAGTATTTAATCTACTTCCATGAGAGCCTGGAAATGAATTTTGAATGGTGGGAAACACCTGCATTCAAAACCAAACCTGTGTGATGTCATCAACATTGTCACAACTGCACCCCGTGTAAGTGCTGAGTTGTCTGAACACCAGAGAGCACATGTTGCTTCTGAAGGGACTGTGGCAGCTGAGCTCATCTGTGGAGATACAGAATCCCAGAATCCCAGGCTGGTTTGATGGGGAGGGACTTTAAAGCTCATTTAGTCCACCCCCTACCATGGGCAGGGACACCTCCCACTAGCCCAGGGTGCTCCAAGCCCTGTCCAGCCTGGCCTTGGACACTCCCAGGGATCCAGGGGAAGATACAGCTTCTCTGGGCAACCAGTGCCAGGGTCTCACAGAGAAGAATTTTTTCCTATATCCCTTCTATCCCTGCCCTCTGGCAGTGGGAAGCCATTCCCCTTGTCCTGTCCCTCCATCCCTTGTCCCCAGTCCCTCTCCAGCTCTCCTGGAGCCCCTTTAGGCCCTGGCAGGGGCTCTCAGGTGTCCCTGGAGCCTTCTCTTCTCCAGGTGACCCCCCCAGCTTTCCCAGCTCTCCCAGCCTGGCTCCAGAGGGGCTCCAGCCCTGGAGCATCTCTGGGGCCTCCTCTGGACTTGCTCCAGCAGGTCCATGTCTTCAGCATGGAACAGTGGAACAATGTCAATATTTTTATGGGCTGTTTCATAATCAAAGAGCCTTGTGGTTAAATGTTCTGCAATAAGTGAGCAGATGCAGCTTGAGACCATCCTCTTCTCCCTTTAATTTGTGGGGTTTCTGATTCCTGTAATTGCAGGTTCTCCGGAATATGGTACATTGTGCAGACCTGAGCAATCCCACCAAGTCCCTGGAGCTGTACCGGCAGTGGACGGACAGGATCATGGAGGAGTTCTTCCAGCAGGGAGACAAGGAGAGGGAGAGGGGGATGGAGATCAGCCCAATGTGTGACAAACACACTGCCTCGGTGGAGAAATCCCAGGTAACCAGCCCTGAGCTGCAGTTCTTGCTGTCTGAGCTTTCTGAAGCAGAGACAAAACTCATCTGCTTTCTCCAGCACAGTTAGGCAAAGAGCCAGCTGTTCACGGGGTTGGTTCTGATCCTCCCTGGCATCCAGCTGTGCCTGAAGCTCCCACAGCCTGGAGAGGCTGCTCAGCCTCCTCTGTGCCCCTTGGCATCTCCTCCTTCCACACACGTGTTCATCTTGCCCTGTTCATGTCCCAGTTTCCAGGGGGAGTTGGTTTCCTTGTGTTCCCCAGGCTGGAAAAGAGCAGCTCTGCTCTCCCCATCCTCCTGCCAGGACTCTCCTGCTCCCACACCCTCTGCTCATTAGTACCTCCTAAACATACTGACATTGTACCCTGGGTTGGACCTTTAGAGCAGCGCCAGCCCCACTGATCTGCAGGGTTAGGAGCTTCTCCCAGCTGGGATCCACTTCAGGACACTGGAAAAGTCGGTGCCAGTCGATATTCAGGACAGTTTTGCAGTGCATTGTCTGGCCAGTTAAGTCAGAGTTCTGCTGGAGCTGCTGTGCAGGGTGAGGTCACAGGAATACTCATTTCTGTCAATACAAACCTTAAAAGGAGGTGGATTTGCCCCATTTTTTTGAGAACTGGCTCATCTCGAGTTCTGATTCATAGATTAAATGGCTTCAAGGTCAGATTTTGTTCTGATCTGTGTAGAACAGGCCATAAAATTTCACCCAGATAGTCTGTAATGAAACCAGTAATTTATGTTTGCCTAAAACATATTCCAGCTTTTATATAAGGGTGTCCTGGTTGTTGTTTTTGAATGACTCGAGCAAGTCATCATTGAGGTTTTCAGCTTGAATAAGTAACAGAACTGATGCTAATTATTTCCAAATGTCCTGTCAGGCTAAGCCAAGTGGTTTCAAAATTATTCACTCAACCACATGGTGATTTTGTTGGAAAAATCTGTCTGATTTGTTAACCTACCAAGAAGTGAATCCTTCAACCAGGCCTGGCCAGAGACCACTCATGTGCTCTGCATGGGAGCTCCAATTAGTTATTTGTTTCACAAATGCACTTCACAGAGGCTTCAAAAAGGCATTTTTGCTTTGCAAAAAGGACAGGAATTGCACAAAATGGCCCTTGTGGAGATCCCAAAGGAGAAAGGAAGGTGCTGGAGGGAAAGAAGGAGTGGATTGGAAAAAAGTATGCAAGTATTTCAGAGCTTGAGATGTCACCTCTTTACGTCAAAATATTTTAGGATCGCTGCTGACCCACGTGGTTATTCCATATTATTCCATTTTTCCCTTACTTTGGGATGTTTTTAAGGAACAGTGACCCTGTTAATGAGGGCTGATCTTTACCCATTGGTGCTGCAGAGCCCTGGAGCATTTTGGGTGGCAGCAAATCCATGAGCCAAGCGCACAGAATCCTTTTTTTTTCACTCTCAGAGTGCTCTGGAACATGTGCTGCAGGAAATTTTCATCACCTTTTTGTTTGAGCTGCCTCAACTGTATGTTACAATTGAATGTTAATGGTTCTATTGACATCCTGTTGTGTCTGAAGGAGCCATGTGTGACTTCCAAAGCAAACATCTGCACGCTGGGGCTGGTTCCTCGGAGAGCCATTTCCCTGCTGCACAGAAACCTGGTCCAGCAGAGCGAGGAGAAGTGACACATTCTGCCAAGGGGGAAGAATTTCAATCCTCTTTATGGCCATTCAGTTTTCTCCATCCTGGACGTACGTCCTCTCTTAGTCAGACAATTGGAGGATGATTTAGCTCAGAGCTTACGCCGGCGGAAGGACTGACGGACTCAGCCGCAGCCCTCACTCTTTCCACCCCTGACACGTCACTCCAGGGCACTCAGGCAGCGGCAGCCTGTCCTCTTCGTGCAGGAGGAGGGTTCTTGGGATGAGCTGACCTGCTTTCTGGGCTCTTTCCAACACAAAATGAAAGAGACTCTCTAGCTGGGCCAGCTCCGCAGAGAAACACGGTGGCTGCTTTGGCAGAGGAAGGAGGAAAACTGCAATGCTTAAAGTGAAACAGTTCAGAACAGGCACAAACTGCACACCACAGTAAAACACACCTAAAGCTTGAATTTCAGTCTGTAAAGGCAGGACATTCAGCCTTGGGATGGCTGCTTGTCTTGGGAGCTCTGGTGTATTCCCAGCTCTCAGCCAAGTGTGTATCCTGGGCTAAAGGTGGAATGGCCATAAATGCACCAGCCATTCCCCCAGTCCCCAGGGAATCCTCTCTGAGAGGAGCAGGGATATTTAAAATCCCACATGCTGCCAGGGATGGAATTGGCAGTTCCATCTCTTGGGTTTCCTGTTGGGTCCTGCTTTTAGTTAAACTTTCATCCAGGGTTTGATTTTGAACATCAACCCAGCCCAGTTCTGTAGGTGCAGCTCTGGGTGTTGGATGATTCTGTCGGCAATTCAGCTGTGCTGGTTTGGGCACTTGCTCTGGGGTGGGTGTTTTGCTTGTGAAAATGAGGTGGTATTACCATAAATGGCACGTTTTAGACTCCCACCTGCTCCTCATCATTCCCTTCCCCTCAGTGTGTGTGTTCCTGTGTTTCCAGGTGGGATTCATCGACTACATCGTGCACCCTCTCTGGGAGACGTGGGCAGACCTGGTACAGCCCGACGCCCAGGACATCCTGGACACGCTGGAGGACAACAGGAACTGGTACCAGAGCATGATACCTCAGAGCCCGTCCCCTCCCCTGGAGGAGCGGGGCCAGGACTGCCAGGGCCTCATGGAGAAGTTCCAGTTTGAACTGACGCTGGAGGAGGAGGACTCGGACGGGCCGGAGAAGGACGGCGAGAGCATCGGCTACTTCAGCAATACACAGACACTCTGCGTGGCTGAGCCGGGGGAGGAGGAGCCCCAGAGGGAGGCAAACATAGAGATTGTGACAGAGGACACGTCTCCTGTCGACACATAATGTCCTGGACCCGTGTGAGTGGATTTTAAACACTTAAGGAGCATGCAAGCGGTCTCACGGACAGCCTGCAGCGGGGTCTGAGGCCGCTGCCCACAGTGGCTGAAAGACCCTCCCAGCTACTTGAGATTGGAGTCAGGGTTAAAGATCGTGTAGTGAATGATTGCTCAGGAAATTACCAGGTGATTTACGTTGTGGTTTGAGCCTTGTCAGCCAAGAGCATCGTGTTGTCCTGGAGCTGGCTTGGGTCGGGACTGAGACGTCAATGACACACAACTGAGAGATTTTATACTGTTAGTTTTGGAATTTATACCAGTTAGACTGATAGAAACTACTGATTAATAACTCTCCATATAAAACCTGTCCACCCGACCACCTGTCTGCAGACCTGTGTGCCTTCTTTGTAAACACTTTCATGTCTTTTCAAGAGTCTCTTAATTAAACACACGGAGTTTAGTATTCAAAAGCGACACAAAGTGTTTCAGAATTGACGGATACTTTTTTGATTCTTCCTGTTACAAGAAGCAGTCTTCCTTTTTTTCATGGGCAATACCTGTCACTTTATTGCAGTTAATCACTTTGACAGACTAAACAGGAGGGGAAACCCTCTGGTTTGCATTACTGCACCTTTAATCGTCTTCTCAATCCCCCCAGCGACCCATTTCCAGTCACTTCATGCCAGTGTGCACCGTCTCTGTTCTCTGGCTTGGAAGGACAGTGTGTTTCCTCCCTGGGGGTGGGTTGTGGTGAGCAGGACAGAGGGCAGGTTGTCCCCATGGCACAGTGCAGTCCATCCCTGAGTAGGGCAGTGTGTGACACGCCTTCCCCCTCGGCAGCTCCTCGGAATTTGCACGCTCGGATGTTTGTGTTTCTCTGGCCTCTCGTCCACGTTTCTAGGTTTAGGCCCAGCACCCTCCTCCTGCACTGCCTCGAGCTCTAACACCTCCATTACTGTTTATAACAGTGTATTTATTACGTCATGTATATACTGTAATGTTTTGTAAGTTATTAATTTATATGAATTAGCATTGCCTGTCGGCGGCGATGTTAACGGTGTAGAAAACTCGGAATAAGAGTTGCCTTTTTTCTTGTAACCTTTTGTATTGCATAAAGTCCAAGAACCTGAACATAGGTGGAGAGACAGACACAACCCAGGAAGGGCATTTGGGTGGCAGCCACCCGAGGGAGGGGTGACACCAGACCCCAGGGCGGGTGGCAGTGACCGGGGCGAGGGGAGGCAAACAAAGACACCCCCCGCGAACGGGACGGCTTTAAATGTCACCTTCCAATTTCTGAACGACCCAATGTGAATTTCTATGACAAAAATGTGAACTGATGTAATAATTGTGCTGTGAAACTTCCTCTGACAAAGCTTGTCCGGCATCGTGAGAGGTGTCAATCTCAGTCTGTAAAATACGTTTCAAGCTTTTTGGTCCAACTTGTGACTAACTAGTTCATGACAATAGCACAGTTGTGCATGATCAATGGGTTTGTTTGTCTGTTGAACACTGCATTGTTCCAGGTGGTTATTTTATTGTTTCCAGAAGTTTCACACAATGTATGTTATAGTATTATATATTGTGTTCAGATGCATTCTTAAGAGATTTTTATATGAAGTGAATAAATGAGAGCATGACCCTGCCTGTGGCTCTTCGTGATGCTTTTGTCAACAAGTCAGCATGGGCTGTGTCACCAGTGCTGGGGGACAGCAGATGGAGCCTCCACACCCAGAACATGCCTGTGGCCCAAACCCAGAACCCTCTCTTGGCTAAAACCCAGAACCACCCACAGCCAAAACCCAGGACCTTCCACAGCTGAAACCCAGGACCTCACACAGCCAAAACCCAGAACCTCACACGGCTGAAACCCAGAACCTCACACAGCCAAACCCCAGAACCTCCCAAAGCTGAAACCCAGGACCTTCCACAGCTGAAACCCAGAACCCTCTCTTGGCTAAAACCCAGAACCACCCACAGCCAAAACCCAGGACCTCACACAGCCAAAACCCAGGATCTCCCACAGCCAAAACCCAGAACCTCCCAGAGCCAAATCCAGAATGCTCTTGCAGCCAAACCCCAGCACCTCCCACAGCCAAACCCCAGAAACTCTCACAGCTGAAACCCTGGATCTCCCACAGCCAAAATGCAGAACCCTCTCTTGGCTAAAACCCAGAACCTCCTACAGCTGAAACCCATGACCCTCCCATGGGCCAAACCCAGAACCCTCCCATGACCCAAACCCAGAGCCCTCCTGCAGCTGAACTACAGGACCTCACACAGCCAAAGCCCAGAACTCTCCCATGGCCCAAACCCAGCCCCTCCCTCCCGCAGCCCGATGGACACGGAGGAGCCCGTGCCTTAGGCAGGGAAGGGGAGGGTTGCTGTGCCCTCGGTGGTGGCCGAGCCCGTGGCCTTCCTGGCGGGGCCGGTGTGGTGGCGACAGGAAGGCGGGCACAGACAGGAAGCGATGGCCGCGCACCGGGACAGCCCATGGGCCGCTTTCATGTCCTGGCCTGACCCAAAACAACAGACTTTGCAGTAGAAAACATCCTGCAGACGGGCAGGGGCAGGGACAGGGGGACGCTGTGCCGCCCTCGCTGCGGGCGATGCCGCGGTGCCCCCGCCATGGCACCTGCACAGGCTTTCCCTGGATTCGCTGGCTCCAAAGGGAAGCCACGTGAAAGCAAGTGTGGATCCCTCATCCCACACCCACCTTTCCCACCCAGCACTCTGTGGCAGCAACTGCCAACCCACCTTCCTGCAAGTCCCTCCTGGCCCAGTGGAATGCCACCTGCACCTTGCCAGGGGTTTGAGGGTGATTTCTCCAGTGAATTCATGGAATCCCAGAATTGTTTTGGTTGGAAGGGACCTCAAAACTCATCTTGTTTCACCCCCTGCCATGGCAGGGACACCTTCCACCAGCCCAGGGTGCTCCAAGCCCTGTCCAACCTGGCCTTGGACACTTCAGGGATGGGACAGCCACAGCTTCACTGGGCACCTGTGCCAGGGCCTGCCCACCCTCACAGGGAACAATTTCCTCCTGTCTCTAATCCAAATGTCTCCTCTTTCAGTGTGAAATCGTTCCCCTGCACCCCCACACGTGCTCTCCCCATGCTGGTGCTGTGCTGGCCGTGCCCTGCTGTGCCCGGCACCGTGCCCGGCACTGTGCCCATGGCTCCTGGCGATGCACAAAGATGGGCAACGGGTTACTGGGCTGGAAAAGCATTGGCAGTTCTGGGTGGGGAAAGGGCCTATGTAGGACAGACACAGAGCTGGGGCTGCAGATGAAGCACCAGCCCCACAGCCAGGGGTGCACTGGGGGTGGGTGTGCCCGGTGGGGTCCCTGGGTGTGGGCCTGACATGGGGGGCTCTGCCCTGGCCCTCTCCCCTCTGCCCATGCCCCCCTCCCCTCCAGCCTTGTCTTGCTTTATTCCTGTCCCTTTCCATGACCTAGTTCTGCCAGGCAGCGCCTTCCTCACAAGCATGGGAGGGTGGCAGAGCAGTTCTGGAGCTGAGAGCAGCCCTGTCTCTGCTCTTTCCCTGCAGCAGCACAGGGAAAATGCTGCTGTGCCCGCTGTAATGCCAAACTAACCCAGAGCGCTTCTGGTTTCCATTTTGGGGGTGAGCAGTCCCAGTTCAGGTGCAAGGTGGTTTGCTGGCTCCATTCCTTTGTTCCTGGGGGGATGATGATGATGATGCCTCTTGGCTGTGCTTCCCCACTCTCACATCCAGAGTTCCAGAGGGGCTCGCAGGGTTTCCCTCAGCGTGGGAAGTGCCAGTGTGGAGGCAGCGATGCCCAGGAGGACAGTGCTGATGGATCCTGCTCCCTGTCCCTGCTGGTCCCCCAGTCACTCCCAGTGACCCCCAGCAGGCCCTGAAGGGGCTGATGGTGTGGAGGGCTCAGGACCTCCTGGGACACATTTGCACACCCTGTCCCCTCCGTGCTGCCAGTGCCAATGATGGATGTCACCCGCAGCCCCCGAGTGGCAGCTGTCCCTGTCCCCAGGGACATAGTTTCCTGCTGAGGCCATGGAGCTGGGGTTTCAGGGGGATTTCCACCACCCACAGGCATCAATCCTGGGGATGAGCACTGGGAGCAGAGCTGGCCCTTCCTGGCTGCCTGGGGACAAGGGTCCCGCAGAGTCCCGGCGCTGCCAGGAAACTCCTGACCCAGAGGTCGGCGTTGTTAATGGAAACCATGATGCAAAGAAATAAAATAATAAACCAGCCTTGCTGCTGTTTCCCAGGGCCCACAGGCTGCGCTCCAGGGGCTGGGGCTGGATTTCCATGCCCTTTTGCCCCCCTGCAGGCTGTAGGAGTTTGGGATGAGGTGGGTGTTCCCACCTGCCCAGTGATGGACGATGGAGCTGGAGCAAGGGACAAGCAACAGGGCAGGTGGAAAGGGCCTCAGGTTGCACCAGGGGAGGTTTAGGTTGAATATAGGGACAATTTCTTCATGGAAAAGGTTGTCAAGCCCACAGGCTGCTCAAAGCAGTGGTGGAGTGCCCATCCCTGGAGAGATTTCAAAGCCATGTGGATGTGGCACTTGGGGACATGGATCAGTGGTGGCCTCGGCAGTGCTGGGAGATGGTTGGACTCAATGATCTGAAAGGGCTATTCCAACCTAAACAATCCTGTGATTCCATGATTCTGTGTCCCTGCTCCCCAGCCCCGTGTCCCTCTGCGTGCCAGCCAGCAGGACAGAGCATCTCCCAGGTAAGAATCCAACCACGAGGATCTGCCACTGGTGCAGAGTTCACCTAAAAGTCCTACAGATGAAAAAAGAGAAATGAGAATGTGAAGTGCTGACAGTTTTGCAGGCGAAAACAGGAAGGAGCCGGGGGCTGGTGCACAAAGAGCAGATTTTATCAGGTCTGCGGTGCTGGAGCGGAGCCTCCGTGGGAAGGGACGCTGGGACTGCCGGGCTGGGGCGGGGACAGGAGCGGCACCCAGGGCTGGCCAGGAGGGACAGGGCATGTTGCGGCCAAGCTGATGCGGTTCACCGTGTGTTTAGGTGTTTTAGCTCTCCCAAATGTCCCTTTTGGAGTGACACAAGGAGCCCATCCCCAAGGGCTCCTATTCCCGAGGTCTCCCTGTCCCCAAGGGCTCCCTGTGCCCAAGGAGTCCCTTTCCCAGGGACACCCCAAGCCCTGTTGTTGCTGCATGATTTTCTGCTCTGTTGGAGGGTCTTTGTGTCATCCTGGTCTAATCCTGTCACCAATTCTGTCCTTGTAGTGCTGGGGACATTTGGGATCACAGAGCTCTGGCTCCCAAGGGACTGTGGGATGCACCCCTGTTACAGGGGCAGGATGGGCTCTGCATCCCCCTCATCGGCCCAGAGTGGGCTCCTGGGACACCCCTTCGTGTTTTGGGGTTGCCCCTCCTGTGACTTATGGTGGGAGCACTGGGATTCACACACTGGGCAGAGCTTGTGCTGGTGACACGGTGACATACAAGGGGCCAAACGTCCTCCTTGCTCCTGACAGCTGGTCCAGCTGTGCTTTGGAGCGTTTTGGGGGCTGCTGGGACAGGGAGGACACCTGGGGGACAGCAGGGCCAGCTCTGTACATCCTGCCCGCACATCTGCACAGCCCCATCCTGTCCATGCACAGCCCCATCGTGTCCCTGAACACCTGCACAGCCCCATTGTGTCCATGCACAGCCCCATTGTGTCTATGCACATCTGTAGAGCCCCATCGTGTCCCTGAACATCTGCACAGCCCCATCATGTCCATGCACAGCCCCATCCTGTCCATGCACAGCCCCATCCTGTCCATGCACAGCTCCATCGTGTCCGTGCACAGCCCCATCGTGTCCATGCACAGCCCCATCATGTCCATGCACAGCTGCACAGCCCCATCGTGTCCATGCACAGCCCCATCGTGTCCATGCAGAGCCCCATCATGTCCATGCACAGCTGCACAGCCCCATCATGTCCACGCACAGCCCCATCGTGTCCACGCACAGCCCCATCGTGTCCATGCACAGGCCATGCACAGCTGCACAGCTCCATCTGCTGAGCTCCCGCCCGCACAGCGCAGAGCGCTGGGAAGCTCCTCGCCCGGACACGGGAATGGGGACTGTCCGCGGTGGGGACATGCCCTGCCGGGACACACAGAGCAGGGACAGGCCCTGCAGGGACACACGAACAGAGCCATGCACAACTGGAACCCCAAACGTCTGGAACGGCTTCATGGAGGGGCCCCAAGTAAATGGGGACGTGTCCAGCTGCTGCCCCACACGGCCAGGGCCGTGCAGAGCTGGAGCAGTGCACAGCTGGGACCGTGTGCTGCTGGGGGGGTGCACAGCTGGAGCTCAGCACTGCTGGGGACTGAGCACAGCTGATGCTGAGCACAGCTGGATCCCCACACAAATGGGTGCCTGCACAGCTGAAGCCGTGCAGAGCTGGATCTCTGCACGCTGGAACCCTGCACAGCTGGATCCCTGCACAGCTGGATCTCTGCACACTGGATCCCTGCACAGCTGGATCCCTGCACAGCTGGATCCCTGCACAGCTGGATCTCTGCACACTGGATCCCTGCACGGCTGGATTCTTACACAGCTGGATCCTTGCACAGCTGGGCCCCTGCACAGCTGGATTCTTACACAGATGGATCCCTGCACACTGGAACCCTGCACAGCTGGATCCCTGCACAGCTGGATCCCTGCACAGCTGGAGGCAGTGGCTCTATGCCTGTGTTGGAGTACTCACCTTTGGGAATCCCTCAACCTGTGCTGCTCCTTTGAGCACACATTTTTATGGAGTTTCACCCCCCAGGTCTTGCAGAAAACACTTTTGTTTACACAGGAGGGGTAAATGCTCCCAGGACACACGTGTTCTCCCAGGACACACATGTTCTCCCAGGACACACATGCTCCCAGGAACATACGTGCTCTGAGGAACTCACATGCTCCCACATGGTCAGGCCAGTTGGGCTTTTAATCTGCTCGTAGCTAATCAGCCGTCGCACCTCGAGGGGAAAACCTGTTTGGAATAGGGTTGGCTTTGGAGCAGTGAGAAAATTCAGGGTTTATCTTCCAGTGGGAATTCCCCCCACAATTGGGAGAGCACCCAGGGGCAACCACTCCCCCGGCACTGCAAGGAGAAGCCCCCTGAGCCGGAACTTTCCCTGAAATCCCCACAGACAACACTGTTCCTATGGAGTTTATTTTCCATGTGGAAGGTGCTGCCAGCTTTGCCTCAGTTTGCCAGCAATCCCCCCACCTTTCCTGCTTGAGGTGCAGAGTTTCTAAAGAAATTAATGTCATTTGGGGCTGAATTGAATGAAATGGTATTTTGGGGGCTCTTTTGTGCATGAGTGGCCAGGGAATGTCTCTGGGTCCCCCTTCTCCATGGGGATGGGGACATTGGATGCACAGGGAGTTCCCACAACCTGGGGAGGTGCCAGGAGCCAGAGTGCAGTGCTGACCTCCCCACCTGGACTTGGGAGGGTTCCAAAATGGGATCAGATGCAAAATGGGTTCAGTAATATTTAGGATGAGGTGCATGGTGTGGAGAAGGGGTGCTGGCTGCAGCCCCTTTGCCTGTGGGGCACAGGAGGACTTTGCCAGAGTTCCTGAATGCCTTCTTTGTGGGAAAAAAAAATCAATTAACAATATTCCCTCTGGCCTTGTCTTTTCTGTACAGTTGGGGGGTTTGTCTGGTTTGGGCCCAGAAATGGTGGCAACGTGGGCTGCAGAGGTGGCACGAGCTGGGTTGGGGTCTCAGTGCTCTGTCCCAGCTTGTGTGAGAGGATGGCAGGGTTGGAGCATCCTGGGACCTTCTGGAACATCCTAGAACATCAGGGGGCACCACTGAGCATCCCAGGGCAGCTGCACCTCGTCCCCATCAGGGTGTGGTGCTGAGGTGTTGGGGATTAAACTGATTAGCCTCCCATTATCTGGGCTGTGAGGAGGGGCCAGGAGGACTCTTTGGTGTAGGGGAGCAAGAGCAGGAGAGGAAGGGGGGATTTGGTGTGGAGCCTCCTGCTGTGCTGGTGGAGGTGAGTTGTGGTGGTTGCTGTAAATGGATGTTTCTGGATGTGCTGCCTCATTGCAGTGGGATTTGTGGTGATGTGGGGCTGGAAGGAGCAGCTCCCAGGGGCTGTGTGGGGTTCCATCCTGCCTTTGTACCTTGGGGCACAACCCAATGACCTGCACTTCCAGGAGAGGGTTAGACAAGGCAGAGCTGGCTCTGGTGGTTTAAACCCCTCCTGGGTGTGCCTGTTGTGTCTCCACCAGCACCTCAGTGCCAGAGAGGCACCTGGATCCCATCTGGCAGAGGGGCCCTGCTTGCCAAAACATGAGTTTTTGGGGCACTGAACAGGGCTGTTGGCACAGGGGTGGGTGTCACCATCCCTGCCCCATGTCCTGCCCAGTGGTGGGGACTGTCAGTCCCACAAAATGCTGTGCCTGGTTTTAGGGGAGTCACTTCCCTCCTTCAAGCCTACTGTGACTGTGCCATGGCCTTCATTAGGGAATTACTTGTGCCAGGGATGGTTTGGGGTCCTGTGGGAAGCTGCTGTAATGGCTCTCAGCATGGGCTGGGCACTTCAGGGGTGCTGTGGGGTGCAGAGCACCTTGCCTTGGGTGCTCAGGGCCTGGGTGATGGGCTGACCCATCCCTGTGCCCTCCTCAGCTCCTGGAGACGGGGGGAGGTGTTACTGGTGATGCCTCACATCTCACAGTCTCCTTCCCTCATGGAGGGGCATCCTTTGAGTAAGGAACCTTGTAAAGAGGCTCCAGGGAAGGCTTAAAACCCTTCCTGTGCCTAAAGTGGCTCAAAGAGAGCGCTGGAGGGAGACCTGGGACAAGGGATGGAGGGACAGGACACAGGGAATGGCTTCCCACTGCCAGAGGGAAGGGATAGGTGGGATATTGGGAAGGAATTCTTGGCTGTGAGGGTGGGCAGGCCCTGGATCCCTGGAAGTGTCCAAGGCCAGGTTGGACAGAGCTTGAAGCAACCTGGGCCAGTGGAAGGTGTCCCTGCCCATGTCTCCAATGAACCCAGGTTTACAGGGAAAGAGGCAAAAGGCAGAACTTTGTTGGAAAGCCTGTTTTGGAGGTGATGGGGGGCAGTGCCCAGTGCTGGGACATTGGGAGCCACCAGCCAGGAGGGACTGGGGGTCTGTCCACTGCATCCCCCCAGGAGCAGATGAAGGATGAGCTTGTTCTCAGCCAAGGCTTAATTACGATACAGCAAAAGGGTTGTGGGGTGGGGAGATGTAAACAACCCTCTGGCTGCCCTTAATGCCAGGGATTTGCCAGGGCCAGCTCCTGGGTGAGGATGAGGCTGGAGGATTGGGGTTTTATTTAGCAAATCCCCCTGCAGGCCCCGGGCTGGGCTCCTCTGCTGCGCCGTCACATGGAGCTCCAGCATGACTGGGCTCGGATATGAGTAATGCACCCAGTGACTCACTTGCTGCTCTTTATTTTTGATTTTTTTTTTAATCTTAAGGCTGTTGGCTTCATCTGTTGCTGTTTGCTGGCAGCTTCCTGATGCGTCTCCTGCAGGAGCCGCCGGAGATTTCCAGTGTCTTTCCTGAGAATTGTTCTTGTGGCAGTTGGAAGGGTTGGGAATCTGTAAAGATGGAGTTTGCCTCGAGCAGAGAGGGGCTCGCTGGCACCCTGCCCTCCCTCTGGGCACAGGGGGGTGTGCTGGCAGGGACCTGCTCTCCCTGTGCCACCTGCCTTTGGGAAGAGCCCGTGCCAGGAGCAGGTTCGTGGTGTCCTTAGTTTGGGGTTAATTTTGCCCTCAGGAGGGTGAGTTTCGGTGTTGCCACACGACAGGAAGGATTTCGTAAGGCCGAGAACATCCTGCACAGCTGAGGAAAGCTGGAGCTGTGCTGGGGGATCAGTATCCCAGGGATTCCCAGCTGTGCTCAGGCAGCAGGTGAAGGGAAAGCTGCCCAAAGCCAGCACTGAAATGGGGGCAAAGAACTTATTTACCCATTGCCCAGCCTTGGAGGGGGTTGCTGAGGATATTGTGGCTCTTCTTGCTTAAGGAATCTCTGCCCTGGAGCATCACAAGAGTTGTGGGATGTGGGTCTGTCCTGGCTGGCAGTGGAGACATGGGAATGTGGGATTGTATAATCCCAGACTGGTTTGGGTTGGAAGGGACCTTAAAGCTCACCCAGTGCCACCCCTGCCGTGGGTAGGGACACCTCCCACCAGCCCAGGGTGCTCCAAGCCCTGTCCAGCCTGGCCTTGGACACTCCCAGGGATGGGGATGCTGGGACTGTGGTGCAGCAGCTCTATGAATTTTTGGAAGACAAATATCTGAGGAGGGACTTTGATGGGGCAGGTACATGCCCACCACTGGGGCATCCTGCCATGTATGCCAGCCTGGTTCCTCTGGGAGTTTTGGGTTTGGGCTCAGGGGACAGCAGGGTGACATTTGGTGCCTTGTGCTCACCCTGGGATTACAGATGGAATTCCTGAAAGCACTGGGCACACTTCCCTGTGCTGGAAGCACAGGCAGTGCAGGCAGGTCACAGGAGCTCCTTGCATGGATTAAAGGAACCATCTGTTAAATAATCCCATCCCTTTTCCGGGTGCTGTGGCATTTCTCACCGGCAGGGCTGGGCTGGGGACACCCGATCTGGACACCCTGCTGTGGTGCTGAAGTTCATTTCCTCGCTGCTGTGTCCAGACCCCTGGAGGTGCTTGGCTTTTGGATTAACTTTTTAAATGGGGAAAAATATTTAAGTGTGGTGTTCTTTTTTATTATTATTTAATTGGGGAAAACAGAGCTGATTATTTCAATGGAGAAAACTGGATTTATTTTTTAATGGGGAAAACGGTGTGGGTGTTGCTGTCCCTGCTTGGGAGCAGAGTGAAGTCCTGACAAACTCGTGTGGCTGACGGGGATGATCCTAAAGATGCTGATGCGGGGCGAGAGGTAGAAGTGAAGTTTCCATCACTGACACGAGGGCACGTTGAAAAGCCACATTTGCAAGTGCTGAAAGGGGCCGGTTGTCCCTAAACCGCCGCTGTGGTGCCCGGCGGGGAGCGCGGGTGGGCGAGGCAGCTCCTCCAGCAGGCACGGAGGTGCTGAGGGTCCCAATCCCGGTCTGTGCCGAGGTGCTGCCGTCGGGGGCAGAGCCTGGGTGTGCCCTGCAGGGCACGGAGCTTTCCCTGCTGGCACTTCCAGCGGTGGATGCTGCTGGGGATGAGGATGCCGAGGATGCACCTTTTGCTCTTGCAGCCGCGCGTGGGAAGAGCTTCGGGACGACTGAGGAGCGTTACAGCTTCTTTCCTGCCAGCAAAACAAAATAATTGGCCCTTTGGAGCTGGTTAAAGCCAATTTTGCCAGAAACGGTTTTATATCTCTCATTTCCTTGGATAATCCTGGTAGTGTCCCAGTAACTCCTGCGTTGGCATTGCCTGTGCCCCCAGCCCAGCTCCCCGCGCCCCCGCAGCGCTCTCGGAGCTGGTGGGAAGGTGGTGAGGGGCGCTCGGGGGGTCTGGAGGCTGTGGCTGGCAGAGAAATGGGTGGCATCTCTTGGGGCACAGCTGGCGAGGGGCTGAGGGATGCCCAGGCAGCGGCTGGCTCAGCTCTGGCAGCCCCCCCGCTCCCTCCCAGCCCCTTTTGTTCGCCTCTCCAGCGATGCTTCGGCTTCTTCTCATGCGAAATTAATTCCCGGGCGCTGCTGGGAGAGGCAGCCGGGGAGAAATTTCTCCCACATCATCCTTTCGGGGCTAATTGCTGCCCATGTGACGTCAGCCGATGGATCTGTCCCTCGAATGGCTGCGAGAGAGGCGCGGAGGGCCCGGTGCCCGCAGCGCCCGTGCCGGCCGAGCTGTGCCACCCCATCCCGCCGGGATTGTCGGCTCTCGCTCCCGTGCCGGGTGAGCTGTGCCACCTCATCCCCCCGTGCCAGGCGCCTCATCCCGCCGGGATTGTCGGCTCTCCCCCCCGTGCCAGCCTCCTCATCCCGCCGGGATTGCCGGCTCTCCCCACCCCGTGCCAGGCGCCTCATCCCGCCGGGATTGCGGGCGCTCCC
>JAJPCS010000074.1:163579-178476 GCA_021164005.1 Willisornis vidua nigrigula | reverse complement strand
CCCGTGCCAGCCGCCTCATCCCGCCGGGATTGCCGGCTCTCCCCCCCGTGCCAGCCGCGCTCCTAATCTGACAGCACCCGGGCATTAATCTCGCTCCTCCGCCCGCTGCAATAGGATTAAGGGAGGGGAAGTGCGTCACGAGGTAGGAGAGAGGTTATGCTTTTTGGTGAAAGTGGGGGGGAAGAAAAAGAAAAAAAAATAAAATCTGGGAACTAGGTTGGTGTGTTCCCGGGGGGTGTGTCGGCAGCGAGCGCGCATGTGAGGGAGGTGCGGGGCGGGAGGCACCGGCTGCGCCCGAGCCCAGCGCGGCTCGTCCTCCCTCCCTTTCTCTCAGCATCCTCCGCGATGCGATGCTGGAGGTGATACAGGCGCAGCAGCATCCATGGCCTGCCCTTAGCGCCGGCATTCCCGCTCCATCCTCCGGGATATTCTGGCAGCATCCGAGGCGTGGGGTTGGCGAAGGGCTGGCGTTGAGCGGCCGCTAACAGGGATCGTGTTCTCCCGTGTTTTTTCAGGCTCCTTGGAAATTGAGGAATGCAATTCTGCCACCATGATGGAAGGTAAGGGATGAGCCGAGCGTGGCTTTCGGGCTGCCGGCGCTTCGCAAAGCCGCGGGGGAGGATGCGCCGAACCCGCCTGTGGGGAGCCTTTTCTGCCTGAAATACTGATGATAAGAATGATAAAAATGAAGTCCTCCCCTGCCCCCGGTGCCAGCCAAGCCGGAGCACCCTGCCCGCTGCCGCCGAGCTGGCGGAGGGCGATATAATATCCAGCCCATCAGATTATTTGCAGTTCCATCCCCAGCCCTGTGTAGGCAGCTCGGGACGTGCAAAGCTCAGTTATCCAGCAGAGCTGCTGCTTCCTGGGGGTGCCTGGACTGGGCTGGGGCTGTCGGAATTGGGGATCCTTTAAGGATTAATTTATCCTCTGCCTGCATGGAATCCCTGTTTCTCAGCCTGATGTGATGCACAGAGGATGGATTTGGGTGTTTTGAGCCCTGGGCTCTGCATCCTGATGGGGTTTGGTGTTTTTAGCTTGATGGAAAAGCATCTTTTCAGTAGGAAACAGGGAATTTGGAAGAGAAGGTGATGATTTTTTTTGCCATGCCGTGGCACTGGTTTGGAGGTGCAGGGTCTGGGGAAGGGGGGTGGCTCTTGGGTTGATGTTTATTGGAATAACAAGGGAAATGAGAAGGAAATACGGGCTCCAGGCACAAGATGCTTCAGGGAGCATTGGGAGACTGTGTCTGATCCTGTGTGGGAAAAGCCTTTGGGCATCACAGGAATTTTATCCTCTCTCGTCTGTCTCGGCCATATGTAAAGCCCTTCTTGTTATTAGTTAATTTTTTAATGCCTTCTGGAGTACAACACAGGAAAGGATGACTTTTTAATTTCATTTTTTTTAGCAGAATAGATACTTCAGGGCCAAAGAGATGAGAATATCCATATTTTTGGGTCTGTGGCCCGTTGGTGGCAGCAGCAGGGCCTGTCTCGGTGGAGCCACGTCCAACCCTGGGCTTGTGGCGCTGCTGGCACACGAACCAGGCAGTTCTGGCCTTCCCGAGATGACAGGCAGAAATTGGGCTGCCTCTTGGTGTGTGCCTGGAAATCAGGCTCTGCTGCCCTGCCCAAATCACCCTGGAGAGGCATCAGGCTCCACAGAACCGAGACTGCTCGGACTGGCTCCAAATATTTGCCTGATCTTGGGAATTCGGGTGTCGTCGTGGCCGTGTGTGGACACCCAGGAATGGCTTCTCCTGGGGGTTTTCACATTAAGAAAATGAGTTTGGCTGTTCTTTGATATGAGGAAATGCCTTCAGTGCCTTGTCTGATACTGATTAGCAAAAGAGATTTTAATTTTAGCCCATGACATCAAACTCATCCCACTGTGCCGACAGACAGGGCAGGTTGGGAGCTGGAATGGGGAATTGTGGAGAATGTGTCATTAACAACGTGGCTGCTCCCAAATTCCTGTATTTATGGAGGAATTAATGCAGATAAATTGCAGTTGGCCTGTTATAAACCTCGGTTTGGGTTGTTTAATTATTTTGAAGCTGGTTAGGGGAGGTTGGTTGATCCTTTTAGGGGTTTTTTTGGGATTTGGGTGTTTTGTTTGAGGTGAGAGGTTTTTGGAGTTTGTTTTATTCCCTGAGGATTTTTTGCCTTGTTTGTGGAATACCCACAAGGTGCTGCTGTGCAGGAACTTTGGTCCTTGTGGCCAAGGCAGGTGGGTGCTGGCAGGGGGTGCCCAGCTCCAGAGTGGAGGTGCCATCCAGGCCTGGGGCTGGTCGTGCTCTGGCAGGGGTGGAATCACCTTTCAGGAACCAATATTGTACTTAAAAAAAATCCAGAAAAAAATACTAGTCATAAAAAGTAACTTCTTCAACTGCTTGAGATGTTGTTCCTCAACTCTCTGCTGCACAAGGGAACCTGGAGTGGAAATGAGAGAATTAGAAGAGATAATTACTGCTTTGGAGTCTTGAAATGCTTGGAAGTTGGTCCTATTTGTGGAAGGGTGAGACTTTTTCCAAGATCCTGCTGAGCCACTGGCACTTTGCAGAGGTGATTTATTTAAATGTGAGGATGATTTGAAGGTGCTCAGCTTGATTTGACCTGAAGCTTTTAAACCCACACAAAATGCAGGAAACATCTTTAAAGGAGTTTTATTATAATTAGTGATTAAAATGACTTGTCTGGCCAGAATGTTGGACACGGAGCTGGAAGTGGAGGGTGGAGAGAGGCTGTGACAGGGCAGGCCATGAAG
This sequence comes from Willisornis vidua nigrigula, assembly GCA_021164005.1. Classification (NCBI taxonomy): domain Eukaryota; kingdom Metazoa; phylum Chordata; class Aves; order Passeriformes; family Thamnophilidae; genus Willisornis; species Willisornis vidua. The sequence continues at coordinate 175,713 of JAJPCS010000074.1, read as the reverse complement.
CCACCAACACCACCCCTGGACCTGTCTCAGCTGCCTTTGGATCCTCTTCTTTGGAAAGAAGATGATTTGGCTCCTTGGGAATGGTGCAGGATGAGCAATTTGTACTGGATATGAACATTATACTCAATATATGGAATATTTTTCCCTTCTCCTGGGGGGTGGGAGGGGGGAAGTGCATATTTTTCACTGTATTATTAAAAATCACAATAATACCTGAAATAGCTGAGTGTGGATGCAGCTCTAAGAGCCCAGTCCTTGCTGGGAGGGAACCAAACCTGCCCTGTCTGAGCCACCGCAGGTGGATGTCCCTCCACCTCCACAACACAGTGGGGAGAGCAAGTGTTGCCATTTCCCCCCATCCATGTTGGGGATGGATTTGCTGTGCTTGGCTTTGCTCAGACAGGTGGGAAGATGGTTTTGGGGATGGAGATTAAGCCCCATCAGGTGCTGGAGAGGCCCCTGTGTGTGGCTGGAGATGTGAGAGGTGTTTGGATGTTCCCTTTGATTTTAAGCAACTCCAGCCCTCGGAAATGCTCTGGGTGTGTCATCAGGGTGAAGAGCCGAGCACAAGAACAAGTTTGTCTCCTTTTTTAATCCCTCTGTTGCATCTCCAGGGTACTGAAGGCATCTCACCCAGCTTAATTAAGTTTTGAAATCACTGCTGCCTCATGTCACTGGAGCCAGAGCTCCAGGAGGTGTGGAAAGATTAGACAGTGACGTGGCAAAGGGGGAGCAGCTGTGGGTGTTTTGGAGAAGGTTATTTCTCCTGGGAGAGACAGTCCTGGTGTTTCTCCAGACCCCAAACCATGTGGTTGCTGGGGAGAAGTCTTGCCAGAGTGGGAACTTCTCTCACTTTCTTCTCCAGGATTTTTGCACTTGTTTCTGGCAAGTTTGGTCACTTGGGATGTTCCATCCCTGGGAGTGTCCAAGGCCAGGTTGGACAGGGCTTGGAACACCCTGGGCTGGTGGGAGGTGTCCCTGCCCAGGGCAGGGGTGGCACTGGAGGGGCTTTAAGGTCCTTTCCAACCCAAACCATTCAGGGTTTCTATAACTGGTCACATCTAAAATGACAAAAACCTCCCTAAGTCACCTTTTGTCACTGGTTACCTCCAGCCTTGTGTTTCCATCGTGCTCAGCAGGTACAACTTGGATCAGAGGCATCAAATGGCACATTCAAAGGGCTCTTTTTTCATTAGGCAAGAAGATTTATTTTATTATATTTTAGGTGGTCTTGTTTCAGTGAAAGGTGTATGTGAATGTGCTCAGTGTTGTCTGTGGGACTCAGCAAGGAAATTTGGTTTCTGAGGGAGCCAACAGGAGGTTGGAGGCAAGGAACAAAAACTGAGGCATGGGAGGCAAAACCATCCTGGAAAATACACAGGGGCCAGAATATTAAATTGGGACCTGTGTCTTCCAACATGTTTTTTTGAGCAGAAACCCATGACTGAGCTTGAGCTGGCAAAGAGAACCAGGGCTGTGACTTGTTTAGGCATCTCCATTTGTGCCCTCTGAGATGGAAGAAGGATCTGCTGGGACCTTCTGCTGAACTGACAGGCCTGACAGTGGTGAGGAAAGTGGTTTTTTGAGAATGCAGGAGAGGATTGTTGCCCCTTCTGTCATGCCCAGCACAGGGTGATGCTGAGCCTAAGCCAGTGGGTTGGCTCTTCTGCAGAGGGCTGGGCACATCCCACCACTTCCCAAGCTCAAAGATGTGCATTGAGAGGTTTGGGATGTGTTTGAAGGGCTGATCTGGAGGACTTTGAGCTGCCAAGGATGAATGTGGAAATGGAGGCTTGGGAAGGGAGGAGTTTGGAACAGAAATGGGAAGGAGCTCTGTAGCTCTTGGTGTTGAGGGTTCAAAAGCAGGTCAGTGTGTCCAACCCAGGGGATGGTGATGTGCTCCCACACTGTTGTGATGCTTCCAGTGGTGCCTCCTGCACTCTGGGCTCAACCTGGACCAGAAGAGCATCTCCATCAACACAGGTTGAGTTTGTTCAACAAGATCTGGTCAATGGAGCTGAAAACCCCCAAGTAATTCCTTTTTCCAGGCATTCAAACTCTTCCCACTGAGCTGGTTTGGGTTTTCCAGCTCTACTCCACTGGCAGGGTGTTTGTTCATGCCAAGGGGGAGGAGGGAGAAGTGGCTGTAGCTCAAAATTCCCAAAAGCCCCACCCAAACCCTGGGAATTTGGGCAGTGCTTTGGGTTGGGGCTGGTGGTATTTGCCAGTTAAAGCCCTGATGGTGCCAATGTGGTGAGGATTTAAACCAAAACACGGGTGAGGTGGCAAAACCTGAGGTTTTCCTGGCACCTGGAACACTCAGTGGAATGTAGAGGTGGGAACAAAATCCAAACAGGGTTTTCTTTTGGGTAGAAAAGGTGGGAAAACTCAAGAGCTGCTCGGGGTGCAGGTCTGCAAACTCCTCCTTGGAGTGAGCCCCAGTTTAAAATGTGCCCTTGGGCATCTCGAACTGGTGCCCAAACACAGTAATTTGGGGTTCTCTGCCAAGGCAGAAGTTTTCTGCATGATTCATTGGCCTTGCTCAGGTTTTAAAGACACTGTAGGAAAAAAAAATACAGGTTAAATCAGGTGTTTGGTCACCTTGAACCTCCATTCCAGGGTCTTATCAGTTAAAGGTGGGCAAACCTGGTTGGTGGGTTCTGACCCAGCACTGGGATGGGAGAGGAGCAACGTGAGGGAAAGTGGGAAGGAGGGGAAGGCAGAGCTGCTCCAGAGCAGTGACCTGGAACTGTTTGGATGCCCAAACCTGTCACTGAGGATCCATCTGCCTGTGGGAGGGGATGGGGGTGGGACGTGGCACTGCCAGCACAGATCTTGGCTGGTGGGGTTCCCATTTTCCCTGCTGGCCAATTCTTTTACATTTTATTAATTACTTTTTTTATTTCATTCAGTATATTTAAATTTTTAGAGGGAGAAAGGCCCAGCCTGGTGCTGTGCAGGTGGTTTGGGAGAGGAGGGAGCTGCTCACGTGCAGTGCAGGAGCACAAAGTGGGGCCCTGTTTGCTTTGCAGCCATTGAGTGGCCTCAGCCCTTTGTTTTGAACCCAAATTCACTTGCAAGCTGATGTTTCTGGGGGCTTCTGGAGGGGTTTAGGGGTTTGTTTTATCTGGATGAAAGAGGATCAAGACTGACAGTGGTAACAGTTATTTGTTTTTTGGGGGGTTTTTTTGTTTGTTTTGGTTTTTTTTACACTTTCAACCTCCCAGAATGATTTATTTTTGATTTCCAGTTTAGTTTTTGGTGGTTTTTCTTTAATTTTGGGGCTGTCCTTCAGAAGCAGGCATGGAATTCCCACCCTGTCCCACAACCTCCCCAAACACCAGTGGGCTCTGCAGGGGTGGGAAGGAGAAATTCTCTCCCACATCCCTGTTTACACTAAATTAGTGCTGCTAATGAGGATGATGTTTGCAAACAGTGAGATCCCAGAGCTGGAAAATTCCTCCTGTGTTATCTGGAGCCATTCCTGGTCCATCCCAGCCTTGGGAAAACACTCCTGGATTGTCACATCTTCCTTGGTGTTTAAACTGTGAATTTTTTTGTGTGAATTTTGGGGGTTTTGTTTAGTGATGTATTAGGGGGGGGAAAAGAATCTCTTCAATCTCTCCACCTACACATTGCAGGGAATTCAAAACACCAAGCAGAGATTATGATCAGGTGTAGGATGTATGGAAATGATCTTGGAGGGAGGACTGGGATAGGGATGAGGACAATGAGGTTGCACAGCCTTGGCCCTGCTTCAGGTGCCTCAAGGATTTCATTCAGCCCCACAAATGGGTTGGTTTTCTAAAGCTGGATCTGTGGAAATCATTGAAGTTGCACCTTGTTATTAAAGTTAATCAATAATGAAAATTTTGGGGCTTGAGAGGGGCCTTGAAGCTCATCTTGTTCTGCTTTCCACTAGTCCAGGTTGCTCCAAGCCCCACCCAGCTTGGCCTTGGACACTTAGGGAGGCTGGTTAAGTTATTTATAGATAATTTATGCTGCACAAGGAATTAGTAGTGAGGTCCTTCTGCTCCATGTTTACCTGGCCCCTTCCCCCCAGAGCCTCGAGCTCCTCTGCAGGGACACACAGGGGTGGGAGAAGCTCTGTCAGGGTTTTTTTTTCCAAGCACTGTCTGGAAATGAAACCTTTCTTTGGGTCATGTCTCCTGCTCTTTTATTTTTAGCTCCAGTGTTAATCACTGCTTTAAACTCCAGGTGCTGATTTGGCAGCAGATGGAGGGAGGGCCAGGCCAGGCCAGGCAACTGGAGGGGAGTGTCTTGTCCAGCTTCATTTGGGGTGTGAATCCTCATTGTGTGCAAAGGTGAATATTGCAAATTTGGGTTTGGGGGAGCAAACTGAGGGCAGGTGAGGCCTTTTCCTGGCAGCTCACCCAGAGCTGTGCCTTGTGCCCAAGGAAGGGGGGGGTTGGTCTCTTCTCCCAGGCACTCAGCAATAGGACAAGGGGGCACGATGGGCTCAAGCTCTGCCAGGGGAAATTGAAGTTGGAGAGCAGAAAGAAATTCTTTGCAGAGAGAGTGCTCAGGGATTGGAATGGGCTGCCCAGAGAGGGGGTGGATTCCCCATCCCTGGAGGTTTTTCAGCTGAGCTTGGCCGTGGCACTGAGTGCCATGATCTGGTAAAGGGACTGGAGTTGGACCAAGGGTTGGACTTGATGATTTTGGATTCTGTGAAGGGGCTCCTGTGTCACACAGGTGACAAAAGCCACCAGAACAACCCAGGTGTCCCCTTTTCCACCCAGGAATTGGGAGTGGGATTGGTGGAGGGGCACAGATGTCACTGCAGTGGGTGGGGGGCCAGTGGTTTGAGGGTCACACCCAGGCCAGGCTTTAGGTGGGTTTAACACATCCCTGTGTTCTGTGTAAGCACCACAACCCCAAATGGGTGGGGGTTTTCCATAAATCCTGTCAGAGTATTCACTGTTGGGAGTCTGTGCTGTGTGTGGAGGGGATGGATTTTAAGGAGATTCCTTTTCCAGCAGGGCTGGTGGCTGAGGAGCAGATGGAATGGCAAAGCCTTGGGGAGAAAAGGAGAGTTTTACAGTGAGGGATTTTTGGGGGATGGAGATCCCAACAGAGGGCATTTATATTGTGATATATTTTGAAATACATTAATGTCTATATTTCTGTATATGTGTGTGGGCTCCCCTGGGTGTGCTGTGTGAGCCCAGTGCCCTCCTGCCCCTGCAAGGAGCAGTCACCTCCCTTTCTACACCCAAAACCCCCTAAAAATAGAAACCTGAGTGTCATTTCTGGCGAGAGCCTGTGCTGGACAACTCCTGGAATGGCACAGCAACCTTTGGAGGCACATCTGGTGTTCCTGTGTCTGTGCCAGCCAGGAATGAAAGCCACAACTGTCTCCAGCCTGAATTCCCTGACAAGATTGGAGGGGACGTTTGTCCCGTGGCCCTTCAGTGGCTGCACATCAGGAGCTCAGAGCTGATATTCAGACTCCAATCTGTGGGGAAAGTGGGTGGGGAGAGATTCCTGCAGCTGCTTCCCAGGGGCTGGTGAGGAACCTGTGAGCACCAATTTGCATCCCTCTGATGTTCAGCCCTCCTGGAATGCTCAGCTCCTTTGCAGAGGGATGAACTCCTGCCCTGTTTATTGGGATGCAGCCTCAAAGCCTTGCGTTGCTTTGGGCTTGGGCCTTGCTCTGTGCCCCTTATTCCATTATTTATGGAATATAAACACATTTCCATGGCTCAGGGTGTATTCCCACATCCTGGGACTGCAGCTGAGCCTGGGGTCTCCTCCAGGTCATTGGTGGGACCAATGCCCAGGCATAGGTTTGGTTTTTTTTAATCTGGGTGGATTTAAATGCCATGAAGATTTAGGTTGGATATTAAGGAAAATTTCTTCACTAAAAGTGTTGTCAAGCCTTGGAAGAGCTGCCCAGGGCAGTGGTGGAGTCCCCATCCCTGGAGGGATTGAGAAGCTGTCAAGGTGGCACTTGGGGACATGGTCAGTGGTGGCCTTGGCAGTGCTTGGGGGTGGTTGGACTTGATCTTGGAGGGGTTTTCCACTCTAAATGGTTCTGTGGTTCCAAAGCAGGCAGTGAGTGCTCCCTCCCTTGCTGAGGGTGTGCAAGGAGCAGGTTTTGACTCAGGTCTGTGGCATTTCCCAGCCCTTTGAACTCCTGCAATGGGTATTTGGGCCCTTTGCAGAGGGAAGGAGGTGCAGGCCCAGGGAAGGGGCAGGATGAGCAGGTCCTGGGAGCCCAAACCCCTCTGGATCCCTGGGATGGGCACTGGACGCGTGTCAGAGGCCACAGGACTCCCTCCAGCTTCCTCCTGGCTTGTAGCTGGAGTGAGATGTTTGTTTTCAGAGAGGTGTTGGATGTTAATTCAAAACCTCCTTAGGCAGAGTTTGCCACAACCCGATCAGAGACGGAATTACCCTCATGCTTGGAAGTGTCTCTGTGTTTCTGAATCAGCCATGGGACTGTGCCACCTCTGCCCTTTGGGGTGGGGATTCCTCAGCACCCCATTTCCATTCCTGGGTGGGTGTTTGGGTGGCACTGCAGCTGCTCCTGACGTGGCTTTGGAGCTGTGCTGGGGGGTGAAGCTCCCTCAGGTGCCCACCTTGGCTGCCCTGCCCACTCTGCCTTCAGTCCAGGGGTCACCCAGGGGTGCTGGGCTCTGCCTCAGGGGCTGAGCAGGACCAGGCTGGGTGTGGTGCCAGCTCTGCCCTCTTTGGCACGTGCCTGCCTGACAGTGGGGCTTGGCTTTGGTGCAGACTTTGGATCTCTGGTGGTGGCCAAGCCCAGCCCTGGACCACCCAGTGATGGGTGACCATCTCAGAACTCTTATTTACAAGGCTCAGCCTCCTGGGACTTTGAGGCAAAGCCAACCAGACCTCCTGTAGGAGGAAATGATCCCAGAGCAGTAACTTCTAATGCCTTATTTTATTTTATTCAGGCTTGTTTGTGATTGTGTTTTAGGCTTTCAAACACTCTCAGTCCTCCAGTGTCTGCCAAGTGAGACTTTGATAAGGACCAAACTCATCAGCATATATTAAAAAAACCCAAAAAACAACAAACCCAAAACAAACAAACAACCAAGCCCACAATTGTTGTTGCTCACTTTTATTTTTAAGTTTTGTTGGTTTGTTTGGTTTTTTGGTTTTTTTTTTCTCCTGAGAGGCACAGCAAGAGGCCAGCAATGTTCTGCTCTGGCAGAGAGTGATAGAACTGCAGTGAGGCCACATCCCTTTTCCTCTTTATTTCTTTGGGTTGTTTTGTTTTGTTTTGTGTTTGTTTTCTGAGTTTTGTTTGTTTGTTTTGGGGTTTTTCTTTGTTGTTTGGTTTTTTGTTTGTTTTATTTTTGTTTGGTTTTAATTTATTTTCTGATGGGGAGAAGCTGTTGTAAGCACGTGGAGGATCATAGTCACAGAATCATCAAGTGGTTTGCATTGGGAGGAACCTCAAAGCCCATCCAGTGCCACCCCTGCCATGGACAGGGACACCTCCCACCAGCCCAGGGTGCTCCAAGCCCTGTCCAACCTGGCCTTGGACACTCCCAGGGATGGGGCAGCCACAGCTTCTCTGGGCACCTGTGCCAGGGCCTGCCCACCCTCCCAGCCAGGAATTCCTTCCCAATATCCCACCTATCCCTGCCCTCTGGCAGTGGGAAGCCATTCCCTGTGTCCTGTCCCTCCATGCCTTGTCCCCAGTCCCTCTCCAGCTCTCCTGGAGCCCCTTTAGGCCCTGGAAGGGGCTTCTCAGGTTTCTCTGGAGCTTTTTCTTCTCCAGGTGGACAATCCCAGCTTCCAAGGTGGTGGGTTTGCTCTGGAGCCTGCTGGCCCCACACAGGCACAGGGAGCAGCAGCAGAGCTTTTCTCCTGAGGGATTTGTGCCACAGCCCCTTCCATGCCCTACAGGACTGGTGCAGGCTGAGCCCTGTGGCTGCCACCCCAGTGGTGCCACCTCTGCCCAGCTGGCACTTGCTGGTGGCCCAGGATGTCTCCTCTGGAGTCGGGTCTGTCATTAGAATTGTAAATGAAGGTGGTTGAAATATTCATGACTCTGCCAAGGCTGTGCAGAGGGAGAGCTGGTTTTTCCCTGCATTATTGAGGCTGCTCAGGGGCTGGGGCCAACTGTAATGCAGAGGTTGGGATGGCAAAGCCTTTCAGATGGTGGGAAGGTCTATAATAACTTAATTACATTTAAAGGAAACCAAAACTAACACTGACTGCAGCAGTGGAGCTACTGAGACTTTCCTTTCTCTGCTACAGAGGATGAAGGAGTTGAGGATCTTTGGGTTTGCAATGGACCAAAATGCCCATTTTCATGTCAAAAGTGTCACTGGTGGGAGGCTCAGGCTGCTGCTGTGTCAAAGCAGGGGGGTCTCTGAGCTGGCTTAGATGATGTTTGAGGCCAATGGGATCCTGGCCTGGATCCAAACTAGCGTGGCCAGCAGGGCCAGGGCAGTGACCCTTCCCCTGGACTCTGCCTTGGGGAGGCCACACCTTGAGTGTTGTGTTCAGTTCTGGGCCCCTCAGCTCAGGAAGGACATTGAGGGGCTGGAGCGGGGCCAGAGAAGAGCAACGAGGCTGGAGAAGGGACTGGAGCACAAGCCCTGTGGGGAGAGGCTGAGGGAGCTGGGGGTGTTCAGCCTGGAGAAGAGGAGGCTCAGAGGTGACCTCAGCACTGTCTGGAACTGCCTGAAGGGAAGTTCTGGCCAGGTGGGGGTTGGTCTCTTCTCCCAGGCACTCAGCAATAGGACAAGGGGGCACGATGGGCTCAAGCTCTGCCAGGGGAAATTGAAGTTGGAGATCAGAAAGAAATTCTTTGCAGAGAGAGTGCTCAGGGATTGGAATGGGCTGCCCAGAGAGGGGGTGGATTCCCCATCCCTGGAGGTTTTTCAGCTGAGCTTGGCCATGGCACTGAGTGCCATGATCTGGTAAAGGGACTGGAGTTGGCCCAAGGGTTGGACTTGATGATCTCAGAGGTCATTTCCAATCCAATCCATTCTATGTCTGTTTGGGGGGTTATGTGGGGCTTGATGTGGTTCTACCCTGACTCCTGAGAGTTGAATTCACTGTTAACTCCTTCCTCTGGGTGTGGGTCGGGGGTCTCAGGAGTTTTGTCTTGCCTTTGGCTCTGTCTTGCTGAGCAGAGGGAGGGCTGTTATTTCTCCAGTGACATGAACCCAACCCAGGGTTTGGAACAGCAGCACTTTCCACATCTCTGGGCTCAGGGAAGGGTTCTGGGAGGAGCTGCAGGTTTGTGTCAGGTGGGGAAAGGAAGGGGTTCAAATCCAGCTCTGGAAAAACCCCCACCCAACCAAACCCAAGAAAACACAAAGCAAACAGTGATTGTTTCTTATTCCCTTCCTTTTTTTTCTTCTTTCCCCCCTCTCCACAGGCACTTTGGTCTTGAGTCTCTGGCATAGCCATAGATAACCTTTATCTTTGTGCACAGATGAACTAGAACTAATTTCAAGCATTTTTTTCCTTTAGTTTTCACAGAAATCCATTAATCCTCTGTCTCTCCCCTTGGAGAGGTGTGTTGTTGATGAACTCCATCCTCCTGGGGGGGTAACTCCTCCTCCAGGAACCCCCCTCAGTATCTGGGGGTCCAGAGGCAGCAGCTGCTCCCACTGCCTGTGGATGGAGGGCAAGTTTGGGGGAGAACAGGGTTGATTTTCTGCCAGAGGTTTTAAATCTTTGGTGTAGAAAAGAAGATCCTGGTGTGAAGCTTTACATAGTTTGAAATAGTAGTTCCTACTTCTCAGATGCCAATTCTTGGTTATACCAGAGGGCATTAATAAAAGGATAACAGTAACTTAAATATGAATTATACCCCACATGGATACCCTGTTTTCTTTCAGGCCTGCCTTTCTGCTGCTTCACTGCCTCTCCTCTGCTGTCTCTCCCACTTACCATCACCTTTTCTCTTCCAGCACTGGCTCTGTCTTGCCATGTGATGTTCCCCTGAATCCGTAGGGTCTCCATGGAGCATTCCCTCCATGGGCAGGATCTTATTGTTACTTTTATAAGAACTGCTCTTGCTAGGACAGGTTTTACTGTCCTTTAGCTCTTAAAAAAAAGCATCTGAAAGGAGTCTCGTGGCCCAGAGTGTGCAGTGCCCTTTGTGCACAACCCTCAGCTCAGCCCCTGCCCTGCTGGATGGGGCATTTCCCTGTGCCAGGGGGGACTGGAGCTCCTCTGAGAGGGAAAATTCCAGTCCTGGGAAATCACTGTGTTGTCCTCCACTGACCTGGGGACCCTCCTGGTGTCCCCATGGGGCCAGTCAGTGCCCTGCCCTGGGGTCTGGTGGGGGATCTGCTCCCCTGGCTCCCAACAGCCACCTCCAAAGGAGATTTTTGTTCTCCCTTTGCTAAATATCCCTTTTTCCCCTCAATCATCACCACTTCAAGCAGATGGTGGGCCTATTATATAACTGAGCAGAAGGCTGTGTTACAAAATTTAGCCACATCGAGTGCTGCTTCAGAGGAGACTAAACAGCAGCTCCTTTCTGGGGGTTTTGGCCTTTCCTGTGCTATTTGAGTTTGGAGGATGAAGTTATTCCTGGGGGGAGATGAATGAGAAGGTTCCTCTGTTATTAGTGACTCATTTGAGTCCTGAAGATGGTAAGAAAGCTGAAAGACATGGATGTAGCAGCACCAGAACTGTCCATGAAGGGCCAGGATGAGTCTGTGGGCTCCAGAAGGAACCCGTGGGATCCAGGATGAGTCTTTGGGGTCCAGGAGGAATCCGTGGGGTCCAGCTGCTGGTGCTGCCCTTGGCAGCTGGGACATATGGATCCCATAGGCTGGGGCTGTGTGAGAGTCCTGGGCTCATGGAAGGTGTCCCTGCCCAGGAATGGGATGAGCTTTAAGATCCCTTCTGACTCAGACCAGTCTGGGATTGTGCAAAGAGAGGGAGAAGCCTGGAGAAACCCCCTCTCCTCCATCTGTTTTCCCAGTGTTGTGGCAGTGGCTGCTGCTCCCCTGGGCTCTGGGGCTTCCAGGACTTCCCACCTCCCATCTGGCTCCAGCATCACTGGTACCAGGCATCGTTTTGAGCCCTGTGCAGGTCAAGAATCAGCACAGAAGATGACAAAGCTCATGATTTAAACTGGTTTTTGCCACCAAAGAGGGGGGTTCCCTCTTTATGTGTTAGAGCCCACACAGCACGAGGGTGTAATGAAGACAAAGCTTAGAAATATTAACTGTGAATTACAGTCACACACACTGGGACCGAGTTAATAAGTGTTAAGTGAACAAATAAATGGCACAAGCAAATGTACACACAGCCTGCAAAGTCCTGCTGGCAGCTCCTTGGGTTGGGTCTTCCCTTGTTTGACCTTATTTATGGGTTACGGGCAGCAAGGGGATAAGGAACCTTTTGGAGGATTTACTTGAAGTGTTATATTAATGTTGCATTTTTCTTTGTGTTCCTTGTCCCCACAGGATTGAAAAAACGTACCAGGAAGGCCTTTGGTATACGCAAGAAAGAAAAGGACACTGATTCCACGTGAGTAGAGGAGATGGAAACCACATAAATGGGTAATGATGCCAGCCAGGAGTGGCTGCCACTGTGCCAGGGCAGGCAGGAGGCTGGGGCACCACAGGCATTTATTACATTGAGTCTGGAATAACAAATGCCCTGAAGCTGCTTCCCCTTGGCCATCCAGTGGCCCCCAAACCAGGCGTGTCCTCCTGCAGAGATGATCCAGCAGGTTCTCATGTGTGTGTGATTTACAGTGACAGTTCCTGGTGATCAGGGGGAAATGACTCCCCTGAGAGTTCCAGCAGATTAATCTCTGCCCAAAGTACTGATCTGCTCATCTGCTGAGCTCCTGAGAGATGCAAATTCCATTCAAACAGATGCTTGTGCAGGCAGTGGAACTGTGGTGGGGAGGAGCTGTGTGGTTGGGCAGCTTGGGATGGTTCAAGGGGCTGGTGGAGCACCAGCTGCTTGGGGTCTGCTCTGGGACATGGGTTTGCTTCCCAGGAAAACATCTGGCAGGAGGGATCTCTGTACATCTGACAGGGGATGCTGTGTGTGGGTGCAGAGCTGGGTGGGATGCTGAGCCCAGTCCAGGGAGGGCTCTGGGAAAGGGGCTGAGGGAGCTGGGAAGGGGCTGGAGCAGCAGGAGGGGCTGA
>JAJPCS010000074.1:147547-163569 GCA_021164005.1 Willisornis vidua nigrigula | reverse complement strand
GAGCTGGGAAGGGGCTGGAGCAGCAGGAGGGGCTGAGGGAGCTGGGAGGGCTCAGCCTGGAGAAAAGGAGGCTCAGGGGGACCTTCTGGCTCTGCAATCCCTGCCAGGAGTGGGGAGCCGGGGGGGGTCGGGATCTGCTCGAGAGAACAGGGACAGGAGGAGAGGGAATGGCCTCCTCTTGGATTAGAAGGGATTTAGGTTGGATATTGGGGAAAATGTCTTCATGGAAAGGTCTGTCAGGCATTGGAACAGAATGTCCAGGGCAGGGGCGGTTCCCCATCTCTGGAGGGATTTAAAAGCCATGCGGATGTGGCACTTGGGGCCGTGGTCAGTGGTGGCCTTGGTAGTGCTGGACTCGATGGTCTGAGGGGCTTTTCCAACCTCAGTTACTCTGTGATTCTCAGTCACACCTGCTGTGACTCTGGGGTGGGTGTCCCAGAGGAGCCTGTGCTGGGCACAGAGCAGGGGAGGGAGCCCCTCTCCTGTACCTGCACCATCACACAGGTGTCTGGCACAGCACGAACTCTGGTGGTTTTTTCTTTTATTTCATTTGGATTTGTTTTCCTGAGCGGTTTTATGTCTTGGTGGCTGCGAGTGTGGAGGTTTCCTGTGCCAAGGGACGTGCTCTGCAGGCCTGGCCATGCTGAGCCCAGTGCAGGGCAAAGAGGGGCCCAGAAACAGGGCAGAGACATCCCAGGAGAGGGCTGTGCAGCACTGAGCAGTTCTCCTGATGGCACAGGATGGCTTGGCACCACCAATGGTGGCATCCATCCACCAGCCAGGCCATGGGACAACCAGGAGCTCCAGCCATGTGTTAGTTCACCTTTAATTTATCCAAAGCACGGGCAGGAATCTGCCTGCTTTGACTTTTTTTTTCCCCCAAGAAGGCAAAGCAGGATGTGGCAGAGCCAGGTCTCCCTCCTGCCTTACCCGGTGCCACGGCATCCATGCCCGCTCCAGGCTGCCCTTGGGAGCCGGTGGCACAGGGATAGGGAATGTCGGGCACTCGGGGTGATACTGGGGTGGCAGAGCTGTGGGAGCCGGTGGCACAGGGATAAGGAATGCCACACACTCGGGGTGGTACCAAAGTGGCAGAGCAGCAGCTGCAGGAGCCACCAGTGGCACAGGGATAAGGAATGTCGGGCACTCGGGGTGGTACCAAAGTGGCAGAGCAGCAGCTGCAGGAGCCGCCAGTGGCACAGGGATAAGGAATGTCGGGCACCCAGGGTGGTACCGGGGTGGCAGAGCTGCCCTTGGGAGCGGGTGGCACAGGGATAAGGAGTGCGGGGCACTCGGGGCAGTCCCAGGTTGGCAGAGCAGCGGCTGCGGAGGACACCGCAATTAGCAGCCGCAATTAGCAGCCGCGGTGATTAGCGCGGGGTCGCGGCGCGGTCACCGCTCCGGGCACTCTGCAATCCCCCGGCGGAGCTGGACGGGGACCGGGAGGGGCTCTGGGAAAGGTGGGCCCTGGCACACCCCCTGGCATCCCTGCCGTGGTCACCGCGTCCCCGGGCCCTGGTGGTGGCGGTTTTGGGGGGTCTGCAATCCCCTGGCGGAGCTGGACAGTGGCTGGGAGGGGCTCTGGGAAAGGTGGGCTCTGGCACACCCCCTGGTACTCCTGCCATGGTCACCGCGTCCCCGGGTGCTGGTGGTGGCGGTTTTGGGGGGGTCTGCCCGGCCCTGGGCAGGGGTGGGACGTGCGGGAGCTGCAGAACAGCAGGGAAGGACCTTCCACCTCTCCCCTCCACCTGGTGAGGGTCTCCACTGCAATTCCAGCCGGGATAAGGGCAGGAGGGGACATGCCCTGCGTGGGGAGGAAACGCAGAAGCAGCGGCGATTTTTGCCACTTCCAAAGAATTTCAGAGGCCTTTGTGCAAAGAGGTCAAGGCAGGGATGGGAGGCAGACTCGGCTGGGTTGGAGAAGTCCAAGGCAAGGTGTTATTCCCTGTTAAACCACACAGCTCCCGGCAGGGTTTCTGTCATGCCCTGAGTCAGACACGAACTGGTGGCAAATCCCTGGCACTGCACAAACCTCGGGAGCGCGTGGGAGGTGCAGGAGCCCGTCTGGGTTCCAGAAATTTGCCTTCCCTAAGTACCTTGGCATCCCTGGGCAGTGCTGAAGCGCGGCTGCGGAGCTGCCTGACCAAGCCCAAATCCCGTAATTAACTGGGGATTAAGATCCCTGAGGATCCTCAGCAGTTTTCAAAGCCATTCCAGAGAGAAGTCACTGTCCTTCTGGCAGAAGAGAAGTCTCGAAATTAATCTAGAAATTACTTGTCTTCTGCCAAAGGATGTAGACCTGGAGTAGGGATGTGGCCAAGGGATGGGTCCAAGAGCCAGGACAGACCATCAGCAGGGGCACTTTATCACTAAATAAACAAAAAATTTGTCATTTGGTAACAAGAGAACAAAGGTTCTGAGACCATTCATGAAGGGCATGTGGGACAGTTAATTCAGGTTTGCTGATAATTCCGTAAGAAAACCGTGTCCAGAAGGTGATGGTTTGGGCTCTAACACAGCTCTCTTCCTTTCTGTTCTTTGCAGGGGGTCACCAGACAGGGATGGCATCGTAAGTATTGCCCAGCCCCTGGTGCTGCTCCTCTTGTGGCCCCTTCCCCACCCACCACCATCAGCATTTCGTGAACAGTCTCCTCATTTCTGTTTAATATAGAAAATAAATTCCACAAAGAATGTCTGTTTAAAACAATGACCTATTCCAGGTTTCCTACAAAAATAACATGAAGAAAAGAACAAGACAGAGAGACCTGAGGAGCCCCAGGGGCAGAGGGACCAGGTGTCCTGTTAAACCCCCAGCTCCTCATCCTCCTGCTAATTGGCTTGGGGCAGATTTGCTGTGTGAGGAGTTAAGGGGAAATTGCCAAAGCAGCTGTTTCCAATATCTATTTTTATTTTCTATATTAACCTGAAAACAAGGAGATACTTGAGGTGTTTTTTTACATTATTGCTGCTTTTATTTCTGGTGTTAAGCAGAAATGTCCCTGCTAGGTCTGGGTAGTCGGTGGACTCTGTCCCCTTTAATCATGAGTGTGTTGGGTTTAGACTGGGACTGTGCTGGGCTTTATTTCTTGAGCAAATGAGGTTGAAATTTCACCTTAAAATAAAAATGAGCCTCTTCCAAGAGATGACTTTTTCCCCACTTGACTTCAAACCCTTGGCTTTAGGTTTGCTCCTGTGTCTTGTTAAGAAATAGAGATTTAAAAACTGAGTCAGCAGCTCAGGCAGCACTTTAATCAGGGCTCTGTTCAGCAGTCAATGAGTAAGGAACATGAACAGGTTCAGCAATGCCAGAGGAGGGTCAGGCTGGGCACCAGCAGGAATTTCTGCCTGGAAAGGGTGGGCAGGCACTGGCAGGGGCTGTCCAGGGAGGTTTGGAGTGCCCAGCCCTGGAGGTGCCCAAGGCAGGACTGGCCGTGGCACTCAGAGCTCTGGGCTGGGGGACAAGGTGGGCATTGGGCACAGGGTGGGTTCCAGGGGCTGGGAGGGCTTTGCCAAGGTGGGCATCGGGCACAGGGTGGGCTCCATGGGCTGGGAGGGCTTTGCCAAAGTGAGCATCTGGCACAGGGTGGGCTCCATGGGCTGGGAGGGCTGTGCCAAGGTGGGCATCGGGCACAGGGTGAGCTCCAGGGGCTGGGAGGGCTTTGCCAAGGTGGGCATCGGGCACAAGGTGGGCTCCAGGGGCTGGCAGGGCTGTGCCAGCTGTAATGGCTCTGTATCATGCAGGGAACAGCTCTGGGCTGTTCCCTCTGCCACAGAAATGCCGTTGGCAGCTTTTCCTGGCCAGGTGTGGGCACAGAGACCTCGGGTGAGCTCAGGCATTCCTGTTTTCCATGTGGCTGGTTAGAGTGGAGGGCAGGACAGACTCTCCAGTGCTCTGGAAAGCTGAAAGATGCAGGAAAGCAATTTTGGGGGGATATAATAAAGCTGCTGAATGTATTTGAGGCAGAGGAATTGGAGAGGGAGACATTAAATATAATTTTTCCTCCCAGAACCTTTTCCCCCCATAACATTTGCAGCTGCTGGAGTGGCCAAGAGGCAAATTCTCCAACTGCTGAGCAGACCCCTGAGTAAAAACTGTGCTTAGTCCTGGTGGAGCCCCAGCTGAGCCCTCCTGCCCTTAGCAGTCAGTGTTTGCTAGTTCCTTGTAGCTGATTTTTGTGTGTTTAAAAAAGCAACAGCCAAGGAGCAGAGACTTTAACCCTTTTTCTGCCACCCCCATCCCTTCCAGCAGCCCAGCCCTCATCCCAATGATCCACCTTGCAATAGCAAACCCGAGGGTGTGCAGGAAGGAGGAAATAAAAACTCGGTAAGGAAACCAGAGCTCTGTTCACAGCTGCCAGAGGGTCCTTTAAAACAGTGAGTCCTCCTTGGTTTGAAATCCAGAACACAGGAAAACACCCTGTAGGTTCAGCCAGGATGTGGGTGGGCTGATAGAAATGGGGTTAAATGCAAATGGATGGGGCAAAAGCAGGAGTGCTGTGGAACAGCATCCAGAGGAGGGTTTCCTCATCCCTGTGCTCTATCCCTGGGCAGTAACAGCAACCAGAGGATGATTTTTCACCCCTGTGCTTCCAAGGACGCTGCTCTATCCCTGGGCAGTAACAGCACCCAGGGAGGTTTTTTCACCCTTGTGCTTCCAAGGAGGCTGCTCCATCCTTGGGCAGCAACAACATCCAGAGTATGAGTTTTTTTCACCCCTGTCCTCTATCCCTGGGCAGTAACAGCATCCAGAGGATGGCCCTGTGCTCTATCCTTGGGTAGCAAGAGCATCCAGAGGATGATTTTTCATCCCTGTGCTTCCAAGGAGGCTGTTCCATCCTTGGGCAGCAACAGCATCCAGAGTATGTTTTTCCCCCCCCACCCTGTGCTCTATCTCTGGGCAGTAACAGCATCCAGAGGGTGATTTTTCACCCCTGAGCCTCTGAGGAAGCTGTTCCATGCTTGGGCAGCATCTCGAGAGTGGTGGGTTTGCTGTGGAGAGTGAGGGTGCTGGATCCAGCCCTGGGGCAGTGCACTGTGTCACACCCTTGGCAGGATGCTGGGATGGGGATGTTCCCTCTGGAAGCTCCAGGGAACTGGATTGTTCAATTTAGGTGTCCAAAATTGAGCCCAGCCCAAGGTGGGTCCCCACTGGCCTCTCAGTGCTGCTCAGTGGCCACAGTGACCAGTGGGAGCTGTGGGTGGTTGCTGGTTTGCTCTGGGCACCCAGAAAGGGGTCCCTCAGGTGGTGGGTACCCAAAGCTCCTTCCAAAGCTGATTCCCTCCATCCAAAGCAGCAATAACCTGTGTGTTTGTTGTGTCATGACATGCACTAACACCTCATCCCAGACACCTCTCACTGCTCCAGCTCAGCATCACCTGAGGCATTAACACCTGGCATGTTGGATAATGGGATCCAAATCCTTTGTGGGTCCCCCTTCTTGGGAAAGGTGTTTCTCTCCCTGTAAGTTGTGGTGTTACTTCTCTGTGACAGGCACTGGGAGCCCCCACGGGCTGGAACATCCCAGCACATGGAGAAATGGCCATTCCATTGCTTTTCCTTAAGAAATGTTATATTTTCTGTAGATGAATGTTCAAAAATCCCCAACCCCTTTCATGTCTGGTATGGGAGCCCTTCCAGAAACGGGGAGGGCCTTTGGGTCTCACTGATATGGGGGTGTCCCACAGTGGCATCCCAGCCATGCCAGGGCACAACTACAAGTTGTGATGTCTTGTTTCCTTCATTTAAAACATGGAGATGTTCTTTTCCAATGTGTTGCAGAAGAAAACCAACGGAGCCCCGAATGGATTTTACGCGGAGATCGACTGGGACAGATACGTGAGTGTCCCCCAGAGCTTCCCCTCCACCCGCCACCTGCTCAGCCCCCCAGGGGGGCCCAGGCTGTGCCCACACACCCATCTGGGACTTTTGGGGTGATGTCTTGGTGTCAGTCATGTCCAGATTTCCATTTCACACCTGCAGGTCAATCAAATTGCATAAAACTGCCCAGAAATGAGGTGGCTCTGGAGAGCTCTGTCCTGGCCCCCAGGATGTTGCAGTTTATCCAGAGAAAACCTTGGGTTGGAACCAAGAATTAAAACTGTTTTCCTGCAAAAATCGAGGACAAAAATTAATTGTGAGCTCTGAAGGCTGTGCCACAGTGCAGGTTCCATTTGCTCTGTGTGGCCCCAGGGGCTTGGGCTTTGCTGGGCATCACTTCCCACGGGAGGAAAGAGCTGCTCCAGCTTTCCAGGAACAGAATTAACATTCCTAATTTTGTGTTCCTACACAGAATTCACCTGAGCTTGATGAGGAGGGATACAGCATCCGGCCTGAGGAACCAGGCTATATCCTTTATTGCTGCCTTTGCTTCTTGGGTTACAAACTGTAAGATGAGCTGGGGATGCACAGACAGGCCACGGGCTATTTTTATAATATTATTATTATTTATTTCCTCCTATTCATTTTACTTTTGAGCTGTCATGCCACAGCTAAGACTCAATTCCATGAGGGAGTTACCTGAGGCAGTAGAGCAGAAGGTGACTGTAATTGCCTTTGATCCACTGCTATGAGATGAGATGTGAGGAGTGTGGGAGCATCCCGGTGGGATGGCCCATGGAGACCACCCTGTCCACGATTAACCTGGAGAAAAGGAGGCTCAGTGGGAACTTTCTTGCTCGTTCCAACTCCCTGACAGGAGTGGGGACCTGGTGGGGACTCAGGCTCTGCTCCCAGGGAACAAAGGACAGGACAAGGGGAAATGGCCTTAGGCTGTGCCAGGGCAGGGTCAGATTTGATCCTGGGAAAATTCCTTCCTGGAAAGGGCTGTCCAGCCCTGGCACAGCTGCCCAGGACAGGGGGGGAGTCCCCATCTTTGTAGGGATTTAAAAGCTGCATGAATGTGGCACCTGGGGCCATGGTCAGTGGTGACCTTGGCAGTGCTGGGCATGGTTGGACTCAGTGGGCTGAGAGGACTTTTCCAACCTAAATAATTCTATGAAATCCAGACATGGATACAAACCCCTCCTGGGCTAAATCTGGGCTGGGATTATTATCCCTGGGATCTCCAGTGCCATGTCCTCTGCCCACACATGGATGGGGCTGTGAAGCTTCACGGCAGGGATGGGCAGTGCAGGAGGAGTCCCTCTTGGGCACTTGGGATAAGCATTTGGGGACACCTGACCCCTGCTCTCCAGGGAGGTTTGAGCCTTGGAGTGCCCAGGCAGCAGAAGGAAACCTTCTTTAACTGTGCTCTACCTACCAAAGGAAAGCACTTCTACTCCTCCAGTGAATCCGAGGAGGAGGAGGAGGCTCACAAGAAGTTCAACATCAAGATCAAGCCCCTGCAGGCCAAAGATGTGCTGAGGAGCGCGGCCACCGTGGACGAGCTGAAGGCCTCCATAGGCAACATTGCACTGTCTCCGTCCCCTGTGGTGAGTCCTCTGTGTTTCCCTGTCCTCTGTGAGTCCAGGAGCAGTGGTGTCCACAGGGATCATCCCAAGCACGGGGGGAGCTCTGCTCTCCATGATGATGCTCCATGAAATGTTGTGATGGAGCCTCTTCTCTCACTGGGTTGAAAGGGCACTTTTGTGGCAGCTCCCTGGGGGGGGCGGCTCCCTGGGGGGGGCAGGCCCGGGGCGGCTCCTTGGGGCTGCTTGAGCTGCAGCCACTGGGGCAGGAGAGTTTCAGACTCCAACCAGTTTAATGTTGTTATTTTTTCCCTCCTGAAACACATAACGAAGGGAACAGGGTGTTAAATGCAGCTTTTTGCTGAGGTCTCAGGCTTGGATTTGGGACTCGGATTAGGAGGTGGATGTTGGGCACAGGGGTCTGTCCCCCAGGAGGGCACAAAAACTTCCCAGCTAAATTATGGAGGAGGGAACCAAAAAGGAGATTATACTGCAGTCTCCTGAATGCCTTTAGAAACACCTGAAGGTGCACATGAACTGTAAATAAACATGAACTGTGGGTGTTCCCATCCCACTGTGGTGGCTTTGGGTTGATACTACACTGGAAGTAAATCTGAACTGTAAACTGACACCTCCAAATAACAAACCTGAGGGAATGGCTGGAACTGAGTCAGGGGAGGTTTAGGGTGGACAACTGAGATCAGGATATGCTATTCCTTATTTTCCCCTTTTTTCCTCATTTTTCCTCATCATGAAGGACATAAATCAGAAGGGCCTTTCCCTGATTCCCAGGACAAGGAAAATATCTGTGGGGTTTTCACTCTGCCATGGGATGTCAGAGGGACTTTTCTCACCCTGGGGGTGAATTCAGGTTCCAGGAAGGAAAGGTCATCCCTCCTCAGTCCCTCCTGGTGAAAATACCATCACCCTCTGCTTTTCCTAAGGCTTGTTAAGATTTCTGTTGTCTCAACCCAGTCTGTCCAGCCATGAAAATACTGAATTTTGGTCTTTCAGTGGGTTTTACTGTGGGCTTGAGTGTCCTTCCAGGCAAAGCTTCTCATGATTTATAAATAACCCGTATCCTGAAGTGTGAATGAATCTCAAACCCCAAGCAAAGATGAAAGAAAATCAGTGTATTTTATTTCTTCTTCCTTTTCTGTCTGGAGCCATTGAAGGGTTAGAAATTGCACTTGGATGCTTTGAGAAGTGGGAAAAAAAAAGGGGGGAGAAAAAGAACCCCAAACCCAACAATTAAAATAAGAATAATAAAGCAGCAAATGCAGCAAAATGGGAGAGTTTGAGATTGGCAATTATTTGCCAAACAGGCAAATAATGATTGCAAGATAATTATACTAAATATAGGAATAATTTACTGTGAAACTCAGCAGATTTGGGTGTGCAGAGTGATGGCCCCAGCGTCTCATTGCACGTGTGAATGTACATAATGTAGGTGACAATGTTATTTTTGGGAGGAGAGGGAGGGAAAGTGCCATGTCTTAAAAATGGAGTAAGGAAAGCACTGAGAACTTACTTAAGGGGCTGAGGCTTTTTGCTGCTGAGATTCCTGCAACCCTTTCAGGGGTGCTGCAGGTTTGGAAGGTGTCCCTGCCCGTGGCACTGGGATGGGAACGAGATGAGCTTTAAGGTCCCTCTCAAACCATTCTGGTATTTTATGATCTATTAAGAACTTCCAGGGTGGTTACACTCAGCCCCTGCCAGCCCAAAATTCCTTGGTGGTTTTTATCCTCATTGATTACACGCCTGAATAGTTTTACTTTTATCTCCTCTTTTCTGTGGTGTTTTTCCTGCTGAGGTCAGGGGGGGTGTTGCCATAATTTAGGAAGGGTTTAGCCCTATAGGAGGACAAAGATGCCTGTGTGGTGTGGTCTGAAGGCTTGGGGTGCTTTTGGGACACTGTGCCTTGGCTTGGGATGATCCCTGTCCTTGGCAGAGCTCAGCCTGGGGATGGAGCTGGTTCTTTCCTCTAAAGCTCAGGGAAAAGCCCGTGCCAGGCTGGGCAGGAGGGTGCAGGCTGGGCAAGAGGCTCCAGGCTGGGCAAGAGGCTCCAGGCTGGGCAGGAGGATCCAGGCTGGGCAGGAGGATCCAGGCTGGGCAGGAGGATCCAGGCTGGGCAGGAGGGTGTAGGCTGGGCAGGAGGGTGTAGGCTGGGCAGAAGGATCAAGGCTGGACAGAAGGCTCCAGGCTGCTTCCCCACATGGGGATCCAAACTCCAGCGTGTGCAGCCAAGGAGTGCAGATGGGGAGGGCAGTGCTGGCACTGCCACCTGCTCCCAGCTTTCCAGATCCCAGCAGGATCCTGGCACACAGCTCTACCCTCACCATCCAGGAAAGCACCAGTGCCCCAGGCAGGAGCTGGCCGGAGGAGTTTTGCATCCACAGGAGTTCCAGGCTTGTCCTGGGCTTGTCTCCTCTCCAGAAGGAGCTGCAAAGCCCTGCTCTGGCATCACATCCCTCCTGGAGGAGGAGGGCATGGGGTGGGAGATCATGGAATCCCAGAATGGTTTGGGTTGGAAGCTCATCCAGCCTGACCCCCTGCCATGGGCAGGGACACCTTCCATTAGCCCAGGTGGCTCCAAGCCCCGTCCAACATGACCTTGGACAGTGCCAGGGGGGACAGGGCGGCCACAGCTGCTCTGGGCACCTGTGCCAGGTGCCGTGTCTGCGGTCACTCCATGCCATGTCCTCCCCAGAGCTTTGGGGTGTGAGTTCTGGTGCCTTAACTGGGGAGTGAGAAGCAAACTGAAGATGCTGGTTGGTGTAAACTGGTGTCAGCTGCACCCTCTGTGTAAAGCCCAACAGCTCCAGGTCCATTTCTGGTGGCACAACCTGCTCGTGCCCAGTGCCCCACTGGCACAGCCTGGCTCCTTCAGCCCTCCCAGCTGCACCCCTGCTCCTGCTGGCTCTGCTCTTTGCTCCATGAAAACTCAGCCCCAGGAGCAGGGACTTGGTGGATAAAACAGTGACTGGGAAAAGATGATGAGTAACAGCCTTAAATTTAAGTCCTTAGAGGGGTAAAAATGGTGGGTTTGAATTTCTCCCACACAGACCCTTCCAAGGAATGGGGCAGGCTGGGAATGGCTGCTCTGTGTATCCAGTGGGGCCTGTTAATGACAAAACAAGGGAATTCTTTCCATAAGCTGTCTCAGACACAAGTTTTGTATTTCCATGTCCTCTTTCCTTCCAGTCTCCCACCTGGATGGGTGACAACCTGACTGGTGCCCTCACCACCCTCTGCTTTGCTGTGTCTTTAACTTTGATCACAAAACAAATCTTTAATTTCTCTGTTACCCTTTAAAGAAAATATCTTATATTCTTATTCTTTTTTTTCTCTCTCTGCCTTCTTTTAGAGGAAAAGTCCGGTAAGAAACCCAGTTTTTATCTCCTGTAATGCTCTAACCCAGCCCTGTGTCTCCTCCTCACATGGTCCCTGCTCTGCACGTCTCTAGAGCTGCAACGTAAAATGCAAATAACAAATCCTGCCCTTCTAGAATGTTGTTTAATTTCCTTCCTCGTTGACTTAGAGCTTTTAAAAATAGACTTAAGCTGTCTTTGCCTTGAATGTACAGTCTGGGGTGTGGTTTGGGTGGAAGAGCTGGTGTTTGGACAAGCTGTAAGGGCACAGTTTTATCTGGGCACGGATTGTGGCACATCCAAAGGTATGGGAAGGCAGGAAACCCCTCACTGGTCCATCACCTCTGTGCCTCCTGTGTGCACACTGGGGTTGGTTTCCTCAAAAGGACTGAACTTCCAACGGTTCCGAGCCCCAAATGGGGAAACTCACCCAATTTTCAGGGTTTGGGTTCCCTCTGGGTGCCCCCTGGGGTGTTGTGCTCCAGCAGTGGGGCTGTGTGGAGAAGCCCCCCTGAGGTGACAGAGGGGTGTGGGGGGCTCTGGGGGCCTTGGGGTGCTGACCTGTTGCTCTCTGACCAGGTGTCTCTTCTCTCTTCCTTCTCGCTGACCGCAGCGGCGCAGCCCGGTAAGCTCCTGCTCCTCAGCTCTGCCTCCTCTCCTGGGACTGGGGGGCTGTGCTTGGGGGTCTGTGGGCACAGAGGATGGGCACGGAGTGCCAGTACCATTACCCACCCCATTGTGCCACCCCAGGTGATGGTGGGACCTTTTCTCCCCTTGGTAATGCAAAGAGGACCTCATGATGGGTGTTCTCCAAGGCTCAGCCTCCATCCTTGCAACACCCTGGAGATCCTCTCTGTGGTCCTGGGATGTCCCCACTGTCCCCCTCTGGTAGGGCTCCTGCTCTCTGGTGCACAGGAGGGGTTTGGCTTTGGAACAAGCTTCCCGTGGTGGTGGTGGTGGAGTGACATCCCTGGAGGGATTTAAAAGCCCTGTGGATGTGGTACTTGGGGAGATGGTCAGTGGTGGCCTTGGCAGTGCTGGGGGATAGTTGGACTTGATCTTAGAGGGCTTTTCCAACCTAAATTACTGTATGTGAGGCGTGTGTGATGTGGCAAGAGCAGACATTTAAATTACAAGAACACATTACTGGATTGATTTGCAGCCATTGAACATGAGGATTTGGGGTTTATGTCGTTTCTAAAGAGGTGGGGCTGTGAGTGACACCCCCCCCAAGGCTCTGGCAGCTGGGATGGCTCCAAAGGCAGAGCTGCCAGTCATGGCTTTACATGGCTCAGAACCCTCATGGCAATGCTTTCTGCTGCCTGCCTTTCAGCCACACACAGCAAATGTCACCTTAGATGGTTCCTGCCACGTCTGCTGGGCTGCTTTGCTCCTGGGCTGGCTATTGGCACATGCCCATGTCCCTGGGCATCCCACTGACCTCTCTATTTTACTTCCAGGGAACGATTAAAAGGAATTTATCCAGTAAGTATCTTCTGCAGCCTGGAAAAATGCTCAGTGCAGTTGGTGGAGGTGTTTTAGGGGAGCGGGGAAGGTCTGGTTTGAAGTGGTTGTAGCAGCACCCAAGAGTCTTCCTTGAAATGCCATGTGGGGCATCCTTGGGGTACCTGGAGTGTGCCAGAGCAGTGCAGCTCCCGAGTTGAGTTCTCCACAGAAATAAATCTGAATTATAGAGCAGATTACTTTTTCCTGGGTGGGATGTGTGCCATGACCAGGGAGGGGGTGGATTCTCCATCCCTGGAGGTGTTTAAGGTGAGACTGGATGTGGCACTGAGTGCCAGGGCTGGTGATCCCAGTGGGGTTGGATTAAGGGTTGGACTTGATGGTCTCAGAGGTCTCTTCCAACCCAACTGATTCTATGATTCCATGCTGGTGGCACTCTGGGGGTGACCCTCCTGCCAGCACAGGGCCTGGGTGGGCTGGGGGTGGCACTCAGGGGTGGGCAGGGCATGGCTCTCACCCTGTGCTGTCTGTCCTGTGCCACAGGTGAGGAGATCACACGGCCCCGGCGCTCCACACCCACACCAGACCCTGCCAGGTCGGTACAGAGCCCCTCAGGGGCTTATCCAACAGATATCCAGGCTCATCATCCCAATGGGAATTTTCAGCATTCCATGGGCAGCTGCACCTTTGCACTGTGCTGGGTGTGCTCTCCAGGTTTTGAGCCTTTATCATCTGTATCAGGGAGGGCAAACTCAGAATAAGGAGCAGATTCCCTGGGTGTTTGTTGCCCCACAACTGCTGCCAGCCCATGAGCAAACTGAGCTGCCCCAGTTTGGCTCATCAAAGGTACCACTGCAGAAACATCCCTGGCATAACCTTTTAGGCTCATGGGGCAGCTAAGCATCTGTTTGGCTTCAAATGTGCTGAGAAAACTGCAGGATGCAAGAGGCACAGGGAGCTGTGGGGCCATGGGCTCCTTGTTGGTTTCTGGAGAAGAGAAGGCTCCAGGGAGACTTGGCAGCCCCTTCCAGGGCCTGAAGGGGCTCCAGGAGAGCTGGAGAGGGACTGGGGACAAGGCATGGAGGGACAAGGGGAGCAGCTTCCCACTGCCAGAGGGCAGGGATAGGTGGGATATTGGGAAGGAATTCCTGGCTGGGAGGGTGGGCAGGCCCTGGCACAGGTGCCCAGAGCAGCTGTGGCTGCCCCATCCCTGGGAGTGTCCCAGGCCAGGTTGGACAGGGCTTGGAGCAGCCTGGGCTGGTGGGAGGTGTCCCTGCCCATGGCAGGGGTGGAACGAGATGGGTTTTGAGGTCCTCCCAAAGCAAACCATCCAGTGATTCTGGCAGGATTGAGGAGCTGAGGGTGGTGGCACCCCCAGTTTCAGATGTGCAGGATCCACCCTTGTGCTCCCACAAGAGCAGGAGGGACATCCATGCTGGAAGCCACTTTGAGCCTGATCAATAGGGACAGCTGGCAAACCTTGTGCTGGGGGGATATATTGATTTAAGAAGGCAAAATACTGATTTAGAAAAGCAAACACACCAGTTTGTGTGGAGTAGAGCCAAGTCTCTCTGGGAATGTGCCCGGGGCAGTCACAGGGCTCAGCCCAAGGTGTGTTGGACCAGAGTGTGGTCCTGACCTTGGCTATTGTTGTAGTCCTTTTTCCATGCAGTTTTGACTAATTTTTAAGCAACTTGACTTGTCCCAGCAGCTGTGGTGACACTGCAGGGTTGACACCACAGTGCTACCCCTCTCCTTCCCTTTTCACTGCCCAAACCCCTGTGTTTGCCCAGGTCCTTGTTAGTCTGGAACATAAACACTCCCTGAAAGTATTTGCATTTATTTCAAACTGTTTGGAGCACCAACCTGATCCTGGGGCTCCTCTGTTCTTGTCTCACCCCACAGCAAGAAGCCTGGGGAGGATCCTGCTGCGCTGGCCCCGCTCTTTGGGCCCCCCCTGGAGTCGGCATTCGAGGAGCAGAAGCTGGACGGTGGGTTGGGGACATGGGTGGCATCTCCTGGCAGTGCCCATGGCTGTGCTGGGCCCTGGGGACAGCTGGCAGCACCCGCTTGTTGTCCGGGAGGACATGAGGGAACAGTCTCAGGTTGTGCCCAAGGAGGTTTAGGTTGGATATTGGGGAAAATTCCCTCCCAGAAAGGGCTGTCCAGCCCTGGCACAGCTGCCCAGGGCAGGGGTGGAGGCCCCAGCCCTGGGGCATTTCAAAGCCATGTGGATGTGACCCTTGGGGACATGGGCAGTGGTGGCCTTGGCAGTGCTGGGGTGGACCTGATGTTCTTAGAGAGCATTTCCAACCTCAGCAATTCCTGGATTTCTCTTGGAGAAGGACAAAGCCAAGGCTGGAGCAGGAGGCAAAGGGCAGGTGACTGAGTGCCCTGCCTGGGCTGGGGTCAATGCGGGTTACTGGAAACAGAGCAAGTGTTTAAGTCAATTAGTTAATTACGTGGTCTGGGACAGATCCTGACAGAGCAGAGCTAATGAATATCAGAACTATTGACTTTCCCATCAAACCATGGTCACCCTGAGCCCCTGGATGCTGCCCAGAGGGGGAGCAGTTTGACACCACCCCAGCACTTCCCTGGAATAGCAGGATGTTGGCTGGAGCTGCTGGACAAGCCCTCCATTCCCAGGAAGATGCTTCTCCGTGTCATTTCCCCCCCCAAACCCAATATTTCCTTGACACAGAGACACTCTGCTCCTCCCCATGACTCTTGTTTCTCTCTTTTCCCTCCCCCCTGAGTTTCCCAAAGCACAGTGATCTTGCAAGGCTTGTTTTCCTCAAAGAGCAACCCCATTCACCCTCTGGAGCAGGTTGTTCCCAGAGACATCTCCTCCTCCCAGGGCCAGCAGAATCTGCTCTCAGGGCACGGCCACTGCCCTTGTAGCCTCGTTATGTCTTGTCATTAACGCCTCCAGTTAATTTTTTTAATCAAAGCTACGTTTGCTTGCAGTTCTCTGCTGCACATGACCCCCAAAAGTGCAAGAAATTTAAATTATGTATAAAAAGTCTGGTTTTTTCCCCTACAACCTCTGTGAATGTGGTTGTACCTTTTCATTTTAACACTTGATGGATTTTTTTGCATATCCTGAAATTCCAATTTTTGCAATTAATACAATGTTTCCCTTCACATAATCAGCTTCCAAATCCATCAATGGCATTGTTTTCTTTGTCAAGCAGCATAAGTGTCAAACTAATTGCATGTCCTGCTTCAAAATCAGGCAAGCTTTTAATTACCCACCGTTACAGAACCTCCTGTCTTTAATTAATGAGAGCTTTCTGTCACTGTTTGGTTCCTGTTTTCCCAAGCCTCAGATGAAGGTGGTTTGGTATTTGGAAGAAGATGGTTGGTTTTCTCATTGCTTTAAGAAGTTTATTGATTTATTTGTTGTTTTTTTCAGCTGCTCTGGATCAGCCTGAGATCTGGGGTTCAGTCCAGCCTGTCAACACAAGTGTAGAGTCCCCAAAGCTTCCGAGACCTTTTCCAACTGGAAGTAAGTGACTGTGCAGGTTATCAACCAAAAATTAATTAATATATACAGAAATCAGGTCATAGATTTGACTTTTCCTCATCCAGACTGTGTAATTCCATAACACTTTAAGTTAGAGGTTAGTTGGGGTGGTTTTCCCTCCTGGCTTGACATGAGCTGCAGCACTGCAGGGTGGAGGGAGGAGTGGGACTGGGGGAGTGATGGGATGGATGGGTTGGAGTCATGGATGGATGGATGGGACTCAAGGTGGGGTGGATTTGTGTTCAGGAGAT
>JAJPCS010000074.1:127647-147537 GCA_021164005.1 Willisornis vidua nigrigula | reverse complement strand
TGGGACTCAAGGTGGGGTGGATTTGTGTTCAGGAGATGGATGGATGGATGGATGGGACTCAAGGTGGGATGGATTTGTGTTCAGGAGTCAGATGAATGGATTGTACTGAGGGATGGAGGGAGGGATGGATGGATTGTACTGAGGGATGGATGGATGGGACCCAGGGTGTGGAAGGTTAATGCACATCCTCCCTGCAATATGTGCCTCTTCCACAAGACCTGCATTTCCAAGCTGGAGCCTCTCCAGCCAGGACAAATGTCCTGCTTGGAGCCTCTGGCTAAAGCCACACTGCCCTCAGAGGTCAGGAACACCTGATCATGCCTGGTAGTGATGTGGTTATTTGGCTGGCAAGGCGGAAAGCACCGACTTCTCCAGGATAACACAGGGAAGATCAGCACAACCCCAGATCCCTATTTTTTTATTGCAGCTTTCCCTGTTTCCTGAGACAGGGGAACTGCAGCTTTTCCTCCTCTCAGGGTGCAAAGTCATTCTTTCCTCCTTTTCCTGCTCCTTTCCCCCCTCACCAGCCATGAGCCCAATGGATTTCATGTCAAACCCACCCCCAGCCCTGGTGCTGATGTGCCAAGCTCAAGGTGACCTCTGGCCATGTCAGCCCCTTCCAAGGGGACTGGGACACTGGGGATGGGAACTGTGGTGCCTCCTGGGCTGCTCCTCCAGGAGGTTTGGCCTGGGATCCACTTTGCATCTGCTTTGCAAAAATGCCCCTGTAAAGCAGTGCTGGTTAATTAGCCGCTGTTAATGAGCCACAATGTTCCTGCCCCCCTCTGTGCGTGCTGGATCCTTGTGGGAGGGGCACGTGAGGAACAGGGAGGCTGATCTGTGCCTCGGAGGCTGCAGGTTTAATTAAAATGGTAATTCAGGGATTTAAAATGTGCAAGTACAGTCAGAGACTTAAAAAATAGGGGAAAAAAATCCATAAAACCCAATAAAAATGGCTTTACACTGATAGAGGGCAGGATTGGATGGAATATTGGGAAGAAACTCTTCCCTGTGAGGGTGGGCAGATCCTGGCACAGGTTGCCCAGGGAAGCTGTGGCTGCCCCATCCCTGGGAGTGTCCAAGGCTGAGTTAGAAGGGACTTAGAGTAACCTCATCACTGTCATATCCCCTATTCCCAGTAAAACTGTATTTCCTAAGATGCTGCAGGTGAGTTTATTCCCCTCTGCTCTGTCTTGCAGCTCCTCCGCCGCTCCCTCCGAAGAACATTCCGGCCACGCCGCCACGCACGGGCTCCCCCCTGCCCGTGGGAATAGGTAAAAGCTTGGGATGTGCCCTGGCACAATCCTGGGACTCTGATCTGGGGTGGCACTGGGTGGGAGGTGGTTCCCCATGGCTGTGTTTTGGACATAGATTTGGTCCTTGTGCATCCTCATCCCTTTGCATTCAGAGTCCCAGAGAGGTTTGGGTTGGCAGGGACCTTAAAATTCATCTTGTTCTACCCCCTGCTATGGCAGGAACACTTTCCACTGTCCCAGGTTGCTCCAAGCCCAGTCCAGCCTGGCCTTGGACACTTCCAGGGATGGAGCAGCCACAGCTCTGTGGATGCTCCACTTGGGGTGATGCTGTAGAAGCAGCACAAAGGTGCCTTTGGCCCCCAGAGTTGAAGTTGTGTCATCCTGGTGAAATTAATGTTTTCTCCACCCTCCCTGCCTTTGGGATCAGTCACTCTGGAAATGCAATGCAGCACTAGCCTTAATATCTCTTTCAAATTGGTTATATACAGAGTGCTGTTACTGCCTGGAGCAGCCCTGAATGGTCTGTGCTCAGGGAATAACAGGGCAGGGTCTGCCTGTGCCAGGGAGCTGCTCCTGCACTCCCTGCCCCCAGATTCCTACTGCTGTCAGGGAATGGGGGGAAAAGCCTCCCAGTCTCACAACCTGGGCTGGGGAAGAGAGAATGGAATGGTGCTGGGAATGGGGAACAACCTGAGGGCAGGGATGGAAAGGGGCTGGATGCAGCCAGAGGACATAAAGTGCTTACAAGTATATAATTCATGGTGCTGGCAGGGTGCTGTGTGATGGAGCAGCAGGATTTGAGGAGGGGAGACAGTTCCTGACCTCTGGATAGGGCAATGCATGGGGACAGGCAGAGCACCTTGGCATGAGGTTACCTTGCCATGAAGAAATGCCCTGCTCTGACCTCACTGCTCTATCCATCAACATCTCATTCATGCTCCCATATCGTGACTTTTCCTATTTATTGGAGCAGCCAGGCTGGCAGTGTCCATCTCCATACGTTGATTCATCCACAGGAGCAAATGTGGAGCCCAGCCATGAGTGCTGGGTCATTTGCTGGGCTCTGTCTTGTCTGTCATGTAAAGCAAAGGGCTGAGGTCTCTTTCTGTCTGTTTGAGCAAAATTCCATTTTATGCCAAGTGCAGAACAGCAGATGGCTCCCCCAGCCTTGGGAGCAGGGGTGGGGTGATGCTGACACAAGGAGCCCAGAGGGTATTTTAGTTCTAGGATCTCCCTTCCCTGGATATGTGATGCTTGGCTGATGGATTGTGTCGTGTTGGTTATGGAGTCAGGTGGGAATGTTGGCGTGTGATGGCTCAGTTAGTGAGCAGAGCCCTGAAATCCCCTGACCTGCTGCTGCTTGTGACTGGAATGCATTCACCCTGTCTGCATCCTGTGCTGCAAACCAGCATGTTTATATATATGTATATATATATTTATGTGTATTTATAAATATATATAGAGCAGGGTGTGCCAGAGCGCTGAGTGCAGACGTTTGGTATCTGCTGATGATTCAGAGTGATGATAAGGACATGATGTCACTTAGAGGACACATAAGGCTGTCATTTTGGGAGGATATGGGACCGTTGGATGTGAGTGGTGGAGGAGCAGGGCTTGGCTCGTGGTGCATGTTTGCTCATCCAGCCTCTCGGCCCAGTGTGGTTCATTATATGTTGCACATGGCTTGATGTGGAACTTCGGTGCACATGAATTATATTCTCCAGCAGCTTTTAAGAAAACGTGTTTTTAGCACATCTCCTCTAGAAGTAGCTGGTGTAGAGCCCGTAGAGAGTAGCTCAGCTCTTAATGCCAAGTGTAAAATAACGTCCTCTGACCACAGGAGGGGACCAGGCAGCAGCAGAGCCCAAAAGGGACAAACTCCCGTCCATCAATGACTTGGACAGCATTTTTGGCCCCGTGCCGTCCCCCAAATCTGCTGCTGCAAACGCAGAAGACAAGTGGGTCAATTTTTCTGATCAATCCCCGGAAAACGCGGCTCCGGAGTTGGCTCCCCGGGAAAAAGCGGAGTCCCCGGGGGCGGCGGCGGCCGAGCCCTCCCGCCCGCTGCCGGAGCCGCTGCACCTCCAAGACGTGCCCAAGAAGGTTTCCGAGCAGCCCCGCCTGAAGGATGAGAACGTGGAGCCGGTGGCCTCTCCCAAAGATTTGGGGCCGGGACAGAGAGCGACCCCGCCGCCCCCTCCGCCGCCCACCTACCGCACGGTGGTCTCGTCCCCCGGACCGGGCGCCAGCACGGGAAGCACCAGCGGTACGTCCCGCGGCGGGGGCTGCGCTTCGGGGCCGCTCTGAGCGCTCCCCCGGCTGTGCCTGTGCCTGTTCCTGTTCCTGTGCCCGTGCCCGACCGGCTGTGCTGCCACGTCCGCCGTCTGCCCTTCTCTGCCTCCCGTGTCCTGTCCCCGCTCCTCGCCGCGTGTCCCGTGGTGGGATGGGCCGAGGGGCTTTCCCGAGAGCCGCCCGCCCTTCCCACCTCTGCTGTGCGCGGGTTTGGGGAGGGGGTTGCTGTTGCTCAGCTCTGTCCGCGGGAGGTTTCAGAGTGGACAGAGGCAGGAATGTTTCATACAACTCATCTGAGCTCCAGGACCCTTCAGTCCGTTCCAGGCAGGTCCCCACACACTGTCAAACACGTAACTCTCAGCTCAGAGTTACTTGGTCTTGGCTCTGAGTGTGGACACTCTGCAGAAATGTCCTCCAGGGTGAACCTCTCACAGGGCAGAACCTGATAGGTCTGTCTGGCATGTGCTGCCTGCCTGCTTAATTATAAATTATTATTATTAATTATAAATGTCTGTGCCCATTAGGGCTTGGTGCTGGTCAACTTACACTTTCCTGTGGTGTTGGAGGGGGTGCAACCTGAGCCTGTTGTTTTTAGGGGCTGAGCCCCCCAGGGCACTTACTGGCCCGGTTCAGCCCCTGTGTGGCCCAGTTCAGCCCCTGTGCTGCCATCCTGCACCCAGCAGAAGTGATTTCTGAGGGAATTACCCCTGCAGAGCCCTGAGGAACCTCCACCCACAGGGGCAGTGATGGGAGGTGAGGGGTGTGTTGGGTGTGCAGCCCCCCAACCCTGTGCCCCAACATCTGTCACCAGCCTCGTGGGAGCCTGGAAGGTGTGTCATTGCTCTGGGGGGTTGTCACCTCCATGGGAGGGGTCTGGGGGTGGTGGGGATGTCCCCCTGGGTGTGGCTGGTGCTGCAAGTGTGGCTTTGCTTCAGTCGTGGTGGCTTCTCTGTGCTGGGTGGGTGGGAGTCCAGGTGGGGGCTGCCGGTGGCAGTGGTTGGAGCTGAGAGTTCTGGAGTTCAGCAGAAGGAAACTGCAAGTTTCTTCCAACTGAGTAACTGCCTGGTGTGAGTGAAGTGCCACAGGCTGGGGATGTGCCAAGGGCTCCCCATCTGGGCATGGATGGATGGAGACCTGCTCAGCAAGGCAGTGCTGCTTGGCCAAGAAGATCCACTCCTCTTCTTCAGGAATTGCCTTCTGTCTCGGTCTGAACTGCTTTGCATCCCACTGACACCTCAGCCTTCCCCAGTGCAGCAAGCTGGAAAATGCAGAGTGTTGACATCCCAACAGAAAAATGGTGCCAATATTCCAAGAGCTGCATCCCCTGGCAGCCGGATCCACCATCCATCACGTTCCTCTCCACCTTTCCAAGGCCCCTGGTGCTGCCTTTGGTCCTGGGGTTATCCAGCTGTTGGATGCTGTGGAGCAGAGCCCATCCCAGGATGTGCCCTCCCACCTTCACATCCCAAGGGAACCTTCGTGGGTGTCACTGAGTCAGGGCTGGAGGCTGGTGTAGAGTCAGCAGGGAATGGTTTTGGGTGGAAGGGAGCTCAAAGCTCATCTCATTCCAGCCCCCCTGCCATGGGCAGGGATGCTTTTCACCAGACCAGCTTCCTCCAAGCCCAGCTTCCCAGCAGGCTTCTGGTCTCATGCTGATTTCCACGTGCTGCCACAGCTTCTTCTGGGAGAAAATCTCTATTCCTGGGATGGAAGCCAATGTCTGGCAGGGCTTTGGCTTACCTGGTGGTCACAGAATGCTCCCTCAAAGGCTCCATCCTCTGACACTCATTCAGTGCTGCAAGGTTACTTTCCCTGAATAATTCCTCTTTTGTCAGGCTTTTATTGGCATAAGGAAGGAAAAAATTCAGACTTTGGTTCCCAAATTATGATTTTAAATAAAAATGGGTTGAATTTTGGAGTTGTGCAAAGGAATGACTGGAATTTACTTCCTTTAAACAAGCCCCTGTCTTGGCCTGAGCCTGCTGTCCTTTAACTTTTGGTCTCATTTCTAGAGATTCAGCTTCAATCTTTATCTGAGCTATCACTCAAAAATCTTAGGAAATTAATCTCTTGTAAGTGGAGGAAAAAATAAAGGCAAAGTTCTGGTCCTATCATCAGCCTGAACCAAGCATGGAGCTGCTCAAGCCCACAGAGATTTAGTGGTAAAGGCCAGGTCGGTTGTCCTGGGAATGGGTCTGGATTCCCTCCCCTTCCTGCTGCCCCTCATGTCACGGTGCCATCTCTGACTGCCCTGCACAGCACCACTTACTGCTGGACCTCTCCTGGAAGAAACTTCAGTGCATGGAGCAAAACAGTTTCCTGGATCTTCTGTGAAGCATCAGTCCAACAAAAATCACAGCAGGGCAGCAACTGCTGGGGACCAAGTGAGCCCTGAGCTCAGCACCCCTTGTTCTGTGAGACTCTTCCAGAGGGTTGGGAGACATCACACTCCCAGCAAAGCTCCCAACCTTCCTCTTCCCCCCTCTCTTTGCTGGGACAGGGCTTTGCCCCTAATTCCTGACCCTGCTCACCAGTTGTGCCACCCCCGGAGCTGTGGCACCAGCTGCTGCAGGGTTTCTGCACCATGTTTCTCCTGCCTACCTCTGTTTTTTGGGAAAACCATGAGTCTCCTCTGATAACAATTTTGGCCAACACTCCTGGCCAAGAGAGCCGGATATTGGGCAGCCCCTGTGCGGAATTCTTGGGCAACAGCAATCCTGGAATGCTCTTGTGCCCTGTAAAGCTGCTGGTGTGGGGCAGTGTGGGGCGTACACGGGCACCCTGGGTGGGTGTGGGGTGTGGGGTGGCAGCCCCAGGGGCAGAGCCTGGGGGGCACAGCCTGTGGGGCACTCACGGCTCCCGTTTGTTGCAGGTTCCTCGTCGCCGGCGCGCCCTGGCACACCGCTGGCACCCTGTGGCACCCCCCCGCCACCACCACCCCGACCCCCCTCCCGGCCCAAGCTGCCCCCGGGCAAACCCCCCGTCGCCGACGTGGTACGTTTTGGGCAGCAGGGGGTGTGGGGGGGATGTGCTGGGGGTGGTGGGTGGCATTGCCAGTCCTGACACAGATAACGGAGTGAGTGACCGGTGGGAGCTGCCAGGGTGGGTTTGGGGGTTGTGGGATTTGTCCCCTGAGGTAAATTCCAAATGGGAAGGGCTGTAACTGCCTCTGCTGTGCCAGCCTGGAGATGCCAAGTGCAGGCAAACTGTGGTCTGCAGTCATGGTAAAGGCAGAGAGTGGGTTGAGACAGGGCTGTGCCCATGGGAAGGGTCTGGGGGTGAAGCAGAGTGGATCCAGCTGTCCTAGGAATGGTGCCTGGAATGGGGGGATGCAGTGACCTCTGGGGGTCCCCACTGCCATGCCAGCTGGGCTGTGCCATTCTCTGCTGCCACCCTAGGCTGCTTCAGGTAGGTTGGGAGAGTTTTTGGATTGATGATTTGGGTATAAAGTGATCTCTAAAGGACCCATAAGGGCCCGGTGAGCTGGCACAGGGTGGGCACTGCTCCCTTCCCAATGCCAGGCTCATTCTATCCATCCCACAGCCTCTGGGTCTCCCATCCTCAGTGTAAATGGGGACTTCAAATGCCCAGACCCATCTGATGATGGGAATTATCCTCCCTTTTTCCAGGTTCAGACCAAAACTCTGTTGGCACTTAAAAACCTAAAGTTCTTCCCTTTATTGCCCCAGGTGCCAGCAGAGCAGCTGGCTGGGAGTTCCTGAGGGTCACAGCTTCAGGGAAAAGCTTGTTTGATTGATGCAAATGGCTGTGTGAATATTTTCTTTAACCTTGTGCTGTTTTATGTTTTTCTCCAGTCCAGGCCTTTCAGCCCTCCTATCCACTCCTCCAGCCCTCCTCCGATAGCACCTCTAGCCCGGGCTGAAAGTACTTCTTCCATATCCTCCACCAATTCCCTGAGTGCAGCCACCACTCCCACCGTTGGTAAAAACATACAGCTCTGCTCTTCTTTCACCTTTCCTGCCTCTGAACGTCCTAAAGGGCTTCCTGGAGCCTTTTCATTTGCTAGATTGTTCTTTGGGCTTGGATTTGTTAGTTTTCTTCAGGTTTTGGAAATGCAAAGTGGGATTTGAGGGAGGATCGTGGATCAGGAGGGTGATGCTGTTAGGGAGGCTTTGGGGAAGTTCTTGTGCAAAAGGGATATTTGGTGGAAGTCAAGGTTATCACCAGGGGAAATGCAATATAAAATGTGGTTATGGTCTGTAAATTTGGGCAAAATAAGGGGTTTTTTGCAGGGGATGCTTGTGCCTGGAAGTGAGGGGGGCTGGAAGCCAGACCTTGGGATCCAGGAGACAATTTTAACATCTTTGGCTTTCTTAATTTTGCGCTTTTTTACCTTAAAGTGGTAGCGGGAAATGGGATCTTGGAAAAGGCTCTTCCAAACCATTGACTTGGCACATCCTAGGGCTGTGGTTTGCTTTTGGAGGAGCATCCTGAAAAACGTGGGGTTTGCCATGGTGCCTGAGCCAAGAAACAGGAATAAAGGCTGGCTGGCAGCCCCCAGGCTCCAGGCACTGGGTCCCCCTGTGCCCCCCGCCTCCATGCCCCCCATCCCGGTTCCCGGCTGCCAACGCTCCCTCCTCTGCCATCCCTGCCATCCCCCTGGCTGCCAGCCCCATGGTCCCTCGCTTCCCGCAGCTCCATCTTCTCCAGGATCACCTTCCTCCTCCTCCTTTTCTTTCCAACTCTCAGAAAACCAGCCTGGCTGGCATTGGGGTGTGCTCAGCTGTGGTGTTTGTCACCGGCTGTCACCTCGGGGGTGGTGGCACCACCACATGTGATGGCTCGAAGGTACTGGGGTGTCCTGAGCCGTGTGCCAGGTGCTGTCCCCGTGGTGCTGGTGGCACTGAGACCTCCCTGTGGGTTTGCTGGAGTCTCCGACCTGCGTCTCCATCCTGTTGTTTGCTTCACTCTGGAGGTGTCGTTGGCGCTTGTACCTGTTCGCCGGCTGTCAGTCACTGTCACAGTGTCTTGATGGAAAACACACCCGGAGGAAGGGGCAGCCAGCCCTGAGCATTCCCAGTGTGCTGGTGCTGTCTGTGCCCACTGTCCCCCACCGATGGCAGTGGGATTGGCACGGTGCCTGCAGGCACAGTGGCCACGGGGCACCTGGGACCAGGGTTTTGATGGGGGGACCGGCCAGGCTGAGGACAGGGATGGTCATGGGGGCTGCAGGACAGTGGGGAAGGGGAGATGTGAGGGGACTGGTGCTGGTCCTGCTGGCTGAGCAGATCCCTTGGGCTCTCATTTAAATTTATTTTTTCTCTCTAATGCATATGTTTTCATGAACTAAAACTGCTGTTTGATGTTTTTGGTGACCTGCCCACACTGAGCAGTGGGGATGGTGTTGCTGGTGGGGTGACAAGCTGTGCCCAGCGGCCCCATCATCTCCCACCTCCTCCATGGGGCTTTTCCTTGTGAAAGAGCCAAAATCAGGGCTCTGGGGAACTCCAAATGGGGCAGCCAGGAGGAGGATCCCAGACTGCAGGTGTTGCATCTCCAGCTCTCTGCAAATCAGATAATTGAATCATAGAATATCCTGAGCTGGAAGGGACCCATCTCAATCATTGATTCAACTTCTGGCCTTGCACAGGACACTCCAACAATCCCATCTTATCCCTGAGGGTGTTGTCCAAACACTCCTGAAGCTCTGGCAGCCTTGGGGCTGTGCCCACTGCCCCGGGGAGCCTGGTCAGTGCCCACCACCCTCTGGGGGAACGACCTTTTCCTGAGCTGCAACCCAAACCAAGCATCAGGTGCTGGGTTGCCAGGATTTGGCCTGGCCAAAGCCAGGTGGGAGGCAGGCAGGGATAGATGGGGTTTGGGACCCACTCAGGGAAAGCCCAAGCATCTCTTTGTTCAAGGTGAGGGTGGGCACTGATGCTGGGTGAGCATCCCTGAAAATCCATAGTGAAGGAAGGGGTGCTTCTAATTCCTGGGTTTATTTGCAGAAAGAGGAAAAGCTGAGGTGGAAGGTGTGTGGGGATGGGCAGGTTGGGGACCACTGTGGGTCCTGGGGAGCTGGGACACCCCAGCCCAGCTGGGGCTGCCTGTGGCCCTGTGCTTGCTACAGGGTCCATCTCCAACACTCTCCCTCTCTGTTCCCAGTGGCAAACTCCGATGGAGTTTGTCCAAGAGCATGTGCAGGGTTGCTCCATTCTCGTGTCCTTCGTGCTGCTCTGGTGTGCTTTCCTCGTGGTTGCATGTCAGTCTGAATAACTCACGGCAAAGAAAGAAGCTGTTGCTCCTGTGTCAGTGCCCCTTCCCCCATTTCTCTCGTTGATCCCTCTCTGTCTCTCCGTTGATACAACGCGCTGCTTGGTTTCGGTTGGGATCCGTGTTTTCATTCTTTGTGTTTGTTTTTTTTTTTTTCTTTCCTTGGCGTTTCTTCTGCTTGTGTTATCAGAGGATGATGCTTTTATTGACAAACTGCCCGCGTTTGAAAGGCGCAGTGAAACGCCGGCAGGTACTGTACTGGCAGGGAGCTCTGCGGCCCCTCCGCCCCCGGGGCGGGCGGCACCCACCGCTCGCAGCACCTTGCATGACAGTTTCTCAGTGACCAAAAGGACTTGGAGGTGCAAGGCTGTCACCTCCTGAATTCAAAAGGGTTAATTTAACAGCTCTGAAAGCTGTTTCCACACCCCTCCCCAGCCCGAGTTGTTTCAGCAGTACCTGGTGGCCAACGTGGCTTTGGAGGCGGTGAGAGAGCAGGGAGCAGGTTGTGGTGGGAAAGGGAAGATTCCAGCTAGGCAGCTGCTGCTCTGTGTGCGTGTGTCTGGTTATCTGCAAGTGTTATGTCCTGAAATGCAGCAGAGAACACCCTGTCTCACTGTCACTGTCACCGGTGCGGCATGCGGAGCAGCATCCCGCCGGGAATGCTGGCGGAGGCGACGCCGGAGGCGAGGAGGACACGGCATGTTTGCCCAGATCAGCGCAGTTAGAACACGCTAACGGAGTGCATGAGCCGACAAGCCTCTTCTACTGTAGCCCAAAGAAAAAAAAAAAAAAAAAAAAAAAAGAGAGAGAAAACCCCTCAAAACTCCTTACCAAGCAAAACGACTCTTCCATCTGGGCTTCCATAGCTTTGCTTTCTGCTTTCTGTCTCCCAAGCCAGCGCCGAGTTCAAAGCCCCCGTCCCTGCACGTGAACGGCTTGCAGCGCCTCGCCCCCTCCCCGTAGCGAGATAAATGACCTGCTCTGTGACTCACACTGTGTCCTTCTCTCTCCCTCTCCTTAACCTTTCCCATCCCGCTTCAACTCCTGGCCATACAGAGAATGAACAGCCTTCCCTCGTTTGGTTTGACAGAGGAAAGTTTTATTTGACTTTCGAAGGTAAGTAGCGCACAGCAGCATCCCCGGTAACGACTCGCTCCCCTCGCTCTCGCTCTCTCACTCCCGGGGCTCCCTCCCACGGCTCCATTCCAGTCCAGCTTCCCGTGCCAAATGCTATGGCTACTTAGATGACATCGCGAGTGCAACCAGAACAATTTTGATTTGGTTTGTGCCCCGTGATCTCTTTCCTCGTTTATTTCTTTAAAACAACAACGAACAAAACAAACCCAAACAAACCAAAACCCAAACAAACATTCCGAAATATATTCCCATTCGGAGGCTGCGGTGAAAACCAGAGAGCGGAACCTCTTGCACTGCCGAGGAACTTGACTCTGTCAACCAGGGCTTCTCTCTACTCTCCCTCACGAGCTGCTCGTTACCCAGAGTGGGCTGGGCCACGGTGCTGTCAATGAAATCCAAAGGGTGTCGGGTTCTCTGCCGAGCCGGAGCCTCCTCCCCACCCCTCACCTGATTTTTCGGGAGCTGAAACACCGGCAGGTTGTGCTGCTGGAGTGGCTGGTTGAAGGTCTTGGGGTCCCCTGTGGATGAGGATGAGCGTTGGGGAGGATACAGGGAGGGGGAAAACTCATTGCTTGTTCTCCAAGCAGCGTCACATCCCAGACAGGACAGAGCCATGAGTGGCTGGGCAGCACATCCTGCTCAGAGAACACCGAGGCTTTGGGAGAAGCCTCCAAGCCAACATTTTGCTTTTAAAACAAAGAAAAGCAGGAGGTTTGCCTGCAGCAGGGATAGGTGCTTTACATCCTCGAGGGAGCACTTTGGAGCTGCTGGTGCTTGCAGGTAGGGCTGGGGTGAGCTGGAGGATGCTGCTGGCACAGGACATGCCACAGCACTGTTCCCATGAGTGATTCCCAAAGTGTGTCTCTCCCACCAAAGAGTCGAGTGGCCTGGGATGGCACTGGCAGCCCACTGAGCATGGGCTGCTTGGGATCATGGAGCAAAGCCCATCCTGGTGAGAGTGAAGGAGTAGCAGCAGCACCAGAAGGCAGGGATTGAGGTGCTGTTGACCAGGGAGTTGGTTCCTTCCTTTCCTCCCTTTTACTTGACCCAAAGTCCCTGCTCCAACAGACCCTGCTTTGATGGTCCTCACTCCAATGGCAGCTCCCAGCTTAGATCCAGGAGCTGCTTCTTCCTGATCTCACTGCAGGTTTGCTGTTCCCAGCTAAAAACCCCTTCCTGGGTTTCCTTTCCCAGGTGCCACCTGCCTGTCCAGAGCTCCAGGGAGAGCATCAATATTCCAGATTGTCCCTCCCCTCTGCTCTGTGCTTCCTGCTCCCCTCGCTCAGCCCAGCACCAGCACTGCGAGCACGGCCACCTTTGGGGGGTTTCTTGTGGGTTTGAGTATTTATGTCATGGGATGGTGCACTGGAGTTCTTGGACTCAGTTCTGGCAGTGTGAAGGATCTGGAGCAGGGGTGCAGCAGGGCTGCAGGGGTATGGCCCTGCCTCTGGGCCCAGCTCTTGTCCCAGCAAGGAGCTCTCTCACTTCCACACACTGGAGTTCCAAATTTATTTCTAAATCTCTCAGCCCAGCTTTAAAATACCCCAAACTTCAATGCTCATCTGCAGGGCAGTGAGAGGAGACCTGCTGTGCTTGGCATCTGTAATTCTCAAGGCATGGAAGGCCAGAAGGGCAATTATAGTTTCTTTCTGGATTTGGGGGGTGTTTTTGTGCCAAGATCTGTGTGTTTGCTGAACGTGGGGTAGTTTGTTCGTGTGGGAAAGGATTTGGTGACGTTCTCCTGGCCAGGATCCCTGGCACTCATCTCCTTACTCCACAGCTGTATTTTCCATCTTTGTGTAGGGAAAAATAAGGCAAACCAACCTGGTCCACTGCTTATGGCTGGATCCAAACCTCCATAAAGTGGATTTTTTTTTCACCTCACTATCAGGTCATTTGCCCTGAATGAAAAGGTTCTAAAACTGCCTTCTGAAGCAGTCACTGAAAGGCCAGGGTTTGGTGGATGTGTGCTCTGGTAACTGGACTTGTCTGGAGTTTCTGGAAAATCATTCCAATGCTTAAAATAGATTATACTTTTCTTTTTTAGTAAAAACCTCAGTGTAAAAGGTTATTTATTCTCTGAAGCCATAAAGAGAAGAATATGCAGGTTCACAAAGAAGAATGGAGGGAATTGAGAACCCCAATTCCATCCACATGGTTTTTATTCAAAGCTGGATTAGAAATGAGGATGTTTTGTTGCTGTTCTGCTCAGCTGAACTCAGATTCCCAGAGCCCAGCTGAGCCTGGTGATGGGGAGCCACGAGACCAGCCTGTTTATTCCTGCACAGATGATTTTTCATTCTGGAGAACCAAGGAGTCTCATGTACATGCAGAGGCATGGGGGGAAATGAGAGATGGGAAATCAGGGAAAAGGCCTGTTGGTGTGGGAGGCACCTGCCCCTCATTCCTTGCTCTGGTGCAGGGTCCAGGCTAAACTCAGTTGCCATTGAGAGGTTTTATTCCT
This sequence comes from Willisornis vidua nigrigula, assembly GCA_021164005.1. Taxonomy (NCBI): domain Eukaryota; kingdom Metazoa; phylum Chordata; class Aves; order Passeriformes; family Thamnophilidae; genus Willisornis; species Willisornis vidua. The sequence continues at coordinate 134,154 of JAJPCS010000074.1, read as the reverse complement.
CTCCCAAAGAATGATGATTAAATTGCCAAGGATTGCAGCCAAAGCCCTTCTTCCCACCCTCTCTGAGATAAACCTGCTGCTCCTCTTCTGGGTGTCACCTCCAGTTTCCCCCCTCCATAACCAGCCTGCATTGGTTCTTTTGAATCCCATCTGTATTTCTGGGGGGCCACCATGGGAATCTCCCACCGTGTTTGCTGGGAACCATTGCTGAGGGTGTGGGGAGCAAGGACACACTCTCTGATCTCCCAGCAGTGATGGTATGGACAGAATTCATGTGAGATGTGTCACCCCAGCAGTCCATGGTGCTCCCCATGGCTCTGCATGTTCTTCCTGTCACAGAGCCAGGAAACCTGAGTGTCCCGTGGGTGTGGGGAGCTGCCCACGCTCTCACACGTGGCTGGCACCGACACGGGATGTTCATCCTGGTGGACAGCAGGGCTGTGGCCCCAGGAGCAGAAGGCCTGGGGAGCCCCAGGCTGCCTCTCTGGGCTCTGCAGGAGGATGACTGTGTGTGTGGTGATGGGTTTGGTGTGTGTGGGTGAGATGCTCCAGCTGCCCATCCCGTGTGCCGGGACACTCTGATGCACTTCCTGAGCATCCTCATTCCGGCTGCAGCTGGAGCCACTTATTCCCCTGAGCCTCTTAAGATGTAAGACCGAGGTAGACATGTGGCTACATCAATTTTTTACACCCTTTGAGGCTACATTAGAGATTTGAAGGGAGAATCCCATCACTGGAGAGACTCATCTGTGCCTCTAGGAGAGAGCACTTGGAGTTTATCCATTAACACCCAGTGCCTCAATAAGGTGTGAGGAATCCTCCTTGTTGGCAAATACAGCAATTTTTTCAATTGCTGTATCAAAATTCAACGTGTGACTGTAGTGACAGAAGTGCTTTCCCCAGGAGATGTTACACACCCTGATTTCCTGCACCCACCCCCTGTTATTTACTCACAGTGGTGGGAAGCAGCAGATGAAGAAGGGAAGGGATAATTTGGGAGGATAACCCAAGCAGAAGAGCAGGAGCTCATCAGGAACATGCCACATTTTGCTTTGCTTTCCCCTGGCCCTGCTGCCTGCAGAGGTGCTGCCCTTTCCTGGGCTGGCATCAGAATTCCTACAGCTTTGGCTGGAGCTGGCATGTGCTTGCATGTTCCAAACAAACTCCAGGCTGGATTCATCACCCCTTTCACCCTCCTGACTCAGACCCTGGTGAGAAAGGTGATGGAGTGAGGGGTGTCAGTGTCCCCAGGTAGGGTGTCCCTCTGGAGACCTTTGCCATTCCTGATTTGGGGCAGAATAATCCTCATGCTTAACCTGATGTACAGAATGTGATAGGAACAAAAATGCTCCAAAATGGTGCATTGCAGGAACTAGATGAGGCTGAACTGGCAGTGCCAGGGCAGGGGGGTGACCTCTCCAGGGTTTTTTGGGTGCCCACGGGATGAGCACCTTGTACATGGGGTGGGTGACCTGACACTAAGCCCAGGCTGATCTCTGGACACTTTCCATGGGGAAGAGGTGATGGCTTTGCTGTGCCAACAGCTGCCATGCTCTCCCCTTGGTGGTGGGCATGGGCAGTGGGAAGTGGTGCCTCTCACAGCATTTCAGGCATAGGTGGGATTTCTGAGGTGCACTTGCAGTGGTGATTTCATCCTCAAATGTCTTTTGGAGGCCAGAATTCCTGGCCAGCAAAGGGAAAGCTGCAGGTGATCCTGCAGGGCTGAAATGTTTCAGAGTCTGCTGAGTGTTTGTGGCTGCACAGCATGAGCCAAGCAAATTTCCCCCTTTTTTATCATGGAATCCTAGACTGGTTTGGGATGGAAGGGACCTTAAAACTCATCTTGTTCCTCCCCCTGCTATGAGCAGGGACACCTTCCACTGTTCCAGGTGGCTCCGAGCCCTGTCCAGCCTGGCCTTGGACACTGCCAGGGATGGGGCAGCCACAGCTGCTCTGGGCAACCTGTGCCTCTGTTTTTTCTCAGATTTCTGGTGACTTGCAGGTTTTCTGTAGGGTATTGTGGGCTCTGTGGGGTGAGTGGGGTGCAGAAGGTCTGCCTGGCACACTGGGCAGGAGAGGAGAGGGGATTGCAGGAGTGCCCCCAGCCTGGGGTTCAGGCAGCACCAGGGGGAGGCTGCAGCCATCCTGCTCTCCCACGGGCAGCCTGAGCTCTCCGGTGACGAACAACGACCCCCCCAGCCCCCTTTTCTGGGGCCCAGAGACCAACTGCAAAAACTGTCATGCAAAGCCTGCCGTGTGGCAGCCCCCGCATGCTGCTCCTGCCTGGGGCTCCTCCATCCTTTTCTTTGCTTGCTTTTGGAGGGGAGGGACAGACGATTTTGAACCATTTTTAAAGCCTCATCCAAAGCCTGGGGGATGTTTTGTTATTGTTTGCCCATGAACTTAGGCTGGGGGTCCTGGCGAGCTGCCCCTCGCCCCGGGCTGGGGGAGTGGGGCTGTTTCGCTCTGTGGGTACCAAGTGGGGTGTTTGCTCTTTTGCAGGGTCATCACGGGGGCCCAGCCCCCTCACCATGGGGGCACAGGACACCCTGCCCGTCGCTGCCGCCTTCACAGAGACCGTCAACGCGTATTTCAAAGGGGCCGACCCCAACAAGTAGGTGCCAACTGACCGATGGGGTCTGGGTGTCTGTGTGGGGGTTCTGGGCTGGACACAGGCTTGGGCTGCTTTGGTGATCATCTCGAGGGATGGGGAGGTGGGGCAGGAGGTGATCTGGGCTCAGCATGTGTGTGTTGGGCTGTCAGTGCACTCCTGCAGTGCCCCGTGCCCATCGATGCCATCCCTACCAGCCTGTCAGCCTTTGTGCTGCTTCTGCTCGCTCTGAGACCACAACAGTCTCGGTACCCCAGAGGGGAGTGGGGGGCTGTCAGCACACCATCCACGGTGCAAACCCTCCCTTCCTGCTCCATTCTGAGCCTCCTCCTCCTCCCTCGGCCTCTGTGTGTGGCACTGCAGGTGCATCGTGAAGATCACGGGGGAGATGGTGCTGTCGTTTCCAGCGGGCATCACCCGACACTTTGCCAACAACCCCACTCCGGCGGTGCTCACCTTCCGTGTGCTGAACTACAACAGGCTGGAGCACGTCCTGCCAAACCCCCAGCTCCTCTGCTGGTAAGGCCCCACCTCACCTCCATCCCAAGGAAGGTGGATTTCCAGAAAAGGAGGGGACTCTGCAGAAACACACAGACTGAGGTGGCTGCCTTGGAAGCCTGCCCTGATTTTGGGAAGGAAACTGTCAAGTCCCTTAAATATTTCATAGAATCACAGAAAGGCTTGGGTTGGAAAGGACCTTAAAGCCCATCTCATCCCACTCTGCCATGGGCAGGGACACCTCCCACCAGCCCAGGGTGCTCCAAGCCCTGTCCAGCCTGGCCTTGGACACTCCCAGGGATGGGGCAGCCACAGCTTCTCTGCCCACCCTGTGCCAGGGCCTGCCCACCCTCCCAGCCAGGAATTCCTTCCCAATATCCCACCTGTCCCTGCCCTCTGGCACTGGGAAGCCATTCCCTGTGTCCTGTCCCTCCATCCCTTGTCCCCAGTCCCTCTTCAGGTTTCCTGGAGCCCCTTTAGGCCCTGGCAGGTGCTCTCAGGTCTCCCTGGAGCCTTCTCTTCTGCTGTTGTTCCGCAGGGCCGGAGGCAGCTCTGCAGGGGGGTCTCACCTGAGTGGGGCAGAGGGGCAGAATCGCCCCCTCATCTGCTTTCCCACACTGTGGGATCAGCCCCGGGCATGGAGGGCTTTTGGCCAGGGCATGTTGAGCTTCTCACCACCAACACCCACGACCTGATCCTTCTCCTCAGGGCTGCTCCCAGTCCGTTCTCCCCTCGGCCTGTGTTTGTGCTGGGATTGCCCTGATCTGTGTGCAGGACTGGTGGTGTTTGGTTGTGTTGGACTCATGAGCTCCCTGTTTTCTGGAGCTCTCCCGCTGAGCGCAGCCCCTCACCAGGCACAACCTCAGCAGGGAGGGGCCAAGTGCTTGGCTTGTCCTTTGCTCTGCTCATTAAACCTCCTCTTTGCAAAATGACATGACCTGTGGGTTACACCTGCTGTGCCTCCCTGGAGGCAGCTGAGGGCAAGCTGGAGATGTGTAGGAGGGAGCCAACACTCCCATGGATGTGGGACTGAGTGTGGCCCCAGCTGGTGGCTGCTGTCCCATGAGCTCGGTAGAACAGCTTTCTCCTGCTAAGGCAGGCTCTGTAAAGGGTTAATTCTCCCTCTGTGCAGTGACAACGTGCAGAGTGACACCAACTCGAAGGAGTTCTGGGTCAACATGCCAAATCTGATGACTCACCTAAAGAAGGTATCGGAACAGAAACCTCAAGCCACCTATTACAATGTGGATATGCTCAAGTACCAGGTAGGGGTTTTTTTGTGAGATAAAACTGTGCCAAAACAAATGTGTGCTGAGTTATAGACGTAAAAAATGGTGTTTCCCTAGTGCAGAGTGCAGCTAATGTGAGGTGGGGGCATGTTATCCCACTAGTCCCTGCTTGTGGCATGGATGGTGTGGCCTCGAGCCCAGTCCTGAGTGTCGGTGGGAGGACAAGGCGCTGCCTCCTCTGCCACCGAATGCGATGGGCGCGTCTGTAAAACGGGATTTCTCCCTCCAGCCCTACAGAAACTAAATGTTTTTTCTGTCATTTTGGAAGGTGTCTGCCCAGGGTATTCAGTCTACTCCATTAAACCTTGCAGTGAGCTGGCGGTGTGACCCTGCAAGCACTGACCTCCGCATCGACTACAAATACAATACAGAGGCAATGACCACACCGGTCGCTCTAAACAACGTCCAGTTCCTCGTCCCCGTCGACGGAGGAGTAACCAAACTTCAAGCTGTGCTTCCTCCTGCTGTCTGGTAGGGATTGTCCATCTGACAAAGAGCTCCTTCCCTCTCTCTGCTGTGTCCCCACCTAGAACTGCCACACTGGCTGCAGGAGCTGCCTCGGGAGGGCTGTGGGTGGGAGCTGGGGGCACTCTGGGAACCCAACCCTCCTCTTGCAGGAGGAAGGCTGCAACCCCACTCTGATTTATTTTTGCTTGCCATTCCCACAAGAAAATGGTCAGAGTTAAATGCATTTGTGTGGGCAGCAAAGCATCAGCCCTTATTTTATGTTTTGACTGCTTATCTGGGGCTCAGAGGGATGCAGGGCCATCACTGCCATAGGCATGGGCACACCTGCCCGGAGAAGCTGTGGCTGCCCCGTCCCTGGAAGTGCCCAAGACCAGGCTGATTGGGGCTTGGAGCAATATGGGACAGTGGAAGGTGTCCCTGCCCATGGCAGGGGGTGGGATGAGATGAGCTCTAAGGTCCCCTCCAACCAAACCAGTCTGGGATTCTGTGAGGGTCCTATGGAGGGATGCACGGCTGTTGCTGCCATAGGCACTGGCACGAACATTTCCAGCAGGGCACAGCCCTGCCTCTTGCCCATCGCTCACCTGCCATCCAAGAACAGCATTTTCCTGCTCAGCTCATACAATCATAGAATGATACTGGTTGGAAAAGCCTTCTAAGACTGTTGAGTCCAGCCATTAACCCAGTGCTGCCAGACCCATCAGGTCAAACACAAATCCAAGCTCCCAGAACTGCAGGTCCAGAGAGAAGCACCGGAGCAGTTCCCCCCACACAGCCTTTAGCAAAATTCAAATGACTCCTTGGCAATTTCTTGTTTCCTACAGAAATGCTCTTCTTCATGTGTTTTTAGGAATGCTGAACAGCAAAGGATATTGTGGAAGATCCCTGATATCTCTCAGAAGTCAGAAAATGGAGGTAATCCTGTAAATGTGCATGTTATTAACTCTGAATCCTTCCCTCAGCCCCTGCCCCGTTTATCAGGCGGGCACACACGCCCAGACACGGATTCCTGCTGGGGCTTGCTGGGGAGAATGCTATTTAAAGCAGAGCTTAGCAAAGCAGGGCTACGTGCCACTGGTGCTGCCTTGCCAACTGCCTTGGCAGCACAGGAGGGTATTAACACACCAGCTTTGGATGTGGTGGTTTGCCAAGTCCTTTGGCCATTGACCCTCAGTATCTGAAGGCTGAAGCCCCACACTGTGTCCCCGTTGAGGTGACCGCTGTCTCCCACGAGTGGCTTCTTAATGTGTAAACCACATGCTCAGCTCCTCTGTATTGCTGGGGTGTCTGAGAAGTCAAATTCTCCTGGGGGGATAAGGGGGATTTGTCCTCTGCCCCAAAGGGTTGGGAAGCACCATGGGAGTGAGCTTTGCTTGGGGTGCTTTGGGCATCTCACAGAATCCCAGAACATGCTGAGCTGGAAGGGCCCCACAAGGACCATCAGTCCAACCCTCAGCCCTGCCCAGGCCCATCCCCAGAAGTCACTCCCTGTGCCCCAGAGCATCATCCAAACCCTCCTGGAGCTCTGGCAGCCTTGGGGCTGTGCCCACTGCCCTGGGGAGCCTGGTCAGTGCCCACCACCCTCTGAGGGAGGGACCTTTCCCTGAGATCCCACCTGGCCCTGCCCTGGCACAGCTCCAG
>JAJPCS010000074.1:102277-121219 GCA_021164005.1 Willisornis vidua nigrigula | reverse complement strand
TGGGAATCCACAGGGATGGAGCTGGAGGGGACCCATGGAGGCCATGGGGACATGCCAGGGGTGGGGACACTGGGAATCCACAAGGACCATAGGGATGGAGCTGGAGGGACACTGGGAATCCACAAGGACCATAAGGATGGAGCTGGAGGGTCACTGAGAATCCACAAGGACAGATGGAGCTGGAGGGGACCCACGGAGGCCATGGGGACCTGTGAGGGAATACAGGGACCTGTGGGAGCCGTGGGGACATGGGGGGGATCACAGGGGGACACAGTCCCCTCGGAGGCTGTGAGGACAAAGACAGGGAGCCGGGAATGCGGGACTGGGAATGAGAAGGGGGCCGGGAACGCGGGGTTGGGAATGAAAAAGGGGACCAGGAATGCGGGGTTGGGAATGAAAAGGGGGCTGGGAATGCGGGTCCGGCTGTGGCCGCCCCTTCCCTCCCCTGAGGGCGGTGGAGGTGGCGGGGCCGTGGGCGATGCCGCTCAGGTGGGTCCGGGACCATCGCCCCTCCCAAACACCCTCCACGCCGCAGGTTCTCCCTCTTAGAGCCAAACTCTGCCCCTCATAAAGCCAAACTTTCCCCCGCAGGTGCCTCCAGGTACGTCCCGGCAGGGCAGGAGGAGCTGAACGAGTGCCTGGAAGGGCTGGGGAGCTCTCCAGGTGTCCCCCAAAACACCTCTGAAGTGAGACGCAAAAGCGGGAGGGGGCTCTCAGGGTGCCTTTCTGGGCCCTTCTGGTGAAGGTGCTTGAATCTGGAATGATAAAACCGAGCTGTGGTTCTCAGCCAATACCTGCCCCTGATAAGGGAGGCAGTAAAACCCTCAGCTCAGAAATGTTTCCAGTCTCCTTGGGTGCAATTTAACTCTCTGTTCAGTTGGACTTTGGGGAAGTGTCACTGAAAGCAGCAGGATTAGGAAACAAACTGGGGGCTTTGCCTGCCCAGTTTTGGGGCTGGGGCTGGGGCTGATGGTCCCAGGTCTGACCTGGTGCAACCACTCCCCACTGGGGTGGGCTCTGGCCTTGCAATGTGGCACAGCTTTCTGTGCCCTGCTCTGATTCTCAAACCAGACTTTTGCTACCAGCTGAAACCTGCTCTTGGCTTTCCCTGGGTAAGAGAATAAACCTGTCATAAATTACTTGATTACATTTTACGTGCAAAGCTGAAACTAGAACAGTATTAGCTGGGTAGAAATACTTGTACTCATGACTAAGCTTAACTCTAAACCACTGTGAAATGCAGACAACCTGACCTGCCACTGCAGCCACTCGCTGGTGTGCACTGTGACATTTAACACTCGAAAGGGTAAAGCTACAATGAAAGAGCACAACTGAACTAATTGTGGTTTCTGTCATGATAACTTTAATCTGCGACACTGCCCCTCAGCAGCGCCGTTTCAGCACAGGGAGCTGATCTCCCTCCTGCTGCAGCCCACGGTGCAGCAGGATGTGGTGAGCAGCTGGGCTGCCTCACGTCTGCTTAGCACAGACGTTTTGCTGGAGCGTGGCAAGTCTTGCTCTGGGTTGGAGCTGTCCTGGTGGGTCTCTCTGTGGTCGGTGTCCAGGCTCTGCTCTGTATAGGCTGAGGAGTCGGTGTCACCTTTGCGTGGGAAAGACTGGGGATTTTCACTCTCTGTCACATAAAAATTAGAAGCTTAAAGTTAGAAGTCATGGAAAAATGAGTAATTTACAGTATTTATCTTTACTAGAAAGACAGACCGACCTCCAGGCGGGGAGCTGACGGTGTTACCCTCCGTGTTTCTGACATCACTGACTTCTCACTTAAACAGATGTGCAAGGTACACAGTCTGTGAGCAACAGGTTTAAAAACCCTGGAATTCATGGATTTATATTTAAGAGTGTTCTTTGCTGCCTTGTCAGTCTCACACTGATAAATTTCCTTCCAAGGGAAAAGCTGTGGCTGGATGTGTCAGTGGCACTTGGCCAGCACATTAACCTGGACTTGCCTGTGGGCTTCCTGAAATGCAGGTTTTACATTAAGGCATCACCTACCCCACAACTGCACAGTCCTGGGTGTTCCCACTGCAGTTACACTCACAATTCAGCTGCACTTTAAACACCTCAGTACAGCTGGGAGGCTGTAAAGGTGTAGTAGTTCTCTCACTTGTGCAGCAGGGGATCTTCAACAGACTCTTGGGGAGGGGCTGCAGGGGGCATTGCTTTCTGCATTTGTTTAGAATTGCTGCTACAAGAGAGTTTTCCAAAAGCACAGATTGGGAAGTGCAGAAAGTCTCTGTTCCTGCCATCAGCCTCAGTTATTTTCTTGTTTTCTGTTTATTTTAATCTGTCAGAGTGCAAATTTCTAGCAGTGTGTGTAATGGCTTAATACTCTGGCTATCCAAAAACGTGCTAATAAGTATAAATATATATGACAGCATGTGAAATTGCAGAGTAAATATTCAACATGCTTTAATTATAATATTCTTATGTTGTGATATAGTTTCTGGTTTCTAGGGGGGAAGCAGCAAGCAGTGAGACACTTGCACTGCCTGAAGCAAAGCTCATCACTGGCACTTGAAATGGGATGCAGAGAGATTTTCAGTGGTAGCCTTGGCTTAACTCCTGTTCCTCAGGTGAGCTTGGAAAATCTTGATCTAAATGGTTTTTCTTTAGCAAAACAGCACAGGAGGCTGAGGCAGGAAAGCTGCAAGAACACGTGGAGTTGCAGTGCCTCGCTCGCTGTCTCCCAGCACAGCCCATGCTGGAGCTGTTGGGGGGAGCAGTGGGAAGGGAGGGCTCCCAAGGCACAGCCTGCAGGGGATGTGCTGCTTCCAGGTGCCCCGGGAGCTGGATGTCCCGGGGTGATCCCGTGGTGCTCCAGTTGGTACTCACCCAGCAGGGAGGGATATCCAGTCAGGTGCCTCCTCCAGCGCGAGCCGCCGCAGGTGAACACGACTGCTCTGACAAAGTCTCTCCCGCAGAGCCTCACGGTGTTTCCTTCCCCTCGTGCTCCCTGTGCCACGAGCAGGAGGCTGAGACAGGCCAGTGCCAGCGCCGTGCCCCTCATGGTGCCGAGGGTTCTTGTGCTGGGTGTGGGCAGCACAGGAGGGATTGGCCAGGCCGGGTGGGGAGCTGTGCTGGAACATTCCCATTTATACCGGCGGCCTGTGCGCTCCACTGGGTAACGGCTCGTGCTGAGGGTGACTTAATGTTTGCTGAAAAGAAGTTAATTGCTTGTTTCCGGTCATGTTTGAAGTGCTTTGGGATCTGGGGCAGGTATTAAACACCTCTGAAAAGTACGTCCCTGCTTTATAGGAACACCTGAGTTATAACGTGTTTATGGGGGACGGGCTGTGGTGGGTGCTGTTAATGTGTGTTCTGCAAGAGTGAAAGGATGTTTGTGACATGACCTGGAGATAATGGGTTCTGTCTGTGCCCCACACAGCTGTGCTGAGCAGGCGGTGCCCAGTCCTGCCCCTTACCACAGTTTAAGCAAAATCCTGCCTTTCTGTGGGAGTGATCCCAAAGAAAAAGGGAGTGAACTCCTTCCTGTGACATCTGCAGTTGGGCACCTCTTCATTCCTCTGCCTTATTCACTTGCTGAGCTGGTGACTGGGGATGCCTGGGAGGAAAAACCTGCCAGTGCCAGGCACTCATGGGAAAATCAGCTACCAAGGGGGTTTTGAGGCTGTGAGGCCTGTGGTTGTGGCCCTTGTCCAAAAAGACATAGAAAAGAAGGGGAGGTGGCACTGAAGAAAGCACAGAATAGCTACAGGTCAGCATCCTGACCCTCCTTTGATTGTTGGTAGCACCTGGAAGACAGAAGTGGGTCCAATAAAGCAGCGTGGGGCTGCTCTGGGACCAGCATCAGTAAATTGGTTACAAACACAGCCCCTTCCCAGTGCTTGGGATGTTCTTGGCTGCAGTTGCTGTAACCTTCTATAAAATATTCTTCCAATAAAATGCCCTAAGGAGGAAACTTTTGAATTACAACATTGAAAATTCCATGTTTAAGAACAAAATACAGAAGGAACTCTGGAGACCTTGAGCCCTTCCCAGCACCACAAGGGTTTTCCAGCACCATAATGTTACAGTTCATTGGCTTTCACTGTGTGCAGGGTGGGTTACGGTGTGTTACAGCTGCACACAAAGCTTGTTTTGTAGCTGTAGCATTGGTAAGCAAACAGATAATGGAAAATACATGGTGTATTTTGTTCAGATTGGTAATAATGATTAACACATGATTCACCTTAATGGGTGTCTGTCTTTGAAGTGCACAAAGATTAATTTTATGTCAGGTAAGTTTGCATGTTCCCTGTTGGATGTGCAGTACTAGAAGGAAGTGAATGTTAATGCATCACAAATGATCCTTGACTTCAGTGATTTGTTTAAATGTTGGAGGTTTATTGTCAGGGTAATGAGAGAGCCTGAATGCTTTGTATCTATAAAATACACATCTCCATGTGTAATCTGCTCATCGGGCAGCAGGGCTACAACTTGTGCTTGATTGCTCCTCCCTGGAGATGTTCTGGATTTTTCTGTGGGCAGGAAGACCCTGAAAGTCTTTCTTTGTTTCTTCTGCTCTGCTCTCCAAAATCCAGCCTAGGCAGCCAAACAGAGCCTGCTTCCAGCCAGCATCCAGGTGAGCAAGTTCCCTGCAGCCTTCCCACTGCAGGGCTGGGGTCACAAAACACAGATCTGGGGCTGCCCAAGTCAGTCCCTGCCCCAGGACCTCACTGTTACCTGAGGAGTTGCTGGAAAAGCATCTGTGTGGGACAGAGTGACTTTTAACTGCAATTTTACATTATCTAAACTTGCTAGGGCTTGAAAAGTGTGTCTCTACTTATGCCTGGCATGGGGTGATGAATCTTTGTGTGCCTGATGTCACTCAAAGCTCAGCATTCACCGTCAGTGGTGGGTTATGGGATAAGATGGATAAGTCCATTTATTTCCTGAATGGTTTCACAGGGAAGGTTCAGATAGATCTGCTGTGAGGTTGTATCATGGAGGTGATTTTTGTTCTTGAATAACCCAGGGAGAAAAGACCATGGGGATGAAAAAGAGGGAGGGGATAAAGACCAAAGGAGAAAAGATTACAAAGACCTTCCCATTATCCATATTACAGAGAAGGCCATCCATGTATTAACACTGTTCAATGGGGGGAGTTCCAGGGGAAAATTGAGGGCATTTGAAAGAAGTTTCTACCAGTGTGGCTTCAAAGAGAAACTTTAATGATTGCAAAAGAGTAAATGGTTTATGTTCATGCTACAGTAAGTCTTTCCTGCTGTTTCCCGACAGAGGAGGGGCAGCAGTTACTGCTAAACAGCTCCAGCTGGACAAATGATGTCCTGCAGGGTACCAGACTGTAAAACAAGAGGAAAAAGGGCTGATTCTCCTTGGAATTCTGTTACTGCTACGGTTACCTGTAAGAGTACACCTGGAAAATGGCATTTTTGGCAGCCCTGGCTGGACTGTGTTTGTGCTGTCCTACTTGGGAGCATGCAAACATACCTCTTGCTTATAAAGGAAGTTAATTTTCAAGATGGTACATGTGTGGTAACTGCACTCAGGTGTGATTGTCCTTGAGGTAATTACCTCCCCTGAGCATGAGCTGTAGTAGGGCTGTAGTAGGAGCATAGTATGGTCATGCTAAGCCTTGTCCACACCCAAGCCTTGGGAGACCTTGCTGCTACCAGAGAAGGGAGGGACACAAATGAGTGATGCTGGACTGGGGCTTCCTCTGGGTAATGGGACCAGTTATGCCACGTGCCCAAAGCCTGTGAAATGAAGCACTGATGTTTTCACTCCTGTTCTGGTGACATACCCAGAAGGTTATCCCTCTGCTGAGTAACTGATGAACTTCCCTGCTCAGAGGACTTGGGTGCTTCATGGTGGTTTGTGGGGAAAAAAACCCACTGATTTTATTTTCTAACAATAATGGCCTCACTTTTGTGTTTTAAGATAAATATTGTTATGGTTTATAGCACTTGGCAAATGAGGCTGGTAATTACCAGGATTTCTACCTGCAGTGCTGACAATTGTGAATTATTGATCCATAATACTCTAAGAATGAAGGTTAGACTGACATCAGCATTTTCCTTCTCTCCAGCTTCAGTGCTTTGCACCATGAAACTCTGAAGGGGTTTATAAAAAGCACAGGTCCCACTTTACAAACTGGTTCCAGTTGCAAGGGGCTGCTGGGGCTGGTGACACCCATGTGGTGAGACATCGTGTTGGTGGCCAGGAGAGGACACGTCACACCCGTGGTGGAGCAGGTGAGGGCATTCAGCTGAACACAGCCACCCACAGACTGGGTTTAGAGGGAGCATCACCTCCCTGCCCCTGCCTCCCAAACCAGCTGTGGTGAACCTCTGTATCTGCAATCAAAGGAAACCTGAAGTTGACCTTCACTTGTGATAAGTGAACCTGATGTTGACTGAACTGCTCCTGGAGTTTCCAGTGCTATGGCAGCAGAAGAGCAGGAACAACCTCAGCTTTAATCTGGCTTATGGGATTGCATCTGATCCCACCTATTTCCATATTTATTAGATGGATCTTTCGTGGAAGGAATGAGGCCCCAGAGCAGCCCTTCAAGGAATCCCCCTTCTATGGGCACGTCATACCTTGTCACTGCCAGGAGTGTCCAGGTTGGGCAGCTCCCACACTCCCACTCCCCCGAGGCTGTCTCCCAGCAGAAGGCAGTCGGTGTTCTTGGCAAAGAGGATGGAGGTGAGATTGGCATCTGGGCTGGCACAGAAGGACATCACAGGGTTGAAGCTGCAACCCAGAGGAGGCCAGAATTAATGGGTACCATGCCCTGACCTGAGGGCAGTGGCCTGTCAGTGCAGCAGCCTGAGAGATGGTGCACATTTCACTTCTCATGTTCTAGATTAACTCAAAGAATAAGAAGTGAGTGTTCTGTTCAGTCTCTGCCAGAACAACAGTCCCAGCTGCTATTAACTAAGTTATTCTTGTTGCATAAAACCTGTCCTATTGCCTGATTTGGGGGGTAGTGGTTAATATGTTTATTATATTAATAATCTGTTTTAAGCTACTGCAGAATTTGGAGGGCCCCTGGATGGGCTTCACACTGTGAGGAACAGACACAGAGCAGCTGTACAAGGCCACAGGCAGCAGAGCCACACATGAGATGTGCATGTGCTGCACAGCAGTGGGAAGACACAAGAGGTAGCTCAGCTTCAGACCACTGGATAATGTAAAAGTAGCTCAGTTTTGATATTTTGCATTTTAACTATGGCACTGGTAAAATCTATGATTTCTGAAAAAAAAAAAGGCAGTTTTACACTTTATCAGCTCTGTGAAGCATCCAGTTCCTCTTCTAACCTCAACTCCCTGGTAATACCATCTGCTTCTGTAAAATGAGTATTTCAAGATGCAATGCTTTCAGTAACTGAGTAAGCTGTGATGATCTGATGACAATTCTGATTAGGCAATAATTTGTAGCCTTCATGCCATAAAGTTTCAGAACCTTCTTTGAGAAAAGTCATTACTTACATGCTGACACTCAGGTCCCACATTTCTACCCTGCCTTCCTTCACTGCTGCGAATATGAAGGCAGATTTTGGATACCACATGATGTCATGAACAGCAGCTGTGGCAGAACTGAATGTCAGGAGGGCTGTCTGTGAGTCTCTGTGCCATAACATGGTGCTCCAGTCTGCAGAGCAGCTCAGGAAGATGTCTGTGCTGCAGGGATGCCAGGCCACCCTGTACACAGGACCCTGGGGGTTGGGGAGAACAAAAACCAACCTGCTGTTACTGTGGAGCCACAGAACCTCTTTGAGAGCTACCCCATCATTCTCTCAGAGGTGAGACTATTTAACTGTACAGGACAATCCTTTTACTGATGGTTTTCTTAAAGCAAGAACTAAAGGTTTAAGCCAGTTTATAGGAGTTTATATAAATGACTTTAAAAATCTTTATAATGTAGAAAGTAATCCTGTAAGACTGTGATGCTTCATGCCATGGGATTTCATTCCTAATGTAAGAAGAGAAGTTTAGGTTTCTTTTGTTGCAGATGTTACATTTAGTAAATATAAGCAAAGAAACCATTACATTTTTGAACTTAATTGAACAGTTTTTGCTGTCATTGTGTTTTCTGTGTATCACTCACCTTGTGGCCTCTGTATGTCCCCAGAATCTGCTCCTTGCCCGAGCAAGAGCACTGGTAGATGAGGCCCTCGTCTGTTCCAGCAAGATAAATATCAGTGTCCTGAAAGAAAGGGAAAGGCAACCCCAGCTGGATCTTTATCACTCATCCAGAAATCATAAAGGGCTGGATGAGTTTGGCAGAGACAGACTCTGAAGAGCTGAGGTGGAGCTGTTGTGTTGGGCTGGGGAGTGTGTGTGGTGGGTACTGAGGGGCCAGAATGTAGCACATTTCTGTGTGTTCTCTCTCCATCAATGCAGAACTTATGCTGGGATTTTTGACTTCTGAAGTCTCAGACCTTCAGCAATCCATGTGGAAAAGGCACGAATTCTTCAAGTGCTCTGTGGAGGAAATACTCAGCACAGCAATCCAAGTCCTGCCCTTGAGAGATGTTGAACCCACAGGGGAAACTGTCCCAGGCCTGTCCAAGGAACTGTGAGTAACATGGCTGAGAGGACAGAGCTGTTCATGGCCTTGGTTTACCACTTCATCCTTTTGGGGCAGAACTTACTGTGCTTTGAATCCCAGAGCCAAGTCCCCAACTAGGTCATACCAAAGCAGCTCCAGCTGAGGATCCCACCTCTGCTGTGGAGTTTTCCTGGGTAACACTTCACCAGGATGGACTTTCTGAGCCTACCTCTGGGTGGAAGTCGAAGCACATTCCAGCTGCCTCTTGGACTATCAGAGCTTCACTTTTCTTTTCCTTCTCACCTGGTAATTTCTTCTTCTCCCTTTCTGTTCGCCTTATTTTCAGCAGATCTGTGCAAAGAGCAGGAGGTTTTGTCAGCCAGGGGTGTGACAGTGCTGGGAGTAACTCACACTGCTTTGGAATGCCCAACTTCAGTGTTTTGAGTAAAGAATGTCACCTGAAATCCAACAAAGTGATTTCAGGGGTTGTCCCACTGCAGAAGATCTGGGGGGAAGGTGCTCACCAGTGCAGTCCATCCTTTGCTGGAGGAGCCACTGAGTCACTCGCCCATCTGCTGAGATACACATCAGGCTCTCTTTTTTATCCCCTCCTGCTGCACCTCTGTCCTGTTCCACCCACCTCAGCTGCCACACAGCACCTGTATGTTTATTTAAGGATTCACTGGAACAAAAGATGCACATGGTAAATCATATCTGAACAAAGACAAGGCAATATATTTGAAAAATAATTAAGCTCCCACTTTGTAATGAGTGTCGAATCTTATGACAGAAATGTTTAGCTTTTCTTTAAAAAAAAAAAAAAAAGAACATTGGTTGTTTCCTTCAGGAAATTTTTTCTGTATTAAACATGTTTGATACTTAGTTTCAGGGCACTGTTTCTGTGCTGATTCCTTTCAGTGACACCTGAACCATGAGATCCATCTGCAGCTTACAGGAGAGAGGCCTAGACCTGGGGAGGTGTCCTTAGGGCAAATGTCTCCCTCCTCACCCATTCTCTCTCTCACTTTCTTCATAATTCTTGGTCACTCCTCACCTGCTCTGATGTTCTCTGCATTTTTGCCAAGTGGAATCAGGGAGAAACCCCCAAAAGATACCACAGGTCAACCCTAAGGATTTATTATCCGGGGCAGGATTGTCCTAGTTAGGACAGGGAGTATAAATGATCCATGGTGGTAACTTGCTGCATTTGTTCGAAGTCAGAGGGCAGGACTCCCTTGTTTGCCCTTCCCACCGTGCTCCTTGCTGAGGGGTGCCCAGGGTGGCAGGGCAGGGGGGCACAGAACACAGAACAGCCTCACCCGCTGTCCAGGAGCGCCGCGTCGTGCCGGCCCCGCACATCATAGACCGCCACGGAGCCGCCGGACGTTCCCACCGCCAGCAGGTTGGGGTTTGCCAGGGAAAAATCCACAGCGGTGACTCCGTGCTCGCAGCGGAACAGGCGCTCTGGCCACTGCCAGGAGGAGAACACAGCAGTGCTCTGAGCTGGCTGCTCAACTCACCTCCATCTGCTCAGCACGGGGCACGGAATTGCTCTGCTGGAAAACTCAAGGGCTCCTGAGCAGAGTGAGTATTCCCAGACAGACACTAGGAGTGCATTCCAAGCTGCTCTGTTTATTTATTGCTGCAACTGATAAAATTAGGGGAAAATAAATATTATGCAGAAATGTGACACTGAAATAAGTTAAATAGAGCTACTCCAAACCAAATATCTAAAAAGGTCTATGATGACATCAAGGAGTCACGAGACTATTTCATTGTTGGTGGTGTGGCAAAGATGCATCATTGATTTGAATCTGTGTGGCTTAAATTAGTCTAATACAGAGTTTTGGCCAGGTAAAGTTTGTAGAAGAAATCAAACTGAAGGTGTGTAATTTAATGGCAATCAGATGGGTTTTACTGTGCCACTTTGAAATTTCCAAGATTTTTTAAAATAGCCAATGAATCTGTAAAGGTGAAAATGTCACATCTATGAAGTCTGCTCTCTTTTGACAGTATTAGGAGAAGTTAGATTAGGTAATTATAGTTAAAAAGGAAATAAGGCAGAAATAGAATAGAGAAAAACACATGGAAGAAAAAGCAAACTGGCTGCTCATTACCATGGGGTTCTTCAGTGACCAACAGCAAGCCAAGCCTTTCTTCTGATCTTTGGAATCAAGCTCTCTGTAACCAACTGCTAAAAGATCCTGAAAACACAGAGGAACAACAGAACTCTCAGTTTAATTTGAATTTTAGTGATGTGCTCCCAAAAGGCAACTCTGTGTTAGCCTTGACACAAAGTTGGGGCCAGGTCTGGAAGAACAAAGCTCATGTCATGTGCAGGTAGGATAACACAGAAGAGGAACAAGAAATACCTTGTTCTATACCCATATTTAATGGAATGCACAGTAATACTTCACGTTTTCTCTCTCAAGGTTATTTATGAAAGGAGCTTCAGTGAGCTCCAACTCCTGGCTTTTAGCTCTCCATAGTGGGATTCAGTGAATTCCCTTCATTCCTTTCCACAGGCAGAAGTAAAAAACAGCAGCAAGGCTTGTCTTCAGCTTCATTAATTTCTCTGTTCCTACAGTTAACAAGCAGTTTGTGAAACTCACACTTTCAAAGTAGGTGTTTGTTTGCCCTGTGTTCTGAGACTGGAGTCTGTAAGTGTGGCCAACTTTATAATATCTGGAGATGCAGTGGACTGACAGTATGAAATGGTTTTTGTTTCCTCTTTGGTTCTCTTTGGTTTTCTCTTCCTCATTCTCACCTGCTTTTTACCTTTCTTCCATTCCTTGTTTTTTGGTGTTGTGAAAACTGAGCCTGACATGACTCTGAGTGTGGAGATGTCTGAGTCATTCTCACTTCCACTGAAACCAAATCACACAAACTTGGGCCAACTGCTTAGAAATCTGTGCTGTTATTATGCATCTCCTCCTTACAGTTGATGATTGCTGCTTTTTTGGGGAGATTACAGTTAGAGCCAAAGATGTGGTGTCTCAGCTATCATGAATAAACTCCACTAATGGTGACAAAGTTTGGTAGTAGGAGTTTAAATTTCAACTGTCAGTTCTGTAACAGACCCAATTAATTAACACTGTTGTTCAGGTGACTGCCCAGGGTAAAATTTGCCCTGAGGGTCACTGCTAACAGAAAGTTGCCTTTTGGAAATACACCACTAAAATTCCATTACATTCTGGACCAATTAAGCTGCTGTGGTAGATGTGTAGGAAAGCCTGGTGCTGCTGTTGTGGGTTAAAGGAGCAAGGCTGTTAAATGGAAGGCCAAAGACAACCCACCTGATTGCAGGGACAGATCCATTACCCTGAGATCAGCTCAGCTGATTAAAACTTGGTTGTAATAATGCCAAGGTCATGGGTTCAATTCCCTGTGTGGGCCTTTGACTTGAGAGTTGGACTCGATCATCCTTGTGGGTCCTTCCAACTCAGAATAGTCTGGGATTCTGTGATCTCTCTGAGATTCCTCCCAGCAAAATAATCAGGAGTTTCTTTACCCACCACCTGCCTGTAAAGAGCTCAGGAGTGACTTGCCAACTCACAGGGTTCACCTTGTTCCAGGCCATGCTGCTCACGCTGTGGCCGCTGGTTACACCACATCTGTATGACCACAGCTGGACTAGCCTGGGACCTGCAGCTTCTTCTGGGGTTGGACTCACAGCTGGCAAAACTGATTGGTCAGTGAATCCTTTTCCTTCTTTTCCCTCATCCTTCTTTTCTTTGTCATCCTCTTCATCTTCTTCCATGGCTGCTGCTGTACCAGCCCTGCCTGAGGTCACCTCGGGCTCTGAAAGGCACAGGTGTGGTGGAGGCTGAGTAGGAACATTTCACTCCTCCCACTCCAGTTGTTCACATCAGAAATAAAAACTTGCCTTTTCAGCAAATATTTTGCAGGGGAAAAGAATGAAGATTTGAGGATTGAGGATATCCTAACTTCTAAAAGTGTGGCTAAAATGTTTCTGGAGCAGAGAAAACAGCTGGGCTGGACTGTATGTGCCAGGTCTGCAGTGAGTGGATTTACCTGCCCAGAAACAAGTTAGGAATTTATGTCCATCCCTCACCACGAATGTTTCTAATCCCATGTATTTAAAAATGTGTTTAAACATTTTCTTTCAAGTCAGATGCCAAATTTTAAAGCACCACACTATGTATCAATGCTGTGACACCACAGCTGAGTTACATGATGCTGTAATAAATCTCTTTATAAAGGAAACTCTAAAAATGTAAGAGACATTCCAAAGCAGAAAGTGGTGGGAGAAGTAGAATTTACAGGAAACAAGTTTGACTAATATTTTGAGTAAGTCTCAATTTGTGATAAAAGCTCAGAATTAATTTATTCAATTCTTTCAAAAAGTCTCTTAAAATGAGTCTAAAACTGTGAAGTTCATGTTGGCATCTCAAAAAATCTCCTCTCCTTTGTCTACTTCAGTGACTTGTCATCTGTAAAGGCATCCAGTGAAGGACATAATTCCCTGACTTCCAACAGGATGCAAAGCCTTGTGCTGGAAAGTCCTCAGTAAGGAACAAACCTATAAGGACAGGAATCTGCCGATAAGCTGCGAGTTTGGGTTGGAAAATATTCTCCATTAGAATCCTCTCCATGATAACTAAATCCTGCTTGAAGTTCTCTGATGTCAATACAGCTTCTGAGTGGCATTCCTCCTCTTCCTGGCTCCTGGCAGGAGCAGCACCTTCTGGAATCATTAGAGAAGAAGTTGTGATGCCTGATAACAGGTAATATGGAAATAGATGGTTTTAACATGAGAAAGTTTTGCACATAAAAGTTGAGGGATGAGAATTCTCCTCCACCAGCAAAAAGCACAGAAGACTCTCTCAGCAGAAATATTTTCACTATGATTTTTTCTTGCTTTAATTTTATTTCCTTTTATTGTTCAGATGCTCAGTATGATGAGATACTTGAGGAATCTTTTACAAATGGTGTTTTGCTTCTGCTCTCCCCAGTGAGTACCAGCACCCCTTACCCCTGAGTGTTTAAGGGGATTTCTGATGGCACTGCACAGCAGAGGCCTCAGTGCAGCCTGTCCCAGCCTCCTCAGCAAACTCTCTGGCAGGCCAAGCACATTCTCCACACAACATTGTGATGGGCCTGGTTTAGAAGGATGAAAACAGGGCAGAAATGTAAGAAGTTACCTCTGTCAGAAGAGACAGACACAGTCTGATCAGGCTCTTTAGTTGTGGGAGATCTGCTGCTTTCCCCTGTTGTGGCTCTGGATCCTTCTGCCCTTGCTGTGGGTTCTGTTCCCGATGCATCCACTGAATTGTCCAAGTCCCAAGAAGTGACCATTGTCCCTGTAAATTAATTTCACTGTGTTATACATGTCTTTCACTTTGGTACATTATTACAAGGGCCTTGAGTAGGGCCAGCTCCCTCCCAAACCTCACCTCTGTGTGCTCAGCTCTTCAGCCAGGGGCTGGAACGAGACCTGCTGATCTCAAGGCACTCAGAAAAAGCAGCAAGTGTGTTTTCAAACCAGATTATTATCTGCTTCTCCTTTTATTTTCCCCCCTCACTTTACATACACAAAGGCAAAATGTTTGGGACAGCATTTCCCATAGTTCTTTTGGCCTCCTACACACAAAAGGCAGAGCTCAGCACATGCACACACCAGATATTCCTCTGCAGTGGTTGCACGTTCTGTAAAATGGCATTGATCTTGTGAGACTGCCAAGATTTCCTGCTTTCCCCAAGGTTTTAAATCCCATAACAGAGGTTCCCTTCTTTGACTTATGGCAAACAGAAATAGAAACCAGCATCACTGAAAAGTTAAGGGGGGGAGAAAGGGAGCTGTGTCGTTTCATATTTCAAGGGAAGAGCTGAGGATCAGCTGGAGAGGCTCTGCTTGCAAAATGCTGAGGGCACAGCAGCTCTTCCAAGTGTTAATGACTATTTTCCTGCAATGTTCCAGCACCAAGTTCAAATTTTACGAGGGCCAGAAAAGGCCACCACAAATCACACTGTCCTGTCTGAACTCAAAGCTCTGGAAGTGAAAGTTGAGGAAACATCTCCAGATGGAAGAAACAAAAAAGCCCTTTTCTCAGTGCCCTCTCTGGGTGCAAGGGAGTCTTTTGAGTTTTACCTTTATCTGCCATGCTGATGGTCTCACATTGCACTTCCTTGTTCTTGGCAGCCCCTGCCAGGGTTTGTACCATTCTCTCTACAAAGTGATCCTTGCCAGATTTGGTTTTGCAAATGTCAATGTAAATCTTATTCCTCTCTCTGGAAAACAAAGAAAACAGTGTTTGGTGACTGAAAAACTTCTGCATTCAAATTCTCAGTGTCTTTGAACAGGAGAGGAGACTCCATTTCTTAAATGTATTGCTTGGATGTTTGGGGCTTGCTAAATGTTATTTCACTGTTTGTGTTTCTCTCAGCAGCTGTTTCTGACCTTTGTGATGCAGTTCTAAGACAGGAATGGCCTGTAGAGAGCAGGACCAGCAAAAATTCCTCCTCCAACACCCTGTGGGGGAGTTCAGAGGAGTTCAGACTCTCATGACTTGGGAGGGACAGGCAGAGCATCCAAGAGACAAAAAGGAAAGTGCTCCATTTCTGTTTCCTCCAGCCCTCAGGTTCTATAGGGATGTCAGTGGGAATTGTGAAACCTTTTCTGTTATTTTGGTTTCACTATTTGAGCGGCAGATAACGGGTCATACCCCAGCCCTGCTGTGCTCAGGGAGAGTCACAGACTGTTCCTGCCAGTTGGCAACACCTGCTGTGCACACCAGCCAAGCCTGATCCATTGGATGCTCTTCCTTCTTCCCCCAAACCCCAGCAGTGTGACTGACAGACAGTGGGGGTGGAGTCCTGGTATGGACAAGAGCTGAAGGAGCTCCCTTAGAGGAGCTGTTTGACCTTCCAGCTGCAGCCTGGGGGCTTTGTGCCTCCAAGAGCTGTGACAGCTCTGTCCCTCATGGAGAGGACTTTGCTGCTCTCTGTCCCAGTCAGCTCCTGGGAATAAGCCAAAAACCTGGATTAACTCCCCATCAGAGCTCACAGGAGGCCAGGGAGGACTCTGAAGTGGAAACTCAATGTTATGGTTTCTCCTAGTTAGATGCTCTGTGAGGAGCTTCAGAAGAAACCAAGGCCTGCTATGTTAATCTCTTCTTTATTAATAAATAACGAGCTGCAAAGCTACACACAAAAATCAGTGCAGAGGTTTGTGAGTTCTTGCTGTTTTCATGAAAATGAAGTCCTGTAATTCCTGTATACCACACTTCTCCTTTCCCCACCCCCTGCTTTTCCTAACCTGCCTCAATTTTCCAGTGAAAGGGAGGATGAATCTCACAGGTGAGATGGGGGCCCATATACCTACAGAACTCTCCCAGCATCTTCTGCTTCCACAGACACCAGGGCAGAGGGCATGTCAAACATCCAGAGTGTGTCTGTCTCTGAGAGGTAAATATCCACTCTCTGATCCAGGTCTGCCTCTGTCAGTGCTTCTTCCACCTCCTCCTGCCCCTCCTGCGCAGCTGGAAAACGAGGGGAACAAGTGAGACCTTTCCTGCTCTAAATTTAGAAGACAAATGAATTCTTGAAGTATTATAAGGCACCGAGTTCCTTTGAAGGCTGTGCTGACTCAGTGTCTCACAAATCCCAGTGCTCCAGAGAACAGTTTAAATCTATAACCACAGTGTGTGTTCTTTACCAGATAAACTCAGATCTGAGTCTTCTCCAGGGCTGGGTTCTTCTGTTCCATCTGGGACAGACTCGGGTGTTGGTTGGTTTGATCCCCAAGTGCTGCTGCTTCCACGTGTCCTTCAGTGACAAGAAATGAGCAGAAATGGTATCAAAATAAGAGAGATGTGTTTATTTTCAGGAGATGCTTTGTGTTTTTAAGTAATGTTTGGTCTGTATTTGCTCCTGGTTGATATCCCAACCTCTGGGATTATCCTTTGTAACAGCCAGCCTGGGAAACACGGCAAGAAGATGGTTCTCAAAGAGCAACTTCTTCATCTTAGAAATCACAACTGCAGTTATTTATTGCATTTTGAGACAGTGAGGAGGCTCATGGTTTCTCATGTTTATTCCCTCTGTGCTGGACATTTGTCAATCAAAGCATTCAGTGAAACATGGAATTTACTGGGTTTAACTCAAAAATTTGTGTGTAAGAGCAGTTTTGGAGGTGGATGCACATAATCACACAGAGTAATTTGCTTAAATTAGTTTAGAAGAGAGAATTCTTATTGTGTTAAGAGGATTTTGATACTTAAACTGGCATTTTAAATAATTTAATAATGGGTGTATTTTACATTTTTGTAAAAAAAGTTGTCTGTACTTAATAAGTGTCACTAAAACAGATAAAATAGTTGACAGTAAGGCTTGTCTTGCCTGGGTACAGCTGTATTGGGGTCTGACTGGAAGAGGGGATGGGGTGTCACATTCTTCCCTTCCTCATCAAAAACCTGCAGAAATATTTAAATAATTAGAATAATTTCACTCTATTCCCAAACCAAGGAACAGGGATGACACTTATGAGGGGGGATGCACTCCTGCTTTCCTTCAGGGATCAGCTGGAGAGCTGTCACCTTTGCCTGGGACTTCTTTGCAAGTCCCTTTAGTGGCTGGAAATAGCTGGAAAACCCATTTGTCCTTGGTCAGCCCTCCTGGCTCTTTCAGCTCATTTATTCTCCAGACACCACCAGGAGTGGCTGAATTGTTCCAGTCCAATTAAAAGTGCAGCCAAAGCAATGAGATAATTATGCATCTTTTTAATTATAGTGGTCAAGGTATTTTATGGTGGGAAGGTCAGTAAGGTCTTTAAATGCCATTGCTGACCCAGCCTGAGTATGGGGAATGGAAAGAACTGAAAGATGTGGAGCTGTTGGAGCAAATCCAGAGGAGGCCCCAGAGATGCTCCAGGGCTGGAGCCCCTTTGGAGCCAGGCTGGGAGAGCTGGGGGGTCACCTGGAGAAGAGAAGGCTCCAGGGACACCTGAGAGCCCCTGGCAGGGCCTGAAGGGGCTCCAGGAGAGCTGGAGAGGGACTGGGGACAAGGGATGGAGGGACAGGACACAGGGAATGGCTTCCCACTGCCAGAGGGCAGGGATAGGTGGGATAGTGGGAAGGAATTCCTGGCTGTGATGGTGGGCAGGCCCTGGCACAGGTTGGGCAGAGCAGCTGTGGCTGCCCCATCCCTGGACGTGTCCAGGGCCTGGTTGGAGCACCCTGGGACAGTGGGAGGTGTCCCTGTCCATGGCAGGGGTGGCACTGGGTGGGCTTTGAGGTCCCTCCCAACCCAACCCAGCCCATGGTGCTCAGTCCCACCCCTGCATTCGGGGCAGTGCCCACACTCAGTAAGTCACCCCTGGCTCTCACCTGCAGCAGCCCCTGGTCAGCCCCGAGGGCCCTTCTGCGGGTGGCTCTGCCCCCGGAGGGCCGGCAGGGGCTGGGGCTGGGGCTGGGGCTGGGGCTGGGGCTGGGGCTGGGGCTGCTCCCGGGGCTGGCTGGGCGGGGAGGGACACGGGACCCTCCTGCTGTTCCTGCGGCTCCTGCTCCAGCTCCTGCTCGTGTTCCAGCTCCTGCTCCAGCTCCTGCTCGTGTTCCAGCTCCTGCTCGTGTTCCAGCTGCTGCTCCAGCTCCAGCCCTGGCCCTGCAACACCCACAGAGTCACATAATCACAGACTGTTCTGAGTTGGAAGGACCCACAAGGATCATCTCAGGTCAATGGCCCACACAGGGGATTGAACCCATGACCTTGGTGTTGTTACAGCCAAGTCTGAACCAACTGAGCAGAGGTTCCTCCTCAACCACCCCAACACCCAGCCCAAACCCAGCCCCGCTCCCCTCCCAGCGGAGCTTTGGGGCTGTGAAGGGTTCACAGGGACAGGACAGTGAACCACAGAGTATGTTAAACGTAAATGTGTCAGACCATGGCACAGAAACGAGGGTTGGGTGGAAAGGGTTGAAGGGCTGTCCAGCCCCTGCCAACCCTGCACAGGGTCCTTTGGGAGGGTCATCCCGCACTTTGGGAGGATCATCCCGCAATTGGGGGGATCATCCCGTACATTGGGGGGTTCACTCCGCACTTTGGGAGGATCATCCCGCACTCTGGGAGGCTCATCCCGCACTCTGGGAAGTTCATCCCGCACTTTGGGAGGGTCATCCCGCACTTTGGGGGGGTCACCCCGCACTTTCGGAGAGTTATCCCGGACCGGCCCCACTCACGGCGGCGGGCCCGGCATGGCGGCGTCCCCGTTACCAGGGCAACGGCGCCAACACGCCGCGCGTGGATTGGCCGCCAGCACCGGCACCGCCCATTGGCGGGCGCCAACGCCCCGCGCTGTGGCCGCTTTGGGCCGGCCGCGGGTTCGAGTCCCGCCCCGGTTCGAGTCAGTCCCGCCCCGTCCCGGTCCCAGTTCCAGTCCCGCCCCG
>JAJPCS010000074.1:51293-84012 GCA_021164005.1 Willisornis vidua nigrigula | reverse complement strand
CCTTTTCCTTTTCCTTTTCCTTTTCCTTTTCCTTTTCCTTTTCCTTTCCCCTTTCCTTTTCCTTTCCCCTTTCCTTTCCCCTTTCCTTTCCCCTTTCCTTTCCCCTTTCCCTTTCCCCTTTCCTTTCCCCTTTCCTTTCCCCTTTCCTTTTTCTCTCCCAATGGATTACAGCCCTTCCCATGAAGAAAAGGGAAGGCTCTCCATGGTTTCCTTCCATGGCTGGAAAGATTGAATTAATTTGCTTTCCCACCTGTGATTGCTGCAGTGAATACACTGAGCCTTTGTGAATTCACACAAATATTCAGGTATTACATATTTTAAATTACCCAGTTTTGCAGTTTATCAACCAAAACACCCCAAACAGAGATCAGTCCTTGCTGGCTGATCTCAATGTCCAGCTCAGTCCATGCAGGAATACTGGACTCTGGAATTTGTTAACATAATCTTTGCAAATAAAGACTTTTGGATGTAGCAATTTGCGAAACTTCCTCTGGTGTTGTGCAATATTTGGCAGAAATGTTTTTAGCTCTTACCCACTTACCGTTGAGTTTGGCCAGGGAGTCCTGAGAGCCCCTTCCAGAGCCTAAAGGGGCTCCAGGAGAGCTGGAGAGGGACTGGGGACAAGGCATGGAGGGACAGGACACAGGGAATGGCTTCCCACTGCCAGAGGGCAGGGATAGGTGGGATATTGGGAAGGAATTCCTGGCTGGGAGGGTGGAGAGGGGCTGGGATAGAATTCCCAGAGAAGCTGTGGCTGCCCCATCCCTGGGAGTGTCCCAGACCAGGCTGGACAGGGCTTGGAGCACCCTGGGCTGGTGGGAGGTGTCCCTGCCCATGGCAGGGATGGGATGGGATGGGATGGGATGGGATGGGATGGGATGGGATGGGATGGGATGGGATGGGATGGGATGGGATGGGATGGGATGATCCTTCAGGTCTCTCCCAACCCAACCCAACCCATTCCATGACGTGACCCTGTAACTCGGTGTTGTCCAGGTGTGATTTCCCTTGGCTTTTTCTGTGCCTTTTAAAGCTAATCCTGCCTTGGGCACCACTTCTCCAAGTCAGAGGGATTCTCCCCAGAATCTAAAAACAGATTGGAAAGTTAATAAATAGGGGAAAACCAGCCTGTGGTGGCTCCACCTGAAGTCAGTGGAGATATTTTCTTTAGGCTTTATAGTCTTAGAAGAGCAAAACTTCTGTCCTCCCTTCAGGCACCTTCTCCACCCCTTTCTGCTTGACACGTGAAATTATTTTGAGGTTCTGCAGCTCTGAAGGAAAAAAAATCAGTTTCCTAACTCAGAACCCCCCATTTCATTAGATCTGTGCCTGGAAAGAGCTGGAACATTTGTCTGAATTACCAAAACAAACGAGATTTGAATGTCTGACATGCAGATTTAATCCCAGGAGGTCAAAGATTGGCAAAGGCACAACCAAAGGAAAGCAAATTATATAGAAGATGTTGTTTGGCACATTATAAATATGAGGTTACCAAGTATGCTGGGCCAGAGGCTGGCTCTGTTCCCTGGGTTGTTGTGGGAGACTCTTTTTTCTACATCTCAAAAAATGGGTTAGTTTTGTAGTCTATGTCCATATTAATTTGTGTTTAAACCTACTAAGGAAGAAAGTTGGGCCTGCAACGTATTTTTGTGTATTTTGTTTGGTTGGATCTGGGGGAGGTTGTTATTTGGGGCTGTTTGTTTTGTTTTGGGTTTCGTTGTTGATTTTTGTGTGGGCTTTTTTCTTGATTTTTGTTGTTTGTTTTGGTTGGTTTGTTTGTTTTGGGGGGTTTTTTGTTTTGGGGTTTTTTGGTAGGTTTTTTTTTTCCTCCCAGCTGGTTTAGAGATCTGAGATTAAGTTGCTTTTTCCTTTGTGCCCTGAGGAATTCTCATGGTGTTTTGGGATTACCTTTGAGAAGTGTGTCCTGATCTGAGACAGAACAGGGAATTTGTGTTGAGCTTCAAAGGGAAGAGGAATTTCTCTTCAGCTGTGCCTCCCTGGGCGTGTAATCTGGGATATACCTGGGCTGTGTTTGGGATATCCCTTGGGATGTTCCTGGGTTGTGGAAAGGGGATTTAGTCCTGGAGTGAGAGCAGAGCTGGATCTTAAGGTGCTGTTTCCTTTGGTGCTTTATTTATCAATGTATTATTTCCAGTGACTTGTTTTGTATCAGCTGAACTATGGAATTGACTTTGTACAAATCAGCAAAAATAATTTCCTTTATTTTCTTTTTTAGCCTTCTGTTGAGTCTTCAAGCCCAGGTAAATGTTTTCCATGATTTCCAAGGTTTTTTGGCATCCTGCTGGTGGAGAAGCTTTCCAGGAGTTACTTAAGCTGGGCTGTTGTTACCTCTTGAGCTTTTATTTCTTTCAGAGAAATAATTAATTGCTTTGTAGTTAAACTTTGTAGTCACAACCTTGCAAGCTTTGGAAAATGAAATCTAAATTGTCCAAGGACACCAGTGGAAAAATCTTAGCAGGGTTGGAAAGAAAACTCAGGTCTTGCTGAAGGGCATCTGCCAGACCATTCACCCATCCATTCCTTCCTCATTGCCACAAAATATAACCAGAACTCTCTACAAACACTTGGGAAAATAAAAGCACGAGGGAAAATAACTCAGGACTAAAATCTGCATAACTGTGAAGCTTGTTTAGTGTAAATTGTGGACAAGTCATTAGTCTGTCTTTGTAGCTGTAAACAGAGAAGCTTCCAAAGAGTAAAGGGAAGGACTGCCCCGAGCTGGGGGTTTGTGGGTGTTTCTGCTCCCAGCAGAACCTGGTTGGGGCAGGTTATGGCTATTTAAGAGTAAAGTGTTCAAAACCTGAAGGTTCTGCAGACATTTAACCAGGGCCTGATGTCCAGGGATGGCAACTGGGACATCTCCTGGGTCCTTCTGCCTCTGCCCAGAGCCTTCCTTCCCCGGGGCGAAGGACTGAGGGGCAATATCTGAATTCCTGAGTATAATCTACACATTAAAATGTCACCAAAATAATTAAATCAAATTAAGCTCTGCCAGGCCATGATGTGACTAAAACCCTGTTCAAAATGTTTCCCATCAGGAGGTTCAGCAGCATCTGATGACCATGAGTTTGACCCATCAGCTGATATGCTGGTGCATGACTTCGATGATGAGCGCACATTAGAAGAGGAGGAAATGATGGAAGGAGAGACAAACATCAGATCTGAAATAGAGGATCTGAACAGGGTAGGTGGCCTGGAGTGCTCCTGGGGCAGAGCCACAGCCCCACACACACAACACCCTCCGGGGGAGCTGCAGGAATGACCACCCCAAACCATGACGGGGAAATAACAGAGGTGGGGAAGGGGCTGGACTGAGTGGGTCAGAATGGGGAGAGGAAACCAGGATGTAAATACTTCATATATATAAAAAATAAATACTAAATAGGCATTTTTATATAAATACTTATTAATACTTATTAATACTTATTAATCTACATCAATTATATATATAATATACACGTATTGTGTATCATGTACATACATTTTAGATATAAATATGCACATACAGGTACATAAATGCTTCATATCTATAAAAATAAATACTAAATATACTTATTTTATATAAATACTTAATCTACATCAATTATATGTATAATATACATGTATGGTGTATCATGTGTATACATTTTAGATATAAATATGCACATACTGGTACATAAATACTTCATATATATAAAAATAAATACTAAATATACATATTTTTATATAAGTACTTAATCTACATC
Source organism: Willisornis vidua nigrigula (assembly GCA_021164005.1). Lineage (NCBI taxonomy): Eukaryota > Metazoa > Chordata > Aves > Passeriformes > Thamnophilidae > Willisornis > Willisornis vidua. The sequence goes on along the minus strand of JAJPCS010000074.1, from coordinate 80,266 downwards.
AATTATATATAAAATATACACATATTGTGTATCATGTATATACACTGTAGACATAAATATGCACATAATGGTATATAAATACTTCATATATATAAAAAACTAAATACTTTAACATATTTTTATATAAATACTTAATCTACATCAACTATATATATAAAATATACATGTATTGTGTATCATTTATATACATTTTAGATATAAATATGCACATAATGGTACATAAATACTTTATATATATAAAATTAATACTTAACATGCATATTTGATATAGAAACATTTAATATGCATATGCCAGATATAAATATACATATACTTTGTGTAACATATATTTTATATATTATATATAATATACACATACTGGTATTTATTATATAGATATATAAAATAAATAATATACATTTTTATATGTATTATACATATATTGTGTATAAAGTATATACATTCTAGATCTATGTAATATAATATACACATACTGGTGCATACTATATATATAAAAAATAAATATTTAATATACTTATTTTTATCTATATTATACATATACTGTGTATAAAGTGTGTACATTCTACATCTGTGTAATATATATAATATACACATACTGGTACATACTGTATATATATAATTAATACTTAAGATACATATATATAGAAATGCTTAATATGCATCTGTTACATATAGAAATATACTGTGTATAATGCATATACATTTTATATATATGTAATATATAATGTCATATACTGGTACATAAATACTTAATACATATATAAAATATACTGTGTATAATGTATATACATTTTAGATATATATTATATATAATGTCATATATTGGGACATAAATACTTAATACTGGTACATAAATACTTAATATTGGTACACAACTACTTAAAAATATTTAAAGCTGTGCTTGTTTGGTTTCTTGTTGAGTATTTTACAGTTGAGGTTTTGCATCCTGGTGCAGGATTTGCATTTTAGAGTTACTGTGAGGTAAAATATCCTCTGGCTAAACTTGCATATTCCACCTGAGCAGTGCAAGTTATTATTTTATAAAGCTCTTGCACCTATTAGTGCTTAGAGGTTTTTATTTTAAAAACACAACTTCATAATTTGACATTTCTTTTGCATTTTTATGCAAATGTCTGTTCTGTAATACAGTGGATACAGTAATATCATCATTTTAAAGGAAATGATGAATAAATCCTCGTTAGCCTGAGTGATTATGCCCCTGTGACCTTAAATTAATTAGTGCATTTAATCTATATTTCCAGTGTAAATGATCATTTCTGCCTGGTAATTTCAGGTTGTGCTGTCACTCCTGTATTGTCTTCAATTATTTCTCAGGCAGGAATAATATCCTTAAATTACCAAGTGGGTTTATTATAAATGCAAAGTAATTGAGGTGCTGTCTGTGGCCTCGTTGTCAGCAAAGGCCTCCAGAACATTCATTAGTGATTCACAGCTGCACATTCAATGTACCAATCCTAATTAGCATAAGTGATTATGCCAATATGACTTTAAATTAATTAGTGCACTTAATCTATATTTCCCATGTAAATGATCATTTCTTCCTGGTAATTCCTAGGTTGATATTAAATGGTAAACATAAAGCTAAATAAATAGTTGGTTAATCTAAATATGCTTCGTCAAGATTAAATGAGAAATGGAGCTCCACATGAGGTTTAGGTTGAAAATGTGTAATATTTTGTGTAATTCTATCACCATATTGCAACTCTTCAGTTTATCCCCTCATAGCCAGTGGCTGCCTCTAGTCTGGGGATGGCAGATTTTTATATATATATTTATCTTTTTTAGTCATGGTGACAGGCCACCTAAATCTCAAAACCACTGTCAGGACAAGTGCCATCCTCTCTTTTGCCCCCCACATTTCCCTGCATTATTCCAGATTTCCCCAGCTGGGAATGTGCCTGGTTGGCCTGTTCAGTTTGAGTTTGCAAAAGCCTTTTTGAACCTCAGTGGTTTCACTCCTGATTGCCATAAAAATTCCCCCTTCCCTGTGGGGCAAGGTCTGTCCTGCTCATGGGATCAAGCCCTGGTGCATCTCCAGAGTGTTGGTCCTTGAGGAGCCAGGCTGGGACAGCTGGGAATGTTCCCCTGGAGAAGAGAAGGCTCCAGGGACACCTGAGAGCCCCTGGCAGGGCCTGAAGGGGCTCCAGGAGAGCTGGAGAGGGACTGGGGACAAGGGATGGAGGGACAGGACAAGGGGAATGGCTTCCCACTGCCAGAGGGCAGGGATAGGTGGGATATTGGGAAGGAATTGCTGGCTAAAAGGGTGGGCAGGCCCTGGCACAGGTGCCCAGAGCAGCTGTGGCTGCCCCATCCCTGGGGGTGTCCCAGGCCAGGCTGGACAGGGCTTGGAGCACCCTGGACTGGTGGGAGGTGTCCCTGCCATGGCAGGGGTGGAACAAGCCTGAAGGCCCATTCCATCCCCATCCATTCCAGGATTCCATGGCTCTGTGAGGCCGAGCAGCTCCCTGGGATTGTCTCTGCACTGGTTTCAACGGCAGTAGAACGTCAGTGTCTACAGACCCAGAGGCACTTTGGGCTGCTCCAGGGTGGGGAGAACACAGTTCCCCAAGAGCAGAGCAGTAGGAAGGGACTCCAAGCTGTTGGATTTGGTGGCTCTCAGGGACACACCTTGAAAGGTCAGGTTTGCTGAGCAGGAAGGGCCTGGGAGGTGGGACAGCAAACTGTCCTTGCTCACATTCCATGGTGCCATTTCTGAGCTCAGGAGTGTCTGTGCCAGCTGTGCCCGAGTCCCCCTCTCCTACCTCTGCTCCAGAGAGGAGTTATGATCCATTTCTTATGGAATCACAGAATGGTTTGGTTGGGAGGGACCTCAAAGCCCCCCCAGTGCCACCCCTGCCATGGCAGGGACACCTCCCACTGTCCCAGGGTGCTCCAAGCCCTGTCCAACCTGGCCTTGGCACTTCTCCCACATCAGGAATTTCGATGTCTTGGGTAATCCTTGTGACTTTTTGACCCTTTTCTATTTTTGCAATATCCTGAAGCAATAAAGAAACAACAATTTGTATTTTCTCTCGGGGAGTTGCAGGTCCTGGGAGCTTTTTGAATTGTAATGAACTCTTTGAAGAGGCTCTACCTAAGAGAAATGTTGTAATTGCAAAGCCCCTTTCCCAGATAACCCACAGTCAGTAATATTCCTGTTACAGAGTTCACACATACCTGCAAATTGCAGTAAAAGTTCTTTTAATTCTCAGCTGTCTCTACAAATATGCTTAAAGAAAGTAAAATTACCTTCCAAAATGTCCTGGAGAACCTTTGGTTAGTTAGGAATAGGATTTTTCTGCAAGCTGAGCCAGGTTTTAATGAAGACCACAGTCCTTTCATGTTGTCTGTGTCAGTAAAATATTAATTCCCCACTTCTAAGAGTTCTTTCCATAAAATGATACGATGGGGACCAGGGAATCAAGAGGGAACAGGAGGACATTTGGGCCCACATGGTCTGTGTGTAGAGCTTAACCAAAAATAGAGCAATAAGTGGCAGAATGGCTTAGTTCTGTGAAGTAAAATAAAATAAAACACACATACAATGGGTGCTGGTAACCCCTGTGTTACTCTTATTTTTACAAAGCAGAACTAACTCCACTTGCCTTCTATAATTGGGATTTTTAGGGTGTTTCCAGAAACTGGAAATGTGATGATCAGTGAAGGCCCTTAGGAAAGGTCAGCCAGAAACTAAAAATATCTGATTATCGGCCAAGATGCACATTAATTACTAAGAAAAACTATTTAGGCCAAGCAGACACCTCCAAATAATAAACAAGGGATTTGATCTCGTGAGAAAGAGAATTTTAAAATGCTCCCTGAAAGCTTCTGCTCTGAAAACTCTCCTTGGGGACATCCCATACTGCCCCTGCAGGCTGCGAGCTGCACATTACAGGTAACAAAAGGAGTAATTTTGGTTTGCCCAGAGGGACGAGGGGCACAGAGAGACTGAGAGGTGCATTTGGGGTGTCATTTTGTGTCCCAAACTGAGGTTGTAGAACTCTTAGAACTGTCCCTGTAGCACAACTTCCCCAACAAAGACTTTTATTACTGCAAGTTCTGGTCCTGAGATCTTGGAGTCCCTGCAGAAATTCCTGCCTTGCACCAGGACAAGTTCCTGCCTCAGGCTCTCAGCTGTCTGTGTGAAGCAGTTGCTGCTGACACACATTTTATCCATTTTTTCCCCCAAATATCAGCTAAATTACCACCCTTTTTTCTGGTTGTTTTTGGGCAGCAGAGGGAATATCAGTGTATGCTCCAGTCAGGGGGTGTTTGCTCTGGGTACTGAAGGGGGATGATAAAACCAGGCTGTTTAAATGAGCTTTATGAGATTGAAGGTGTGTGAGCTCTGCTGTAAATTTATAAAGAGTTGGGAAATAAAGTGATCCTGCATAAAACCCCCACACATTTCTCTTAGGAGCCCAAACTTCAAGTTTGGCCTGTCCTTTGCTTTTTGAGTGGCCACCCCTGGTGTGTGTGCTCCCCACCCCCTGCTCTGCTGTTCAGGTGCTCCCCCTTGGGCTGGGGGCAGGTGTGGGGGATGGGCTGGCCATGCTGACACCCCAAACTTTGGCTGTTTCCCAGGAGAGTGACATGCCAATCCAGGAGCTGCTGAGCCGCTACGGCTACGATGGCACCATCCCACTGCAGGAGGAGGAGGAGGAGGAAGAGGAGGAGGAGGAAGAGGAGGAGGGAGAGGATGATGATGATGTCGATAATGATGACAACAGTGGCTGCAGTGGGGAAAACAAGGTAAGTGTTTGTGCTCATTTGCATGTCTGATTTGCATACATTCTGTGCTGCTCAACCACTCCAGTCCCAGGCTGTGGCAGAATAATTCATAATAAAGTTGATTCTGATGTTTGTGTACTGAACTCTTAAGGTTTATTCTTTATTACCCTTCTGTGTTTCTCTTTAATTGCTCTTAATTCCATCTCTATCATCCCAAAGTGTTGCTGAGGCAAATTAAATACATGAAAACCCCTAACATTGTGTAAGAGGGACTGTAATTGCCCTTCAGAACTGGCATTTGAAGTGCCTGCAGAACCTTCCTGGATGTGGCTGAATACTTGTTGGAGGTGAAAAGCTGATTACTGAAACTCCTCAGTGAGGAGCTGAATTAAATGTGTCTTAGTGTTGGAGATCCTGCAAGTTTTCCAGCCTGAGCATTTTAAATGGTATTTTCCAGCCTGGCAGCCCTGGTTGTACTTCAATGAACTGAACCCAATGCTTGGAGTGCCTTTGCAAAATGTTTAATTTTGAGCTTAACATCTTAAAAACCCTGTTCTGTGTGCCCTTAAAAGAATTTTCTGATTTTAGAAGAGTCTTTTCTACTTGGAATATCCTATATATTTGTAACAATCCTGTCATGGGCACAGCTGTAACTTCTCCATTACTGATGCATCCTGAATTCCATTAAAGTACAAATTCCTTTGAATTGTCAGTAAATAAAAGAGCTCAGGCATTAGTGGAGGTTGCATTACCTAATCTGGCTTTTAAAAGGATGCATTTTGCTTTTTGTTACCTCACCCATTTCAGAATCTCTGGAATGATACAGCTGATTCAGAAAGTAAAGTTCTTGGGATTTACAAGCTCCCTTGGCAGATGCTGTAAAAGATGGTTATTTGTGTGGGTTGAATAGTTCAGAAGGAAGATCCATATTAGATTAAATAGGGAAAGGTGCAGGAAGCTGGAGAGGGAGGGAAACTTATGCAATGTGAAAGATGCAGGAGGAATTTCAGGAAGAGTTCACTGAGGAGGAATTTCTTCCTGGAAAGGGTGGGCAGGCACTGGCAGGGGCTGCCCAGGGAGGTTTGGAGTTCCCAGCCCTGGAGGTGCCCAAGGCAGGACTGGCCGTGGCACTCAGTGCTCTGGGCTGGGGAACAAGGTGGGCATCGGGCACAGGGTGGGCTCCAGGGGCTGGGAGGGCTTTGCCAAGGTGGGCATCGGGCACGGGGTGGGCTCCATGGGCTGGGAGGGCTTTGCCAAGGTGGGCATTGGGCACAGGGTGGGCTCCAGGGGCTGGGAGGGCTTTGCCAAGGTGGGCATCGGGCACAGGGTGGGCTCCAGGGGCTGGGAGGGCTTTTCCAACCTCAAGGATTCTGTGCAGAATCAAAATAAGAAACACAAGTGTGGGGTTTTGCCCATGGTAAAGCCTCACTTCCTCCATGTGTCCTTGCTCCTTAATTCCTTCCTGACTCCACTTCTCTGTTCTCATGGCCTGCTCTGTGCCTCTCCAGTGGCTGATTTGAGGCCCTGCCTCTCTTTTCCCTTCCCTGGGTGACTGTCCATGTGTCCCTCTGTGAGGAGCCCCCTGTCCCTCTGCAGGGCTCAGCCACTCTAGGACAATGCAGAACCTCCCTGGCATCCCATCAGCACCCCCAGGTCAGGGCCTGCCCAGCCACCCCCCCAGCCCAGCTGAGCCCAGCCTGGCACTGGTGCCCAGCAGAGCTGCCCAGTTTGGCTCAGGCTGGAGCAGGGTGGGAGCTCTGAGGTGCTGCAGGCTCTGAGCAGAGAGGCAGAAAATACAGCTGTGGGGGTGGAATAATTGTATAAATCATTCAGGCTTTCTCTGCGAGTGCTCATCTTTGTACAGCCTGTTTAGCTCCCCTGCACTTAGCTGGGTTCTATTTTTAATCTGCTTTAAGCTGCACATGTGACAATACTCTGGTTGCTGGTAAAGGTGCACATCAGTGTGTGCTGGGCCTGGTGCTTCTGGGCCAGAAATAGCAAGAAAACACAGAAAAGAGACAAACAAAAGCATTGAAATAGAAAGCATGGGGTTTATTTTTAAATATTTTTCATTTTCCCTGAAATTAATTCCCACAGTTGTTGTGGTTTATCTTCTAATGAAGAAATTTGTCCTAATTTTTGATCTTGACTGGAGTCTACTGCTGTGCTGTTCCTGTGGGGTTGAACCACTCTAGTCACATGAATTTTTATGGAAGGTGCCATTTCCATGTCAATAATTCCTGCTCTCTTTAGTGAAAATTCATTAGAAAGGGTTTTAAAGAACAAAGTAAAACTTAAAGGTGAATGAAAACCACAAGGATTTGCTTGACTGATGAAAAAATGAAAGATTGAATTGAGATTTATGTTTGTGATTTGTATGGTAGAGTCTGACTGTTACATTGATCTGCTTGAAATCCTGGTCCAGAAATAACCTGAGCAGTTGTTACACATTTGTGGTGGCTGGGCCTGGACAGGCCACAATCCAGGGCAGATAAAAGATTCCTGGGTTGGATATATTGATAATCCTGGGAGAAAATACTGCCAGAGCAGCGTTTGTCACACACCAAGGAGTAACTGCTGTGCTGTTTGGTTTTTCCTGTGCAAGGAGGAGGCCATAAAGGATTCCTCAGGGCAGGAAGATGAGACCCAGTCCTCCAATGATGACCCTGCCCCATCGGTGGCTTCCCAGGATGCCCAGGAGCTGATCCGGCCCCGCCGCTGTAAATACTTCGACACGAGTAAGTCCAGTGCAATTCCTGGCACAGGATCCCCCCCCCTGCCTGACCTGAGTCCTGGGAAAACACTGCCTTGGCTTTCCTGGGCCATTAGCATCGTGCTCAAAGGCAGGGAAACACCCCCTGGGTTTAGCTGGGTGCTAAATCTGCTCTGCTGGCTCTCTGTAAAGCCAGGAGAGTCTTTTTAAAAGCACAAAATTTGTGGGGAAATCTCAGTTTTACAGTTTTAAACTGAGCAGGCTCTGAGTCCATTTATCCTGCAAACTGGTTTGTGAGGATGTGCCCTTCAAAACAATTACCTTGTACACAGATGAGTAAGTGAAGTAAGTGGCTGGTTAGTGTGGGATTCCCTTGCCGTGGTGGTGTCACCTGCCAGTTCCCACTAAAGATGCAGGTAAAAATATTTGCAAAAATATTTGCAAGTAGGAGGTGCTCTGGTCCAGCCTGATAATTGCTGTGCAGTGCCTGGTTATCGTGCCAGGGCTGGTTCTGTCCTCACCCACAGTCCCTCTGAAGGGAGGAGAGAGAAAACTGGAATTTGCCACAAACAGAACCCAGATTGCTCCAGGATCACTGATACAGAAAAGCAGGAAAATCTGGAAAGGGCCCAGAATAGCTAAACCTGAAATAACAGAGAGGGAGATCAAGATGATGAAAATTTGCTTCAGGAATTCCAAATTTCTTACTACTGTTGTCAGTGTTGAACTGATCACTTTCTCCCTTCTTTTATTCCAAAATTGGGTTTGCATCCCCTTGAGGCTGTTGGCTGTTGGCTGTTGTGCCTGTCCCTTCAGACAACTCTTATTTCCATGGAATTTTGCCTGATGGGACCTGAGCCTTTTTGGCTGGCAGGGGGCCCTTTGGACAGCAGATATTTTACCTTTCTGTAATGAAAGTGGCTGTGGCTGATGTTTGAGTTCCTGCTGTTCTGTGTTTGAACAAGCACCAATTTCCTTACCATACCTTCTACTTGGTATTTACTGGTTATGACATTGTAAAAATACATCTTTCTAATCTGAACTTTATTTTAATCCCAGAGGGCCAAGGAATCTCAGTAGCTGTGCAGAGGATTGCAAACATCTTAAATAAATTCCTGGCTTTAAGCAGAGCAACTGTATTATGTTAGGTTTGGGGGTTCTTACAGTGTTCAGCTGTGTCTAAAATGTAGTTTAATGTATAAATCATTTTAGTGCTGCTGTATCACATCCTGTACACAAACCAGCATGCTGGGAAAGGCAACTGGGCTGTATCCTAAAGAGCTTACATTTCTGGCAATCCTTATCCCAAATAATCTATTTGAAGTGCTTCTGTGCCTCTCTGAGCTGTACATCCCAAGCTCCTCAATCCCAGGAAGACACACACAGAGACTCCTCACACCTTGTGCTGAGATGCCCCTCAAACTCAGTGGCAGCTGCTGTAAGGGGAGAACAACAGCAGGAACTGAGCCAGGAGGAAAAGGGTGTTGAGACCCACATGTGGGTGCTGAACATCCACAAAAAGCACTTCCAGAAACTACAGAGTAAATTTGGATGTGGATTACTCAAAGCTGGGTGAGGGGAAAGGAAATTTTAATGTAATAGCACAGTTTATTTGTGCCTTAATTTTCAGAGCCTGTTGTGTATCTTCACCCAAATGTGAACATTGGGTGGGTCAATTTTTAATCTTGTCAGTGCTGGGATATTTATGTAGACCCTAAAAGTGCTGTTTGCAGCAGTGTGGGCTGAGATAAGGGGGAGGAGGGAGCAGGGCAGGGCAGGGGTGGCAGGCTGGGCTCCTGTCCCCTGCCACCCCTGCTGCTTTGGGCTCAATGTTGCAACAATTCCTTGTAGATAGTGAAATAGAGGAGGAATCTGAAGAAGATGAAGATTACATTCCCTCAGAAGACTGGAAAAAGGTAAATGCTAAGCCCATATTTCATGAATAATAAGTTGATCTGTTACCTGGTAACTCTGAGCTCTACAGAGCACCCAAATCCTCTCCTGTTTTCCTCCATAAATAGAGTTTTGATAATGAGAAATGTCAAAGACCTCCCCAGACAGTCCAAAATCCATTCCCATATAGTGCCTGGTAACTGTTTATAGATTTTGAACCTGTAAACTGTATTTTTAGATTTTTAACAAGGCCGAAGTTTTAAGGGGGGAGAAAAGATGTTGTCATCCTTGTGTTTGCTAACAAAAATCTTCAGGACTCTGTTGCTTAACTTCTTGTTTCTGCTGTTTCATAACAGGAAATCATGGTGGGCTCCATGTTTCAAGCTGAAATTCCAGCTGGCACCTGCAAATACAGAGAGAATGAGAAAGGTGAGACTTGGCACTGTGACTGTTGTTGCTGTGTTTGTGATTATTGTCTGATGGGGACAAATAAAAGGTTGGATTGGTGTTGTGTGTCTTGTGAAATAAATGAGGTCCTTCAAGTGAAAACTGAAGTTCATCCTGAGCTTCACCATCAGAGCTTGAGGCTGGGAAGGGGAAAGGAAGGGTTGCATTGCTGGGCTGGTGCCTCTGGAACTCTTGGATCAGGGGTACCCAAAGCTTTACCCTCTTACACACTTACTTTGTGTAAAACTAAAGAGCTGATGGAGAAATTGCATTGCTGGAATTGGATTAACACATTAAAAGAGTCAAAATGGAACCAGCAGCTTTGGAATCACCTTTTAAAGCTCTTCAGGCAGTAACAAAAAAAAGTTCTGGGTTTGGTTTTGGTTTTTTTTTCCCCCTTTTTCCCAACCAGAGCCTTTGGTGTCCTGTTCAGGGCCAGGAGTTGGGCTTGATGATCCCTGTGGTCCTTTCCAGCTCAGGATGTTCCATGACTCCCTTGCCCTCAAACAGGGTCTCACTCACAGCCAGGGAGGTTGCACAGAGTGTCATTTATGTGAGAACTCAAGGCCAGGTTGGACAGGGCTTGGAGCACCCTGGGACAATGGGAGGTGTCCCTGCCCATGGCAGGGGGCGGAATGGGAAGATCTTTAAGGTCCCTCCCAACCCAAACCATTCAAGGATTATATTTCTATGAAGATTCCTAGAATTTTTTTCTGAAATGAGCAACCAAACATCAGATTAATTCCACCCTTTGAAACAAAAAGCTCCCAGAAAACTCTTCAGAGCTGTTTCCAAACTGTGTCTCATCAGTGAAATGAAGCTGCTTTCTTTGCAAGAATTTCAGTCATTTTCCTTACCAGTTTGGGGGTTTTATTTGTATTTACTTTCATGATTAAATCCTTTTCTTCAAGCAGAGATGCATCTGTTCCCCCTCTGACCTTGCCCCCTGCCCAGAGTGCTGCTGGACCTTCCCGTGCTCCCCCAGGGCTCCCTCCTTCCTCTTGTCTCACAGAGCAAATTGTAACTGGAAATCAAAGGGAAGTCAAGTTGGAATCAAGGGGGAAATTCCTTTCTTGCTGATTTTTCTAAGGTTAAGACCACAGACAAGATCTGCATACTTTGCTGATTCCAGGTTTTTTTAAAAGCCTGAATTTCACTTTATTTTGCTGTACTAATTTTTTAATCCAAAACTTTCAGGCTCTTCAAGACTAAGATAATTCACAGGATATATCATGTTTTTCCCATGAGCTTCATTTTGTTGTGGCTTCCCTGGTCTGAAATATCCTGGGAAAGCTCTGGAAAAAGTGGAGACTTGGTAGTATTAAAATTGTGGAGTTCCAAAATGTGTCCTGGGATCTGGGGGACAGAATATGCCAGAGATGTGAAGGGAGTGTAAGTGGAATATCCAAATCTTTGGGATTTCTGTGTCCATGGCACTGCTTTGTGCGTTGGGATTAATGGCAGTGCCCCAGTGACCTTCCAGGGTTTGAGAACCACTTTGTCCCAGGGAATAACTGTCTGTGTCCTGGTTTCCTGCTGCTTGTGTTCCCCCAGTGTATGAGAACGATGACCAGCTGCTCTGGAATCCTGATTTCCTCCCTGAGGACAAAGTGGTCGAGTTCCTGACCGAGGCCTCGCGGCGCACGGGGGAGGAGAAGGGCCTGGATGCAATTCCCGAGGGGTCACACATCAAAGACAATGAGCAGGTAGAGAATCTGCAGCTTAGGAGTAGAGAATTATCATCCCTTTATTTTAATTTACTCCCAAGAATTAAAATTGTGGTCGAAACAGTTTTATTTATTTTATTCCCAAGAATTAAAATTGTGGTTGAAACAGTTTTGTTATTCCTTTTGGGAATAGAAACTGGAAGGGTTTTTTACCTCTCAGTGAATATGAAACTGTTAATTTGCTCTTAATGTTGTTTTATATAAAATAAAATGCATCAGTAGTTTATTTTATATATAAATGTGAATGCATTAATGTTACAAGATTTTTATAGCTGTGTCAGTGCACAATTATTTTTTTCTTCATACTCAGAAAAAGCCCCACATCAGTCTCACAAATGTATGTGGTGGATATAAATGTTAAAACACTTTGCCTGGATATACTCTTGGTTATTGTGGTAGAGCTTTGGAGATTGAAACACAGGAAATACATCTCTGTGCTGACTTAAATTTTATTGCATTCACTCAAAGAGTTTATTCTTCATCTTAAGAGGTATCAGTGATTTCCTAAAATCACACCATAAGTTGAGCAGTCTCTGGAATGTTAAATATGTGTATTTTCATCTCTCCAGGCATTGTATGAACTGGTGAAGTGCAATTTTGATACTGAGGAGTCGCTACGAAGGCTGAGGTTTAATGTCAAGGCAGCCCGAGGTGAGCAGAGCAGACCCTGAAAGGGGAGTTCCTACCCCTCATGTGCCCTTTTATTTATTCCACAGGTCTTGGGGTTTGCTGAGAAGGTTCATTAGAGCTTAATTTAAATGCAGCCCCCAGTGAATCTCTCATTGTTCTCTGAGAATGGAATTAGCAGATGTGTAAATTCACTTCCTGCCACAGCTTGATATAAATATCTGTGACTTCAGCTGCAAGTTAAAACCGAAAATTACTTCTGAGCAACTCAACTGTGCATTTCTTGGGCACTTTGTCTGTGTCCTTGCAGGCCTTTTCAGTCCTCACAGTGAATGCAACAAACATGAAATACAAAATAAAATAGTTCAGAGGTACAAATAAAAGAGCATCTAAACTTTATATTTAACAAAGTATAGCACTAAAAACCTGGTTTTAAAGGTGCTTTTGGAGCCTTGAGCATTTCTTGGTCCGTTATTGATCTTTGTGCTCAAAGGAACAAGAAATTAAGAGAAGACACGAGTTATTTTCCTACACATTGATCTGTTGGTTCTGCTTCCACACCTCTCCCAGTTCCCTGTGCAAACCACAAGACAGGAATGATCAAATAAAGAAGATTAGTTTGTTCTCCCACTATTTTAAACCTTATTTACTTGTGACCTTTAAAATCAGTGAGGCCAAATTATATGAAGTTTGTAACAATCCCTACCAAGTAGCTCCTCCAAGATGTTTTCTGTCACTTCAGTTGTCTTTTCTTGGCTTTTTTGGTTGAAGTATTTTCTTTATTGCCTTTTTTTTTTGGCTGTAGAAGAATTATCTGTTTGGACAGAAGAAGAATGTAGGAACTTTGAACAAGGGCTGAAAGTCTATGGCAAAGATTTTCATGTGATCCAGGCAAATAAGGTAAGCACTGACTTTAAGGGCATTCCTCACGTTTCATATTTTAAAGCAATGTAGTTGTAAATAATTTCTTATCCTTAATTTCCTTCAGAAATTACTCTATTTGCTTCTTTCACTTTTTACTGTGGAATCACAGAATCCCAGACTGGTTTGGGTTGGGAGCGACCTGAAAGGGACCTTAAAGCTCATCCCAGTCCCAGCTCTTCCACCAGCCCAGGGTGCTCCAGCCTGGCCTTGGACACTTCCAGGGCTGGGGCAGCCATGGCATAATCTCTGCCAGGGCCTCCCCACCCTCACAGGGAGGAATTTCCCCCTATATTTATGTCCAAATTGTTTCCTCAAAGTCCAGAATTCTGTGTAACTGTGGCTGTGAACCCAAAGTGCAAAAATCCTGTGGCAAGAGCTGCCTCCTTGTGAAGAGACTGAGAGAGAGACTTGGACTGTCCCTCCTGGAACTGTTCCTTGAGGCACCTCCCGATATCTCCAGTGCTTTTAGCAACACTATTGCCTTACTCTGAAATCTGCAGCCAGGAGTTTCCATTGTCCCAAGCACCACTGCACTTGGATTTTCCCACCTTGTGGCTCCAGCCCTGGGGGTTTTGGCCCAGCAGAGCCCCCCCAGCTGCCTGAGCCCTGTTCCCTTGTTTCCCAGGTGCGGACTCGCTCCGTGGGGGAATGTGTGGCCTTCTATTACATGTGGAAGAAGTCGGAGCGCTACGATTTCTTTGCGCAGCAAACGCGCTTCGGGAAGAAGAAATACAACCTGCACCCTGGTGTCACGTAAGATGGGCAGCATGGCAGGGGCCTTTGCAGCTCCCACCTCACTCTGGGTGTTGTGGAGACCAGGGGGTGCCAGAGTCCCAGCTGGCAGCAGGACAACAGCCAGGCTGTCAGAACATTGCACTAGTGTGTATCGTGTCGTGCTGGTTTCGAGGTAAATCTGCAGGAGAAACGAACCCAACACAAAAGAGATTCTAAGTCAAGAGTTACAATTTAATAAAAATATTACAATAAATGCAATGGCACAAAGAGAAATTGGGTTTAACCCCCAAACCCAGCAGTGTAACCCACCCCCTGGGGCACAAACACAGGGGGGTTTGGTGGCCCCTGTGCTGAGCCCCACGTGGTGCCCCCGAGTCCAAAGGAAAAGGAAGGGACAAACCTGTTGGTGCAGATGATGGCACAGTCTGGTGGAGAGTGGTGGGCTCCTCCTGGCCAGGGTCTGCTCCTCCTCTGGATCCAATGAGTGGTCCCCCAAGTCCCCAGACCCCCAGATTCTATCCCCTCAGGTTTGGGTGGGAGCCCCCAGTGCCTCCCCCAGGGCAGGGAGTTCCACCCTGGGGGATGTGACTCTGGCAGTCAGGGGGGATTTTGGACTCGTTGCTGGCCCATGGGCAGAGCTGAGCCCTCAGGTGGGTGTGGAGGTGCCAAGGAGTCCCTGCAGGGCAGTTCTCCCAGCTCCTCTGCCAGGCTTCTTTCCCAGCCAGCTCCCAGCCTGAGGGCTCAGCTGTGCCCTGGGCAGCTGCTGCCAATGGGCCATTGGGAACAGTTGCTGGGCAATGGCCCAGAGGGTTTGGAATGCAGAGCTTTGGTCACACCCACACTGGGATAGACTGGGCCCTCCTGCTGAACTGGGACACATGTCATCTCTACAATAAATTTATTTGGAATAAGGGCAACAGTCTGCATTGAGCAGCTGCTGAATTTAGTTTGTTTTCTTTCTACATGTTTCACTTTTCTGCAAACAGCAGTGTTTTTAATGCTTTAAATATGTTTTGTGAATATTTTATACAATGGCATCAATCACATGTTTCAGTTGGGACTTGTGGTACATTGGCAAGAGTTCTGGCCAGCAGAGTATCCTGTCCCAGGGCTTTTTTGGGTGTCCACAGCAAGTTTCCCCCTTCCCATCCCTGCTGGGCAGGAGGGAATGTGTGAGCAGAACTGCACCCCTCAGCTCTGAGCCAGTGTGTTCCCCTGCCCTTCATTCCAATGCTCTGATTTTATATCCCACTCTTTCCGCTGCCTCTTGCCAAGCCTTTTTACTATTATTTTCATTCCTCATTTGTTCCTGGCTTCTCTGTTGATCCTTCTTTGGAATATTATTGTTTCTCCAAACATTTTAGAGTTGTGTGTTGGACCACTGCAGTGAACTCGCAGGGTGACAGTCAGAGTTGCCATCTGTGGCTTTGGAGAGTGTTACTGAGAGTCTCTTGACTGGTTGTCAGGCACTGTCTGTCTCCCCCTCTTCTTCCATCTGTTGGTGGGGTTTTTTTCCCCCCTTTTTCACAAATTAGTAGACATTTTTGGTTGTCAATCACTCAAAACAGTCTCTTTTTGCAGTTGGCTGCATGTGGGGATCAGCAGCAGTGGCATTAAGGATTGTACTTGTCTGTTCTTGAATGATTTTGCAGATAAATGTGGGAATTCAGGGTGCAGTGTCAATTCCAGCAGAATTATGTGTGAGGATATGTTGTTCCTGGAGTTAATCCAGATTTAACACCATTGGTACAAGGGCTTTACCAACCAGCTTTCTTTGTTTAAATCTTTCATAGGAGATTTACCATTAGTGACCTAAGTTGGGGGACTGGACTAGATGGCAGATATGGGAATGTCCTTAACTCTGGAGTTTTTCATTTGCTTTTAACGTTATCCCTTTGGAGTGTTTTTGTGCACAAATGTTACATCCTTCAATGGTTTGTTATTGCTGATGCAGCAAATTGAGAGAGCTTAGTGCAAACCTGCCTGAAAACATCACACTGAAGCCACAGCCCACCACACACAGCATATGGAGTCTTGGAATGGGAGGGACCTCACAGCCCATCCAGTGCCACCCCTGCCATGGGCAGGGACACCTCCCACCTGCCCAGGGTTCTCCAAGCCCTGTCCAGCCTGGCCTGGGACACTCCCAGGGATGGGGCAGCCACAGCTTCCCTGTCCAACCTGTGTCTGAGCCACCCTCACAGGGAAGAATTGGTTCCCAACACCCAAACTACCCCTGCTCTCTGTCAGGTGAAAGCCTCTCCCATATCCAATGGGAATTGGCCACACTTGCAGTGCGTGCAGGGAGTGTTTCTGTACCAGTGACACCAACACTTCCCAGCCAGGGCTGAGTGAGCTGTGTCTGTGTCTGTAGAGACTACATGGACCGTCTCCTGGATGAGAGTGAAAGTGCTGCTTCCAGCAGAGCCCCGTCCCCTCCTCCCACCACCTCCAACAGCAGCACCAGCCAGTCCGAGCGGGAGGACAGCACCACCAGCAGCAGCAACCAGAATGGTGAGTGTGTCCCACAGCCCCAGGGTGCTCTGTGTCTGCAGGGACCCCAAAGCCCCTCCAGTGCCACCCCTGCCATGGGCAGGGCACCTCCCACCAGCCCAGGGTGCTCCAAGCCCTGTCCAACCTGGCCTGGGACACTCCCAGGGATGGGGCAGCCACAGCTTCTCTGGGCACCTGTGCCAGGGCCTGCCCACCCTCCCAGCCAGCAATTCCTTCCCAGTATCCCACCTATCCCTGGCAGTGGGAAGCCGTTCCCTGTGTCCTGTCCCTCCATCCCTTGTCCAAGTCCCTCTCCAGCTCTCCTGGAGCCCCTTTAGGCATTGGAAGAGTCTCCAAGGTCTCCCTGGATCCTTCTCTTCTCCAGGTGAGCCCCCCCATAGACAAACAGCCTGATTTAGTTTTTACTATTTCCTAAGGTGGGAGCAGCTTTAAGCCAAAACTGGGTGTTAGAACAAGGTACATGTTTGCCTTTAGACGTTGGTCATGTACTGAAGATGCATCTCCACTGGAATTTCCTTTTCTGTGGAATTCATGTGTTGTTTCCCCTGTGCTGGTGTAGAGAGTAATTCTAATGCTGGGAGGAGTCCTGGGCTGGATGTTCAAACATCTGGGGTGGGAGCTGGGCTGTGGTGGAGCAGGGATATACCAGGAGCATGGAAGGGAGCTGGCAATGGGAGAGGGGCCAGGACACACTCCCTGTGAAGAAAGAAAAGCCCCAAAGTGAGGAGAGCTGTGCTGAAGGAGCAGGAGGAGTGAAGAGCTGGGGACTCACTCAGGTTGTGGAAATCCCATGGAAGCTCCAGAGACTGCCGTGGTGAGGAGAGTCCACCTGCAGCTCGTGGAGTTATGGGATTCCAGGACATTTCCTGTTGCTTTTAAGGGCTCCCATAAACTCCATGGAGGTTAATCTGTAACTTGTATGCACATAAATGACTCACCCATCACAACAAGGATAGGAGAGCAGTATTGGCTTCTCAGTTAGTGGGACTGGTTAAGGCTGTGCTGGGCTCACCTGCCAGGCTGTTGTGCCCCTGCTCCTGCTCCTGTGCCTTTCTGATGCTGTTCCCTCTCCCACAGGTGTCTCTGCCAACGGCCCAGGGGAGGCACCGAGCAAAGAGGAAGCAAAACTCGAGGGCTTGCACGTAAATGGACCTTCCAGTGGCAAGAAAACCCCTCACATGGAGCTGGATACCAATGGGTATGAACCTGAAAACCTTGCCATGGACCCCAAACTGGCTCATTCTGCCTCCAGAAACGACAATGAGCTGGAAGAGAAGAGTGAGAGACCTCTAAAAAGAAGAAGAATGAACAGCAGTGGGAAGGAGAGCCCAGGGGCCTCGGAGTTCTTCCAGGACACCAACTCCCACGGGAAGCTGGAGGAGCTCGAACCTTTGGATGACTGAGTGCTTGGAGCTGGTTTTATTCCTTGGAGTAAATTTGGGGTGTCTAAAATTTTCAGGGTTGATGGGTTACCTTCCAAAATCCAGTTCCATAAATGATCTGCTGAGATTTTTTTTTTGTTTTTCTGATACCTTTTAGTTGGCTCTAAAGATCGGATTTTTCATTTTTTTCAGTGCTGAAAAGCAGCAGGAGAATATTGAGTTTCTCAGAGCTGGCAGCTGCAGTTCTGGGATAAGAGGCTCTTAAATATTTGAGGAACAAATCAGTGAATTTCTGCAAAAATACTCCCAGCCTGGCACATTGAAGAATGTGTTAATACAGCTTTTAATGTATAATACACCTTTTAATCCTTGGAAAAGTGAACAAAGCATCCTATTTGCAGCAGGGGCTGGGGCAGATGTTGCAGGAAGTTAAAATAAAACAGAGAAAGCCAAGAGAGAGTAGACACAGAGACTTCCACTCCTGCTGGTGTGAGGAAAATGTCATCCCATCACTAAGGAACCCTCATGAATCCTGAAAGTTATGAGCACAACTATTTTTATATATAGAAGTTTTAAAAGGTAAATAAATAAACCAAGTCAGGTTTGTCTATGTAAAATTGTTGACATCAATGATGTCTTTCCATATTCTTTATCTGGGCTAAAGAAATACATTCTGTATTTTTCCAGATTTCTTTGTAGCCTTTGAAAGATTTTTACAGTACTTATGTCTTGATTGAACTGTCCTTTCTTAAAACAAAAGCTTGTATAATTTTCTTACCTTGTACAGTTGGTAAACTTTTATGAGAGAGTTGATACCCTGAGTCTAATGTCAGCTTCCTTTTATTTTGCTGAAGTCTTTTCTAAAAAAAAACCCAACAAAAAAAAACCCAAACCAAACCAATTGACCTAAAAAAAAAAATCAGTCACCCACATGTTATTTTCTTCCCAGAAACTGGTAAATAATTAACATAAGAATGGTTAGGAGTCACTTGATTTTGGAAATGTGTTTTTTTTCTTCTGTTTTATAGCAAATAGTGATGCTAAAAATGTGTGACTCATCCTGCCTGCACTGCACACCTTTCCTTGCTTTCTTTAGACCTTTTCTCACTTTGTTTTGAACTCTCATAATTTTCACAGCACCCAAATGCTCGAGTTCACTAAACCTTCCCCCAGTTCAGCTGCTAATGAGCCACTGATTTACTTTCAGTCTGGCTCTCCCCTGGCACCTTTCACAGGGCACAGGAAGGCCCAGTCTGGCTGTGCTGGGCACCAGTGGGTGTGCAGCTGCAAACTGGAGCTGGGCTGGAATTTCTGAGGACCCTGGGAATGGTTTCAGTGGGAGCACAAATAGCACATCCAGGTGTTGGTACCCAGGGACACCTGGGAGAAGGGAGAGCAGGAATGGAGAACTAATTAAGGTGTGAAGAACTAATTAAATAGTGAGAAACAAAAATTCCCTGCGAGTGTGGAGGGGGTGATGTCCCCCCTCCCCAGCACAAGGTGGAAGTTGTGGGAATACCATTTACCATCCATGTTTAATCCAGATTAATTTTGGTTTTGTTTGGGTGGTTTTTTTCAAGCCACAGCTACACTTCTGCTCTGTTAAAATTAGGGAAACTGTTCATTTGTGTATTTCTAACCCTGTGTTCTGCTCCTTAAGATGTGCTGTTAATTCTTAGGTGGTTGGTTGGTTGAATTTAAGGTTTATGAGTCTTTCTGATTCCGGTTGAAATGAACAGTCCTATGGTTTAAATCATGTATCCACCCAAAACCCCACCTGCTGAGGGGTTGGGTTGGGTTGTTTTCTCCTCCAACGACCTGTCCTTGGACTTTTTATGATGATGAATGAGCCAGATCTGGCCTGGATGAGTTATGGATGCAGGAACCTGTTCCCAGAGTCGTGGGGAACGATCCACGTCGGGATTGTTGGATTCTGATGGTTCAGAAGGTGCCACCTGCCAGGGATCAGCCAGCCCTGTTCCTGGAGAGGCTCTGGGTGAGGTTTGTTAATTAAAACCTGTGTTAATTAAGGAATTAACCTGAGGCAGAGGTTGCTGTTAACTCTCCCCTCTGGTTTATGAACAGAAACCCAAAGGTTCAGCCTTAGATCAAAGACAGTCACGAGACGGTTCCAGACAACCAGAGCCCCATTTTCAGTTTTATTTTGATGCATTTTTTGTTTGTTTGCAAGTTGGAAAAACTTATAGGAAAGTTTCCAAGTGAATTGTCTCAGGCTCGTGTGTGAAATCCAGCACTGTGTATATTTTCAGGAATTGCTTTGTTTTTTATCTTACCTTTTTTTGGTGATAGGTAGAAGAGACCTGACATTCCATAATCAACTGTGTAATGCTCAGCTAGACTTTAAGAATATTTAATTACAATTTACCTTTTGTTTATGCTGGTGTTTTATACAATACTTTGTTCATGTTTCAAACTGCAGCCACTCTAACTCGATAAGTCATTGCACTACTAAAGCTATTTAAAATCCTGGATCTCTGGTAACTTTGGTTTCATTTTCAAAGCCTTCAGTTCCCTTTGGAGGCCAGTCCAGCACAGGAAATCCTTGCTGGGCTTCCCAAAGGGTTCCACGTGATAGAAAAATCCACCCCCACACAGAGAAAACTTACAGATTAGTTTTATCCATTTCTCCACACAGTATTTTGCACTGTTACTAATTCCCTCCTCTTATCCCCACTCCCTCTCTGCAAAAAGCTTATTAAAATATTTTTAAATGTACTGTCTGCATGCAAAATTCCTGAGTTCTTTTGCTCCAAACAGGGGTGGAATTTTCCTGCTGTGGGGTTGTGGAGGCCCAGCCTGTTGTGGCAGGAGCTGTTACTGCTCCAGGGAACCCTTCTGAGGTCACCTTTGAACTGTTTTCTCCCTTCCCTGGAATGGAGTTGTGCTCTCACCTCCCTCTCCCCTTCCCAAGGAATATTTAAAGCTGGAACCCCCTCAGCCCCACCTGCTCCCCAGGGCAGAGCCCCTGCACCCCGTTCCCTCCCCCACCCCCTCCATCCTCCTCCTGCTGTCCCAGGGCAGGGAGGGATGAGGCAGGAACAGCTTTTGGTTCATTGGTTTATTCGAAGCAAATACAAAAATACAGAGGCACATAAACCCTTCCTGCTCTCATTACTGACATCCAGAGCCTGCCATACATTCAAATCAAAAGGTCGCCCTTTTCATCACTAAATTGCTCATTCTGTAAATAGATTCTCTATAGAAAACATTTTTTTTAGTCAATTCATAGCATAGAAAATACTGTTAGAGGAACTCTTGGCCTTCCCAGTGTGTGGGATCCCATCCCGGGCCTGGCACAGACAAAATAACCTTTAAAAATACTTCACCATTAGGACACCAAATCTAACCAGTAGATTCCAAAATAAATTCATAAAAAAACCCCTTGGACAGAATCAACATCCTGACTGTGGGCACGGCAGAGCTGGGGCACAGCTGGAAAACGGATTTGGGAATGTTGCAGCAAGAGGAAGGTGGAGGCTGAAGGTCCCCCAGTGCCAGCACCACTGGGAACCAGCACAGCACCAGTAACCCCCCCCAGGGGGTCTGGGCAGCTCTGGGGCTTCTGCACAGCAGGAATTGTTTAACTCCTTCCCTTCCCTGGTGGCAAAGCTGAGCTTTTACTGGAATTTGGGAAGAGACACAAATTGGGATGTTTTTTTGTTTTTCCTTTCCCCGGTTCTGTGCTCTGAGGGGGAACCTGCTGAGGGGCAGCTCCAGGACCCCCTGGCTCAGCCCTTGGTGCCTCATCACCACAGTGCCCACACCAATCCCAAAAAAGGGAGATCCTGGTTCTGGAAGAGCTCCGGGGGCAGATGCTGCTGCTCCACACCTTTCCCAGCACCGTCCCAGAAAGTCTCAGTCACAGCTAAAAACTTCCAATAAACTCCAACAAATGCAGTTTGGCCAAACAGCAGTTCCAGTTTTAGCAAATACCTTCCAAACCCCCAAATGTCAGTGCCCAGAGCAGCTGTTTGCCTGGATACAAAAAATAATGTTTTACCAAAACTTTTTAACCCAAACTTATATAAACAATTCTCTTTAACCCAAAAGACAATCCAAGGAGACCTGGAAACAAGTGCTGTGCAAGAGAACCATTAAAAATCTGCAAACATTGCCCAACTTATTAAAAATGCCATTCCTCCAACGGGTCACAGACCCAGGATGACATTCCATGAAAAACAGGGATTGTGGGATAGGGCTGGGCCCCCTTCACTTGCCAAGATAAGGTGATTTGAGTCCCTGTGCCTCTTCCAGGTGTGTGCACAGTGCAGGTGGGTGGGATGGAGGTTCCAGGGGCAGGAGCAGCAGCTTTGGCTTGGCAGGTTTCCTGGACCATGCTCTGTGTGCCAGGTGGGATGAACTCCTGTAATCCTGCAGCTATTCCCTGTTGGATCCAAACTGGCCAGCGAGGTCAGTTTTCCCAGATCCAAAGGTTTCTGACCCCAGGGTGGTCTGAGGGAGCTGCCAGCCCTGCCAAGCTCTGCAGTGCCAGGTAAAACCTTCCTGTTGGGAATATCCCTGAGCCTTGGAAAGCAGGAAAGAGAGGGGGGAATGTTTGCAGGGCTCTAAATAAACCAGGAGGGCAAACCCAGCTTTAGAAGTGGGTTAGTGGAACAACTGGAGAAAAGAGAAAACAACTGAAATTCCAGTTCAGAGAGCACTGAACATTCATCCAAGAGGTTTTGGCCCAAACCAGGAGCATCCTGTACCTTCCAGGGAACACCTTCTGTGGGCACCTGCCCTTGGAGCCGCTGACTGCCCCTCCTGCAGCAGCCAGAGGGGCCTGCTGGGGGCACACAGAGCCAGAGGCAGCCCCAGCAGCCCCGGCCAGGCTGGGATGGGGCAGCTCCACGGGCACCAGGGAGCAGATCCAGCCAGGGATGTCCAGACTCCTCCTCCTCCTCCGCTCGGCCCTGCCCGTGGCTCGTGCCAATCTCCGCTGCCAGACCTCAGCTCGATTAGAAACCCGTTAATTCCTCCCGATCAGACTTAATTAGATGCAGGCAGTTCCCTTCCCAAGGATTTGTCAAGGCAGCAATCGAGGCTGTGCAAATTAAGAGCATGACGGTGGCTCCTGGCAGGCGCCCTGGATTCCTCCCCGCTCTGCCCAGGATCAGCCGAACACAGGGAGGTTGTTTCCCAAAAAAGCCTCTCCCTGCTCACACTGAGCTTTTCCCTTTAATATCCAGCTTGCTGCCAGCCTCAGGCTCCTTGCTCAGTTGCTCCTCAGTGAAGGTGATGTAGGAATACACCAGGCTTCCAGCAATACTGCAAAACAGGGTTGGGAATGAGATCCATGGATCAGCCACACTGCCCTGCCCAGCAGCTGCCAGGGAAAAGCCAGGACAAGGGCACAGGGAGCTGCTGAAAGCATTAAAGTGCTTGAGAACTCCTTGTTTTCCTCCTAACCCCAGGTATTTTGGGGAATTCCTGCCCAAATGCTTCCCAGCCTGGTGCTGGATCCCTTCCACCCCCAAAAGGATCCTGCTGAAGTGCAGAGAATGAACTGTCACAACAGGAACACCCCCAGAACAGAGAGGACTTTATAAAAGCTGAGCAATAAAAAATCCTGGGTGAAAATAAACAAAAAAATAATTCCAGGACTCTGAATACTTCCAGGACTCTGAAAAATACTACCAGGACTCTGAGAAAACTCAAGTTTGCTGCTAAAATGCTCCTGTGTGTCCTCCTGGCTTTAAAACAAGCTGAGTCTGGGAGTGCCCCACAAACCACATTTCTGTGCTTTTCTTTCTGGAAAAAAACCCATTGAATCAGTCAAACTA
The DNA here is from genome assembly GCA_021164005.1 of Willisornis vidua nigrigula. Lineage (NCBI taxonomy): Eukaryota > Metazoa > Chordata > Aves > Passeriformes > Thamnophilidae > Willisornis > Willisornis vidua. The sequence continues at coordinate 56,748 of JAJPCS010000074.1, read as the reverse complement.
TTTCAGTTTCACCCCAATTTTTCCTTACAAATCATAAATAAACAGCCAAGCCCAATGTTCTTACCTGATATTTAGACCAATGAAGTTCATCCATGTAAAAATATAGTCTCCTCCAAAAAACATCCCAATATAGGTTATTAAAATATTCTGCAAAAGAACAGGGTTTGAGGAACAAGAGCACAAGTTTCTGTTCAGCCTGAGACAAGGGACTGCTCCATGCATTGAATAACTTGGAAATGGGGAACCCCTGGATGCAGAGGGTGGAAGGGGGAGGACATGGGGGCTGCTGCAGCTGCTCAACACAATTCCCAAGGACAGGGAGGCAGGTGCTCACCTGGCAGTTCCCCCAGGAGCAGGGAAAGCCACTCACCTTAATGCAGCCAACTATTGTAGTTGTAAGAGCAGAGTTATACTGAGTGCAAAGAACCGTCGAATACATCAGAATAAACCTGTGGAGGGAGACCCAACACCATCCCATCAACCTGGGCTGTGGCAGGAGTCCCAGACCAGGGCAGGGGCTTTAAGGTTCCTCCCAATCCAAACCATTCCAGGATTCCATGATCCCTTCCCCTCCTTTCTCCTGCAGTATTTATACCACCTTTTGGGCTAAACCTGCACTGAAGGAGCACAGGAGACACTTCCCAGCTCTCACAAATAGCCTTTATCAGGACTGAAGATCTATTATTAGTTTTTTATAGTAACTGGGCACCAAAATCCCCTAGTTCTGGAAGAGACAGGCCTGCCCTGCTCCCACCCAGCACCACATCCTTACCCCATCACACAGGACAGCAGGAACTGCACAACAAAGAACGTGTCTGCCCAGCCCTGGTACTCCATTGCCTGCAGGAAACAGCAGCCCTTAGAGGAGGAAGCACAGGAATTGCCAGCAAAACAAGGGACAACCCCCCAGCCTTGGCTTTCATGTCACAGCAGGAAAAACCAACCCAAATGGGAGCAGGGTGTGACATCCAGGGTGGGAGGAGAGCCCACCCCAGCATCACCTCCAGCCACAACACCCGGCTCATCCCTCCTGGAACAAGCAGGGAGAACAGTCCCACAAGCCAGAGAAACCAGGAGAGGCATTTCCCTGCTGGTTACCATCCAGAACTGGATCATTTTGCAATTCATCCCTTGCAAACCACAACGCTGAGACAGCACATCCCAAGGGAATTGAAACCTCTGGAGATGGTGCTGACAGAGTGACTAAAGGCAGCCTGGAATTCATGGAAGGGCTTCTTCTCTTGGGCTTTTGGTTTTCTGGGACACCTGGATTGCTGGGTCCAGGAGACAGGGACAGACTGAGGGGAGTCCAGAGGGGTCACCAAGATCCTGCAGGGACTGGAGCATCTCCTGGAGGAGAGGCTGGGAGAGCTGGGACTGCTCAGCCAGGGCAGAACAAGCTCAGAGTGTCCCCCCAGGTCACAAACACCTGTGGGAGGGAGCCGAGGGGACAGGGACAGGCTCTTCCACATGGACACACAGCAGGGACCCTCTGGATGTCAGGAGACACTTGGTGAGGGTGACCAAGCACTGGCAGAGATTGCCCAGGGTCATGCTGAAGTCTCCAACCTTGGAGATACCCAGCTGGAGTCCTCACCTGCTCCAAGGGGACCAGAGTAGCTCCAGAAGTCCCTGCCAGCCTCACCCAGCAGGCACAGGCAGAGCAGGGGCAGACCTGGCTCTCCCACTCCCTTCCCAGCTGGATAGGGACCGGCATAGGGTTGCCAGGAGCCATGGGGTCCTGCCAGGCAGCAGGGAAAGCCCTTCCCACCAGGGCCACAAAACACCAGTCTGGGAGAGCGAGACCTCCCTGCGGGTCATCCATCCCCGTCAGCCCAGGAATTCCTCGCAGGGCTTTGCTCGCCACCATCACACGCCCATTTCCCCTCTCACAAAGCAGCACATCATTCCCTTGGATGCTGCTTCCCAGACTCTGACACTTCCCAGCTCCACAGGCACGGGAAGGGCTCCCAGCACTGCCCAGGATGCCACGGGCCCCTCACAGGGGGGGTTTCAGGGAGCAGTTTCCCGTGGAAGCCCAAGCACAGAGCGCAGCTTTGTCCGGCGCCGCCGCCGGGAGCTCAGCCCGCAGAAAGGAGTTTATTCAGGGGAAAAGAAAATAAAAAAAGAGGCCATCTCTCACTCTGGGCTGAACAGAGGCTGCACAGAGCACACAGAGCAACGTTTTGCTGCCCCTGTGCCAGCTCCTGCTTCTAAAGGAGCACTTTATCCCAGCGCCAGGCCTCGGGAAGGGCAGGGCTGAGCCACCTTCACCCCCTGCCAGCCCTTCTCCTCACTAATCCCAGCTCATTATCCCAGGGAATTAAGCTCCTGAGGAGGACAAGGCCACCAGGCTCTGCAGGCTGGGGATGGGGGGCAGGGGGAGCTGCCAGGGCTCCCACAGGGTGGGCAACACCTCCAGCCCTTGGCATCTGAATTTCCTGCCCATGGAGAGGGAGATGCCCAATGAACAGGCATGGAAAAGGAGTCTCTTGGCCAGGAGGGCCAGCCCAGTTCAGCTGTACAGCAGGCAGGGCAATAAAAATACAAACAGCATAAAAAATAATAGTAATACCAATAACAGCAGCAATAACAATAGCAACAATAGCAAGAATAAGAATAATCTCACTTATAGAGGACCTCAGGTACATCAGCCCTGACACCAGCACAGCCAAACAGACCCTGAGAACAACCCAACAAAACCACCCCAGCAAGAGGGAAGGACAGAAAGAAGTTTGCAGAAACTCATTTTTACCAAAAATACTCAACTTCTTTAAATAACAATATTTGGGTTTGCTTATTGCTCTCCACTTCCCCATTCCTCAGGCATTACAAAAACGCTTGAATGGAGCAACTCTGTGGATTTAAGTCCAACATAAGGTTTGCAGTTCCTTGCTGAGGTGGGTTTGGGGTAGTGATCCCACCACCCTTTTCCCCACCTCCTCCTCAGCACCCCCATTCCATATTCTGCCACCAAACCCACGGATTTGGGGAGGGCAATCCCACCTTCTGAGCATCTCCAGTGAAGTAGGCGATGGTCAGGGTGGGGAGGATCATGAACAGTGCATTGTAATAGAGCAGACCGTATTTTCCCAGCTCCTGGAACCAAAAAATATCCATGTATTTAACTTGGCACATAAGATATTATTCACATTGCTACTGAGACTGGGGCTTGTGAGCTAAAGCCATGTGGGATTCTGCAAGATAGAGGAGTTGGAGGGTGTTTTCTTTATATATATTACAGAATCCCAGAAAGGTTTGGGTTGGAAGGAATTTTAAATCCCATCCACTCCCACCCCCTGCCATGGGCAGGGACACCTCCCACCAGCCCAGGGTGCTCCAAGCCCTGTCCAACCTGGCCTTGGACACTCCCAGGGCTGGGGCAGCCACAGCTTCTCTGGGCACCTGTGCCAGGGCCTGCCCACCCTCCCAGCCAGCAATTCCTTCCCAATATCCCACCTATCCCTGCCCTCTGGCACTGGGAAGCCATTCCCTGTGTCCTGTCCCTCCGTCCCTTGTCCCAAGTCCCTCTCCAGCTCTGGACAGGAGATTCTGGGAGAGGGATGGGGTAGCACTGGGAAAGCTTCACCCCTCTGCCCTCGCAGATGCCAGTTGGTGGCAAACCAAGCCCAACCCTGAAATGCCAGAGGGAAGGTCATCCTACCTTTGAGTCCAGCTTCTGTTTCACGTAGGCACCGTTTGCAGCTGTTAAGGCATCATTAATAAGGATAAAAATATATCCTTCCAGGTCGAATGCCAAGTCAGCACTGGGAAAGGGGAAAACCAGAAGTTACAGCTTTGGGCTGGGCAGAGACACTTGGAAGATTCGTTCCACCTCCTGTCGAGCCAGTAAGTTGTCAGGGAAAGTTGATTGTGGGAGGAGGGGCTGGGATTTGGGTCAGTGAAACATTCTTTCCTACTAGAGAGCACATCTGAGGCAGGGAAAAAGGACACTGGATTGATTCCCTTTAGCTTGGACCCTCTGGGGACACAGGATGGGACAGCAAAGCAGGAGCTCACCTGGCAGCTACGAAGGCGCCGAAGATCATAGCAATTACTGTCATCTGAATGCCCCAGGAAAACTTCTTCCTGGAAAAGAGAGGCAGGAGGACACAGCCATCAGCCACACTTCAATCCTCAGGGAAGCACTGCCAGGGCTTTGGAGGGGAGCAGGGGACACTCGGGGACAGGGGGAGGAAACCCCAAGCAAAGCCCCACCAAACCCACCCGTGCAAGAGCTGCGAGTAAAAGACATTTTTAGACAGTTATCTCTGATCTTAAATAACTTGAGGAGTGAGTTTATGCAGAGCTGCACCTCTGCCTGGCACAGAGGAGGGCTCAGCTGGGCACGGAGCAGCCCCAGCCCTGGGGAAGGGCTGTTGTGGGAGCAGTCTGGGGGGTCCCTGCAGGAACCCAGGGCTGGCACAACCCCCTCCACATCCCACCAGGGCTGCACAGCCAGGCTCTGCAAGCACAGACAGAGCACACCCCTCTGCCCACCCTGCAGGGCATGGCATCCCTCCCAGCTCCTGCCGGGCACGGGAAAGGGCTGGGCACACCAGGGCAAGCAGCGCCTGTGCCCGCTTCCCCCGCCCTCCCTCGCAGCTCAGAGGCAGAACCCCTGGCACACGGCTCCCTGGCACACAGCAGCTCCCTCACCAGCTGGGCTTCATCCCAACTCCTCCCAGCCTCTGTAAGGAACCGGGATCTGCCACCGGGAGAAGGGGCTGGGAGGACTCACTTGAGTAAGAAGCCTTCGGCAAACATCGTAAACAGGATGGAAAACCTCCTCAGGACGGTGAACATGGGCAGGCTGCAGGGGAAGGGGCAGCAGGTGAGGGGGGCTCCTCCCTCCCTGCTCCCTGAGCCCACCCCGGAGCAGGCACCGGGACTGGGGCTCTGCAGAACAGCATGGGCAAGGCTGCCCGTTCCCTTATGGAACCGGCACTGCTCCCTTATGGAACTGGCACTGCTCCCTTACGGAACCAGCACTGCTCCCTTATGGAAGTGGCACCGTTCCTTTATGGAACCGGCACTGCTCCCACCCCCAAAAACTCACCCTTTTATCAGACCCTGTCAAGGTGGGGGGCCCCAGGGACACCCCCAGACCCTCCCACACAGTGGGCGAGGGCCAGACCCGCCTCCCTCCCTGCCCGCTGCCCGCGGGAAGCGTTTGGCAACGCGCACGTGGCACACTCTGGCGTGGGCAGAGAGGGAAGAGCATCGCCCCGAGCGGCTCCTGCCCCGGCACCCACAGCCCTGCACACCCCAGGCCCGGCTGCAGCACCCTGGGATCCCCCCAAGGACCCTGTGAAACCTCCCCCAGACCAGAAACCCTCCATACTTCAGTTTCTTTGTGCTGAACAGTCCTGTGATCTGGTTCCCGAAATACAGGAGAGGTAGAGGAAATGTCTGGAAAGAAGAGGGATAATGCCATGGGAGCGCCCGGAGGAAG
>JAJPCS010000074.1:23654-38334 GCA_021164005.1 Willisornis vidua nigrigula | reverse complement strand
TGTCACAGCCCATCCTGCCCATCACAGCATGCCCACTGCCACCGAAGTCCCCATGGCACCAGACTGGCATGTCACAGCCCATCCCATCATGCCCACTGCCACTGAAGTCCCCATGGCACCAGATTTTCTGACTCAATTATTCAATCCCATCATATTGAGGCTTTGCAAAGAGAAGGGATAAACCTCTTGTCCAAATTTGCTTGGGCTCAAACTGAACCACACAGCCAGAAAGGAAAGTTCCCTTCCTGCTGTGAAAACACGAATCCCTGACAGCAGTGTCAGGAAGGTAAGGGAGTGACTTTCCAGTTCACTTTAGGAGTGACAGACTTCAGGTTTGGGGATGGCCGTGCCCTGGTGACAGCCGTGATGCCACAGGAGTGCCACCATCCTGGTGTGTGAGGTGCTGGGATGGGCACTGACAGGCTGCCTTCTGCTCCCCAGGGTGGTGGCAGAGGATGAGGAGGAGGAAGAGGAAGAGGAGAAGGTGTTCCCTGCAGACTCACCAGTGCCCCTGAGTGCACTGCACAACAGGAGCTGCTATTTGGTGTCAGTGCAGGCCAGGAACGTGCTGGGCACTGCCCGCTCAGCCCCGCGGCTCCTCAGCCTGCAGGAGATTGGTATGTCTGTCTGTCTGTCCATCCCTCCCTGAGGGGCCTGTCACGCTGGGGCACATGCCACACACTGCCCTGTCCTGAGGTGTCACTTCAGGGACACTCCTGAGCTGTGCCTGAGGGCAGCCCCCCACCCCCCCATTCCTGGCTCTCCCCACAGTGATCCCGACTCTGCCCCTGATCGCCGGCGCTGAGACGACAGAGACATCCCCTCCCACCACCACCACCCGCTGGAGGAGTCGGACACAGCTGGAAAATGTGCATTGTGAGGAGCGACACCGAGCCACAGGCACCTCAGCATGGCATGTGAGACCCCCCAGACCACCCAAACCTCCCCCACATGCAGCATCAGGCCCTGTTCCTGCTGGAGACCCTCACGGGGGGTCACTCAAAACCCACCCCTTTGCTCCTGTGCTGGTGGGCAACGTGCACCCCCAGCCACAGGCAGCCCCCACTTTTGGGCAGCAGGAGGGTTGGTGCCTTCCAAGAGAGCAGACAGCCTTGTGGGGAGGGTTATCTCAGCTTTTTAAGCAAAAGGGCAAAATTCCAAGTATTTCCAAATGTTACCTGCTCTGCAAGGACAAGACACAAAATCCTCTGGGATGCTCAGTGCTCAGCTCCACCCAGTCCCTTTGGGAACATCCCTGGGTGCTGGCAGGGGCAGGGCCTGGATCCCAGCCCTCCCAGGACCCCCAAAAGCCCTGAGGTGTCAGAAGCCCAGCAATGTAGGAGGGTGGAGGGGCCTTGCTGTGCCCCCCCCAGCTTGCCCTGTGCGTTCACAGAGGGGACAGTGTGGCCCCTGCCCATCCCCATCCGTGCAGATGAGGAAGGCAGTGACCCCCACTGTTCCTGGGGGGCTGGTGGTGGCAGTGGGGGGCTGGCTGGGTCCCACCCCCCACCCAGGACCCTGTTTCCCTTGCAGGTGGAGGTGTGGGATGGTGCAAAGGATGGGCCCTGCTGGCAGCACAACCTGCAGAGTGACACCCAGTACCTGTTCCAGGTCAGGTGCAGGCTCAACACCACCAACAGCCCCTGGAGTGCCTGGAGCCCCCCCTTCCTCTACACCACCCCCGAGGCAGGTGGGCATGTACGTGGTATGTCTGGACTGCCCAGGGCAGGGGTGGGTTTCCTGTCCCTGGAGGGATTCAGAACCCCTGTGGATGTGGCACTTGGGAACATGGGTTAGTGATGGCCTTGGCAGTACTGGGGGAACGGTTAGACTTGATCTTAGAGAGCTTTTCCAACCTAAACAATTCCATGATTCCACCATCTTTGGTGGTCTCTTGCCCTGGGTGGAAGAAACACCCCAGCCGTGGTGTTGCATCGGCCACAAATACCCATCACCTTGTGCCGGCTTCCCCCTTTCCATGCCGGCTGCCCACACCGGGATGAGCTCGGGCACAGCTCCCTTTCCATGCCGGCTGCCCACACCGGGATGAGCTCGGGCACAGCTCCCTTTCCATGCCGGCTGCCCACACCGGGATGAGCTCGGGCACAGCTCCCAGCCGTGCCAGCCGGCGCCGGGATGAGATGCCCGAGGGGCATTGCCCTCCATCCCGGTGCACTGAGGCAGCCGGCGATGCTCTCGCCCCAAGAAGCAGCGCCCGCTGCTGTTTCCTCTCACAGCGGCACAAACACGGCCACGAGGGGCTTCCTGCAAGGGCTGTGGGTGTGGATGGGACCCCGCGGGTGGGTGGGTGGGTGTCCCGTGGGTGTCTCCCCCCATCCCACCCTCGCTCCCTCCCGCAGCCCCCGCCGCGGCTCCCGATGTGTGGCGGCGTCTGGGCCCGGCGCTCCCCGGCGGTGGCCACGAGGTGACAGTCTTGATCAAGGTAAAGCGGCTTTTGCCACCCTCGGGGACATTCGGGCGTGCTCTGCTCCTCCCCGAGCCGCGGAAGGGAGCGCCCTCCCTAAGGAGCCCTCCCACCCAAGGGATGGGGGGAAAGACACCCCAATGGAATTCCGCAAAAGCCTTGGAAAACCCACGCGTGTGCCACCCAGCCAGGGCCACCTCTGCCCTGCACTGGGGGATGTCTCAGTGTCACACCCCACGCCCGAGCCCACCGGCCTCTCTGTGCCCGCAGCCGCTGCGCTCCCGGGATGCCCGCGGGAGGATCCTGCGCTACGCCGTGGCCGCTGAGACCCCCGGGGGACCGGCGGGGCTTTGCAACACCTCCCGCACCGAGTGCACGGTCCTGGTGCCACCGGGAGCCCACACCCTCCTCGTCACCGCTCACAATGCCAAGGGGGTTTCCAGCCCTGCCAGCATCGCCCTCAGCCGCGGTGCCAGCAGCCAGGAAGGTAGGATGGCACTCAGGGTGGCACACGGGCCAATTGCAGATGTAACAGACTGGCTTTTGTCAGGATTGCAGGGGGAAAACGCTGGATTGTACACAGGAAAAGTCTTGGCAGAGACTTGGCACAACATCCCCCAGGCAAGTCCAACATCCCTCAGAGATGGAGATGCCAAACAGGTGCATATAGACCCACGGAATCCTGGAATGTTTTGGGCTGGGAGGGACCTCAAAGCCCACCCAGTGCCACCCCTGCCATGGCAGGGACACCTCCCACCAGCCCAGGGTGCTCCAAGCCCTGTCCCAGCCTGGCCTTGGACACTCCCAGGAATGGGGCAGCCACAGCTGCTCTGGGCACCTGTGCCAGGGCCTGCCCACACTCCCAGCCAGGAATTCCTTCCCAATATCTCACCTATCCCTGCCCTCTGGCAGTGGGAAGAAATTCCCCTTGTCCTGTCCCTCCATCCCTTGTCCCCAAACCCCTTCCAGCTCTCCTGGAGCCCCTTTAGGCACCAGTATCTCAGCCCTTCACCTCCTAAGGCTGCAGCAACAAGCTTAAAAATAATTTTGCCCTGCCCAAGTTGCTCCTCTGCTCCCCAGAGCGGCTCCTGCAGCCTCTGCCAGGGAGATGGCCCCTGCTGTGAGCTGGGTCCTTGCAGACAGAAAAGGAGGGGGAAAAGCCCTTTCTGAGCCCTCTTATGCTCCCTGTGCCAGGGGCTCTGGTTTTCCCCACAATTGTGCTTTCCTAGTTCTGAAAAACGTCTCTTTTAATGAGCAATGGGAGGGGAAAGTCCCATTCAAACTGAGGACAAATAAATGACTAAAAAGAAACTGAAGAGAATTAAAGTGGAAAAAAACTCCCTAAGCTCTCGTGGTTATCAGAATCACGCACATTTCTTGTAAAAATGACAGGTGAAACATTTCAGGGACACAACAAAGCTGACGATGTGTTTTTGTGACACGTGTACATAAACAGAGAGAAGGGAACGGGGCTGGGAAAGGGCTGGAGCAGCAGGAGGGGCTGAGGGAGCTGGGAAGGGGCTGGAGCAGCAGGAGGGGCTGAGGGAGCTGGGGGGGCTCAGCCTGGAGAAAAGGAGGCTCAGGGGGCACCTTCTGGCTCTGCAATCCCTGCCAGGAGGGGGAGCTGGGGGGTGAGGGTCGGGCTGTGCCCCAGAGACAGGGACAGGAGGAGAGGGAATGGCCTCCTCTTGGATCAGAAGGAATTTAGGTTGGATATTGGGAAAAATGTCTTCATGGAAAGGTCTGTCAGGCATTGGAACAGGATGTCCAGGGCAGGGGTGGAGTCCCCATCCCTGGAGGGATTTCAAAGCCATGTGGATGTGGCACTTGGGGACATGGTCAGTGGTGGCCTTGGCAGTGCTGGAGGATGGTTGGACTTGGTCTTTAAGATATTTTTCCAACCTAAATGATTCTATGAAATATGGATCAATATATAAAGATAGATTTATATATATTTTATACAATTTGTGTGTATATATATAAAAATATGAAACCTCCATATTCTATAATTTCTTCTTCCCTCTCCAGTTTTTAAACACCTCCAGGAAAGACATTTTGCCTGGCCTTAGCTGACCCTCTCCAAAGATGAGCCTGTTGGGTGACAGAGCCCTTGCCACTTCTCTCCACAGCATTTCCAGCACCAGAGGCCGTGCAGGTCAAGCCTGAGAACCAGAGCAGGGTCTTGGTTCACTGGCAGCCCCTCCAGCACAGCCAGAGGGCCCCTCTCTGGTTCATAGTGGAGTGGGTTTCCACCTCCCAGTACCGCCAGGAGGAGCAGTATTTCTGGAAGAAAGTCCCAAGCCAGGAAACACACACCTACATCCAAGGTGAGATCCTCCAGGGGGATTGGGCTGCTTGTGCAGTTCATGGGACAGATACAGAGGCAGCTGGATCTGAAGCTGAGCCCCTGCCCGCTTGTTTTTGGGGAGTGGGACGAAGAGCCCTTAGGGAACAAGCAGGAGAGAAGCAACAGGAGGCTTGAGGGCAATCAGTGGGATTTGGTTCCCTGGGTGAAGGTCCCAGGGAAAGAAGGGACAGGGAAGGGATGAAGTGACAGGTGAGGGGACAGGCAGGGAGCCCACGCTGAACCCATGGAGGGCTGTGCAAGCACAGGAGATGCTCCATCTACTTCCACCACTGAGCAAAAGGGCCTTGAACAAGCCTAGAGCCTTCAGGGCAGTTTATAAACACATTTTAAAGGCAAATCTTGCTCTCCCCAGAAGAGGCAGTGCCAGGGGGTCACCTCAACGTGTCCGTCTATGCCGTCTACCCCGGCGGAGTCAGCACACCCAGCGCTGCCCAAGGTGAGACTTGAGGGGGGAGAACCTGCTGCTTGTGCCCCACAACCTGCCAGTCTGGGGGGATTCCTGAGCCCTAAAACCAAGATGTAAACCCACTGACCAGAGGAGAGCAGGGCTCTCATGGAAACTCTTGGCTACAGGACATGAAATTAGAAGCTTTTATCAATGCACCTGTAGGAAAACCTTCCCCAGCTGGTGTCCCCTCCTGTGAACACACCTAATGCATGAGAGCCACTTCTGGCTTCACCAGGTACACCAATGCAGTTGTTCTCCCTTTCACAAGTGTTATAAATAAAGCAAAACACAGGAAACAGCTTTTGCAGAGACCAGCCAGCCAAACCACAGCCCCCTCTCCTTACCTGGAGCAGGAATCTTAGAACACTTGGGGTTGGTTTTAAGCTTACATGGTCCAGCCCCTCTGCAGTGAATAAGGACATCTCCAACTCCATCAGGCAGTTTCAGCTCTGGAAATTGTTTTAGATAGGAGCACAACCCAGCTTGCAGAGGAACATCATCATCTCCACAGCTGTGGCTTGGCTTTGGTTGCCCTCAAGAGCTGGGCAGGTCCATGGAGACAAGGAAGGGCTGAGATGAAGTCAGACCAGAGATCTGACCTCCAGAACTCCTCCAGCACAGCCCAAAGAGGGACTGAGACCCAGGACTGAGTTTAAATAGAGCCCCTGGGCAGGAATGGAGGTCCCAGGTGAGTCTGGTCAGGGTCATGAAGACCTGTCAGTGCTCTTGGGATCTTGCCAGAGCTGGATGTACCTGCAGGTGGCACCTGAGGGGGTTGGCAGTTCACAGACACACTGACAGCCTTTGGCTCTGGGCAGGACCCCTTTTCTGTAGCAGCAATGGCAGCACCTGTTTGTGAGGGAGAAGAGATCCCAAGGGAATTGCTGAGTTTGGCCAGGAAGGAAACTTGCTGCTTATTTTGGCAGAAATGCCCTTCTTGCCATGGCAGACTCGTCAGCTGCAGATCTTCCCTCACCACACAGCCCATCCCACCAACAAAGTGCCAGAAAGTTCATTCCCATGGGATTCAGGCACCTTGGGAAATCACAGAATCCTGGAATGGAAGGGACCTCAGAGCTCATCCCATCCCACCCCCTGCCATGGCAGGGACACCTCCCACTGTCCCAGGGTGCTCCAAGCCCTGTCCAGCCTGGCCTGGGGCACTCCCAGGGCTGGGGCAGCCCCAGCTCCTCTGGGCACCCCGTTAAATAACCTGTAGGTGCTCATGAGAAATGATGTTCAGCTCCCCAGGCAGAATAAATTCTTGTTTCAGGTGCTGAGGGGAGTGATGTGTGTGGAAGATGTTTTGCAGCTGATGATGGGTGTTGATCAGCATCCCATTTAACTGGATCTCAGAAAGGGAATGTCCATTGTCCATTTTCCAGCCAAAGGTGGAGTCATTAATTACTTCAGGGATTATTACTTTTTTTTCCTCGTTACACCATTATTTATTTTCCAAATAATATTAACAAAATAAACCCCAGCCATAGATTCTGTGTCACCCACCGTCCTCTAAACGAAATTATGGACATTTTTTCCCTTCTCTGTTTCAGTCCCTCCAGAGGAGCCTCTCCTGGGCAGCATCCACAGGGAGATCCCCCATGGTAAGAAGACCTTGGTAGCTCAGACTTGTTAAGCCAGGCTTTCTCCTTGGCCAGAAGTGGAAGGTTTAACCAGTGGGGAATTGAGAACTCCTGTATATTTGGAGGGTCCAAAAAAAGGACTTTTTCCCTTGGTAGGGACGTGTCCCACAAGGAGGGAAGGCTTCAGTGCTCTCCCATAATGCAAACCTGGAGTTTTGCTTTCCTACGAGACTTAAAAGATAATGCACATGACAATTAGGAGGTGAGAAAAGAAGGAAAATACAATATCAGCATAGAGCACAACAGGCAGAGACTGTTTCCATCTTGCAGTTTGAACCAGGGACCCGTTTAAGCATTTCCCACCCATTTTTCTCACGTTGCTGATGGTCTGGTTTGCACATCTTCTGGTAAAGGTCACATCATGATCTGTTACAACACTTAAACCAAAAGCAAAACCAAATAAGCCGAAGAATTCACTTCAGCACTTCTGGAGGGGAAGGGAAGGCTGTGCAGGGAATGGGTACTGAGTGCATCCCTCCACTGAACCCCCGGGCATGACCTGTTCCCTCTCCTTCCTTTTGCAGATGATGACACCAGAGTGTTCCTGGCACTGGGCATCAGCATGGTCACATTATCAGTCGTTTTTGCAGTTCTAATGTTTAAAAAATCAGTCAGAAAAAGGTATTACTTTCTCCTTCTCATTTGTTTTCCTTATTTCTAACTCATACTTTTTTAAGTAAGTATTTTTAGTGTGTAGAAGAAATACAAAATTTCTTCTGGGATATTTTAAAATCAGCTACAGAAGCCAATCCCTTTCTCTGCAGTCTTTTCACTGAGGGCAACATCACCCATCCACCAGGTTGTTGTCTCAAAAGAGACTTGTGTGCTCTCCAGTAAGGCAGAGACCAAAAAAAATCAAACAAACACACAACCAGAATTGTTGAAAAAACAGAAGGGGGAAACCCCACCCATATGGGGTGACCCCAGGACTTCCAAGCCACCTCAAAGGCTGGATGCACTTTGTGTTCCCTCCTGCCAGGACAGTTTCATCCTGCATGAAGAATAACTGATTCATGTGATGAATTAATATCTTGGGGTTTGTTCTCTTGGTTTTGGTGAAGGATTAAAGGCACCGTCGTGCAGCTCTTGCCAGAGTGGCTGTTTGAAGAGTTTCCCCACATGGAGAACAGCAGAGTGGTGAAGTCCCTCCAGGTAAGTGCAGGGCTGTCTGCTTTGCTTCACTCACCTGCCCTCAGGTTAAAGCTTTGAATCACAGAATTGTTTAGGTTGGAAAATCCCTCTGAGATCATCGAGTCCAACTGTCCCCCAGCTCTGCCAAGGCCACCACTGACCATGTCCCCAAGTGCCACATCCACGTGGCTTTTACATCCCTCCAGGGATGGGGACTCCACCCCTGCCCTGGGCAGCTCTGCCAGGGCTGGACAGCCCCTTCCAGGAGGGAATTTTCACTGATAACCCGACCTAAACCTCCCCTGGCACAGCTTGAGGCCATTTCCCCTTGTTCTGTCACTTGTCACTTGGGACAAGGCAACTTGCTCCGGAGCTGTGAAAAACATGATGGGAAGAGGCTTGACCTCTAATAGACTGGGAAGTGATCAGGAATCGTTTTCCAGGCATTTGCAAAGTGTGTGGGAGCCCAGATTAGCCAAGTCTTCAAACCTTGCCTCAGTGCAGTCTGTGTTCAGTGGCCACAGCTGTCTCAGGCTGGAGGGGACCTCAAAGCTCATCCCATTCCACCCTCTGCCACGGGCAGGGACCTTCCTCTGGACCAGGTTGCCCCAAGCTCTAATAAGAGCTCTCCTGTCAATAAAATCTGCCAGTTTGATACAACACTTCTTGCTTTTCTCCCAGGCCAAGGGTGAGTTCATGAGTGATGGTTTCCAGGAGCCGTTCCTGGCCACCGGTGACCCCACCGTGCTGGAAGTGCAGGAGGTGCCGGCGCAGGAGGAGCTCAGGAGTGCAGCCACCCCAGGGGAGCCCAGCAGGGAGGTGCCCGAGGACAGGCAGCACCCAGGGGCTGTGGTTGCTGCCGGCACCAGGATCCCAGAGCAGAGCAGTGACTACAAACCCCAGATTTCCAACGGGAACGCGCTGGGATACGTCGCTGCCAACCTGTACCAGGCACAGCCCCCCTCGGCCCCCCCAGAGCCAGAGCTGAGCATCTTTGGGGACTACACGAGCTCCATTCCCCACCTGTGGGACGGGGAGGGAGGGACATCCCACCTCTGTCTGCTGGAGAAGATCAACCTCATCCTGAGCAGCAGCCACAGTGGGCAAAGCCAAGGGTTTGTCCCAGCCCAGGGGGCACATGGGTCCCTCCTGGAGAGCCCGTGGGGACAGAGGCCACCCAGCAGTGACCAAGAGCAAATGCTGGTCCCCAAGGAGCTGCTGTCCTGCATGAGGTCCATGAACAGGGAGTCTGGGGAGATGAAGCCCTACTTTCCACAAAGCACTGGAGGGTTATTTTGAGAGGAATTGTCATTGCTGTGAAAGCTCCAAAGGGGTGACCAGGGCAGGGATCTGAAATCTGCCCTCTCGTTCAACTACAAGTTCTTGTGGCTGCCTGGAAAGCTTTGGCCAGTAAATCACAATTTGAAATTTACCTCCCATTGGCACAAAACCTGGATTGCTGTAGGAACTGCAATGCCAAGATGCAAAATGATTCCATTACTGTTCAACACCATTCTCTTGTTAAAGGTTTGCAGCATTTCATCCTGGAGATGATTGTGGTTAAGATGGATATAAAAACATCCCTCAGATGTCCTGCCAGAGGTGTGTGAAATATTTTGGGATTACTCCTGATGAAGAGACACTGGACCGAGGAGGATTTATGTGTCAGACGTGGGTGCCAAGAACATGAAATCTTTTCTGTATGACAGAACAACCCAGTTTCATTTTCCTCCAATTCCATAAGAACAACCCAATTCTCCATCTCCTGCCAGGCTGATTTAAAATCCCTCTGAGTCGGTCACTGGTCTAATCCTTCACTTTGGGTGGGGGATTTATCATCTCCCTGCACTTGGCAGTGCCTCAGCCGTGCTGTGGGAGGCACAGTGTGGCACAGCAAAATGGGATTTGTGGGGCACACGACTGGAAATTTGGATTTCTGACACTCAGAGGGTGACATGCAGGAGTCTCCTTCCTGCTGAGCAGCCGTGGAACCATCTACAGGTTTTCCTGGGACTTATAAAACATTCCCAAGCCATATTTCTTTCAATTTTCCCCAGGCACTGCATGCATTTCTCTACCAGCTGTTGCACAAATGCATCAGGTTTGTTGTTTATCCTGGAGATTTCCAAACCAACCTGGTTGTGAGCTCTTGTTTCCTTCTAACACCCCGAGAGATCTCTCGCTGATATTCCCAGGGCAGTAGATACCTGGCAAGGTGGGGCAGGATTATTCTTCAGAAGCAGCAAACTGTTTCCAAGGTAGAAATGTGACTGTTTGATGTAGGTGAGTCTAAAATTAGTGATTGCTGCCTGTGCAGGAAGGAAATTGTAGAAGAACAGCCACACACCATCAGTGTGAGATGGGGAAGGTATTTTTTTCAATGTCCACATCCTGAGACTTGTGCTGAACTCGGTCACCTGAACTACCAAAGCTCGTGGGGGAAATGCTCCTCTTGCAAGAAAGCAAGGCTGAAAGGCTGGTCCAACCTTTCAGGTTCCTGCTGGTTGAATTTCCAGCACTGATAACTTGCTCCAGGATGGATCCCTGCAAATACATCCACGCCCAGGGGAGCACAGGGATGAAACATTGCCCAGGTCATACCGTGGGTATTTGCCTCAACTCTGCCAATGCTCCCACTGATTTCTGGGGTGCTGAAGGGAATATTCCTCCTTTACATGGGTGTGTGGGTGCATCTGGTAAGTTTGGGCTGGTTGCTGGAGGAATGGAAAGAGGAAGGCACAAATACACATTCATGTGTAAGTACAGTGAGGCCCTGGCACAGGTGCCCAGAGCAGCTGTGGCTGCCCCATCCCTGGGAGTGTCCAAGGCCAGGCTGGACAGGGCTTGGAGCACCCTGGGCTGGTGGGAGGTGTCCCTGCCCATGGCAGGGGTGGGATGGGCTGGGCTTTGAGGTCCCTCCCAACCCAAACCAGTCTGTGACCCAAAGCACTGGGCCAGGTTGCCCCAAGGCCCATCCAACCTGGCCTTGAACACTTCCAGAGATGGGGCATCCCAGGAATCCAATCATGATGTCACTCTCCATAGATTTAGTTTAGCATCTCCTGGTTCCCTCCCTCCAAATATTACACACTCCCTAATTCTTTCCATCAGTATTTTCTGAAGTTTGGTTTTGTTGTTGGGAGTTGGATCTTTTGCCAGCAATTTCCGCAGGTCATTTTTCAGCTCGGGAATGAACTCCATGGGCTGTTCAGTGCCATGACAACCTGGGGTTGGACACCTTGGAGGCACCTAAAGGGAGGGGACACTGAGCAGTGTCTGTGCCCACAGAGACTGAGCCCCAAAAGTGATGACTCGTGTACCTCACTGAGTGCAGACCCCCCTGTGAGCGACATGTCTGTGGCAGTATTTCCTCATGGGACACCTTTTGGGTTGGCCTGAGTGACACCGAGCAGTGTGTTACACCTCACTCCCACCTGGGTGTGGTGTGAGCCCCTGCCACAGCAGAGCAGCTCCTGACCCAGGAGATGCCCCACCACGCCGTGTCCCATGGCCACCCAAAGTTCTAACACAACCTCCCTCAAAAAG
The DNA here is from genome assembly GCA_021164005.1 of Willisornis vidua nigrigula. Lineage (NCBI taxonomy): Eukaryota > Metazoa > Chordata > Aves > Passeriformes > Thamnophilidae > Willisornis > Willisornis vidua. The sequence goes on along the minus strand of JAJPCS010000074.1, from coordinate 26,773 downwards.
ATCTTTCTAGAGAAATGGAAGGAGAGAACAGATCAAAAAGAAACAAAACTTGGGTGTTCAAAGCTTCGGTGGGGTGGGAGAACAGCAGAGCCATCAACCCTGAGATCAGCTCAGTTGTTTCAAACTTGGCTGTAACAATGCCAAGGTCATGGGTTCAATCCCCTGTGTGGGCCTTTGACTCGAGAGTTGGATTTGATGATCCTTGGGGGTCCTTCCAGCTCAGAACAGTCTGGGATTCTGTGAGATTGAGACATTATCCCCCCCTGCTCTTGGCTCCATCCAGCTGTGGTGCAGGGTGTGTCTGCTGGGTGTATCAGGTGTGACCTCGAGGTGTGAGAAGTTACCAACACCACGCCCTGTGGGGCTTGTTTACCACCCTCCTTCTAAAAGGAGATTAATTAAACAAAGTGCAGAGCACAGAAATAATAAATACATTTAACATATAATAAATTATGCATCAAATGTGCATCAGTAGCCACAATTTTAAAGTATTTATGCCACTGCTCTGGCCCTGTTACCATCCAGGAGGACATGGAAACCATTCTGGTTTGGGGTTTGAAGCACAGGAGAGCTGGGGTTAGTCTCAGCTTAGTCACCAACAGCAGAGCCATCCACCCCTGCTCCTGTTTGCATCCCATCCATCCTGCAGGGATATCTGCTGGTTGTATCAGGTGTGACCTCGAGGCACAAGAACTTACCAACATCCCTCCCTGTGGGACTTGTTTACCACCCTCCTTCAAAAAGGAGAGTTGGATTAATTAAACCAAATGCAGAATGCAGAAATAATAAATAAATTTAACATATAATAAATTAAGCATTAAAAGTGCATCAATAGCTACAATTTTATATTACTTTTATCTCTTCTCTGCCCCTGTTACTGTGCAGGAGGACATGGAATTCGTTCTGGTTTAAGCTTTGAAGTGCAGGAGAGCTGAGTTTAGTCTCAGCTTAGTCACCAACTGACTGTGTGACCTTCACCAAGTGTTTGCCTTCATTTCTTACCCACAGAGTCTGGATAAGGAACAATTTACTGCCACTGGTAAAGCCTCAGGGTCTGAGGTCAAAAGCACCTTAAACCCTTGGGCAACAAGAACAAGACAAGGAGACCATAGAACCATCCTCTGAGTAATCTTGTGCTGCTCGAGGTTGTTCTGTGTTGCCTTCACAAACCCAGCCCAGGCTGGAAGGTTCGCAAGGGTTTGGTTGTCAGTGAAATGTGGGAGAGATTCGGTGGCAGATAAAGCTGCTGCAGAGGCTACAATTGGATTACAAACTTGAGCGTTTCACAGAGCTCAGTAACACCCGGCGACCTCCGGGGATTTCTGAGCTCACAGACCGAAGATCAAAGCCCAGATTGTGACCAAGGCTCGTGCAAAGCTGCAAAGAAGTGCCTGGATCAGCAAAAGCCTCCTGAAAACGCGGCAAGAGGAGGAACAGCCTCACAACAAAAGGGGGATATCCACTGAAAATGGTGCTGTTTGGTGTAGCCCCTTCCCCCCCGGAGCCTCTGGGGGTGGTCCCTGCGGAGGGAGGATGAGGAGCCGTGCACGGGGTGGGAGGGCTGAGCACAGCACAGACTGAAACCAGCCCGGCGTTTCGGAGAAGAGGATGTGAGGGGTGAGGCTGTGGTTTGGGTCTCGCTGGGCTCCACTGAATGTCACCTTCACAGGGAAAATCCCAGGAGAATGTCACCTGCAGGGCTGGGATTCAGGAGCAAAGGAGCCTCGCAAGCAGAGAAAAGAAACCAAATACAAAGGGGATCTAACACAGGAGATTCGTGATTGCTGCTCAGCAACACGACCAAGCCTTTCCTGGACAGAGAGGAATCCATCTGGCCACAAGAATATTAGAAAAAACACACAATTCTTAACTTCTGAATGACGCAGGTATTTTGTCTTGTGCATCATCCCTATGATTTCCTAGAGCAGGGGATTTCCACGCTCTCCCTGTGGATCCAGCTCTCCGAGGATGGTTCTCTGTGCAAGAGGAGGCAGAACAATGGTATTTACCAAACTAAGTGACTCATTTCATCCTGCTGGGGAAAGGCCAATTCAATGAGAGTCCCCGGGTGGAAAACTAACGGAGCCAGAGCAGAGGGGACCTGCAGGACTGAAAACAGACATTCCTGAGCCGAGTTGTTGCTCCTTCTGCTGCTGCTGCTGCTGTACCTTCAGCACTGCCAGGGACACAATTCCACTGCCCAGGCATCAGGAACCAAACACCAGAGCTGCTCAAAGTCATTGACTTTAGAAGGAAGTTACAGAGCTCTTGGAGCAGGTCCAGAGGAGGCCCCAGAGATGCTCCAGGGCTGGAGCCCCTTTGGAGCCAGGCTGGGAGAGCTGGGGGGTCACCTGGAGAAGAGAAGGCTCCAGGGACACCTGAGAGCCCCTGGCAGGGCCTGAAGGGGCTCCAGGAGAGCTGGAGAGGGACTGGGGACAAGGGATGAAGGGACAGGACACCGGGAATGGCTTCCCAGTGCCAGAGGGCAGGGATAGATGGGATTGTGGGAAGGAATTCCTGGCTGGGAGGGTGGGCAGGCCTTGGCACAGGTTGGGCAGAGAAGCCGTGGCTGCCCCAGCCCTGGGAGTGTCCCAGGCCAGGCTGGACAGGGCTTGGAGCACCCTGGGCTGGTGGGAGGTGTCCCTGCCCATGGCAGGGGTGGCACTGGATGGGCTTTGAGATCCCTCCCAACCCAACCCATTCCATGAATCTCTGATTCTGTAATTTCTAACAAGCCCCCTCAGCTCTTACATTCACAGCAGTGACTTGGTCTCTGCCCAACTCCTGACAGGAGTCTGGAGTCCCCACAGCCCAGCAGGGCTGGGGCTGGTGGAGCTCAACCAGCACAGCTGCCCCTGAGCCCTGGGCATGACTCTGCACCCACCAGTGGCCTCTTGGCTTGTCACACATAGCTGCCTGTGCCACTGCCACCACCCAGCACCACCCAACACCACCCAACATCTGTCGGGCTCTGGGGGCTTTCCCCAGCTCTGCTCACAGACTCACAGACTCTCCTCCCAGACAACTGATGACTCTGTACTTTCCTTGACATCACCCCGTGCCAGGGGCACGAGGGAGGGTGGCACAGCATCCTCAGGGCACGAGGGAGGGTGGCACAG